>JAPTYQ010000023.1:35432457-35445281 GCA_029814465.1 Ostorhinchus cyanosoma
GGAGCGCTGGCCCTTTAAATGCACATGAGCCACTTCAGGCCCCGCCCCCTCCAGGTTGTTGGCTGTGCTGCTCTGTCTCATTCAACCAACAACTGAACATTTTAACATTTCACATTTTTAGGGATGTAACAGCTTTAAATTAATGAATGAGGTGTGTTTTATACTGTAGATTCTACAGTGTAGAACAAAACATACAATTCCATTAAGACAGAGTCTCAGGTTATGCAAGGCTAAGCATGAGGATTTGAGCCTTCTGCATAAAAAACAAGCCACAGACTCTTATGAATGAAGGGAACCCTGACATTAGCTTATAAATAGAGTTAGCTACTGTTTATATATAATGACATCCCAGCATTACAGACTTCAAAACAGCACAGCACACGAGAATATGTAAATCTTGATCTTGAATGTATTTTAAGGTGCAATATGACGCATCCACATATTAGACAGAAACAAAAGTAAGAATGCATGTAAACATCTTAACCACAGACCACATTTTGTGCAGCTAACAAAACATACTGCTTTTGAAGCCAACTGTTTTCTTCAGCGTTCTAAGTGGTTTTGTCTTATTTTTAAAACAGGTCTCTTATTTTTTCCTCAGTTGTGTCTTTCAGGTTCTGGGACGGAGGGGGCGTCCTCTCAGCCCTTTTTGGCAGAGCCGAGCAGGCCTGTGAATAACTACAGCCAGTCCATTTTTTTAATGATGTATGAAATCCTAAACTAATACAAATGTACGACCTGCTCTGCCTCTGTCTCCTGTCTGGTAATCCGGCCAAACCAGTGCCCCCGCCGCTGGCGGAGAGCACTCTGCTGATGAAAACCACGGCCTTCAGAAGAACTTCAGTATTGTCTTCCCCTTGAAAGAGGAGAAAAACTGTTCTTCCTGCCGCTGACAAATCTGCTGTTGCCTTACGGCTCCACCAGCTTTTCTTGAGTAAAAGGATTTATAGATATTTAAAATTTACTGCTGTTTTCATACACAGTGTGTGTGGGGCTTTTATAAGGCAAATCTGACAACCTGCTTGAAAAAAAGTCCCCGTTGTAAAATAACCTTCGGTGCCACGGATTCCATAAAAAGGAAAACATTACTAACAGCGTGATCATTTTTTATGTATGAATGATATTTGCACAAGTCAAACTGTTTCACAGCTCTGCTCTAATGTGGAACTGTTCTCTAACTAAACACTGCTGTCAGAGGCAGAAACGCCATCGCCGATCCCCTCACATGGAAGCGTTTGGACTCCAAGCAATCATCGCTCAGTTTACTCTGGCTACTCCACACGTTGCACCTTTGCAGCACCTCATCAACACAATGAGGAACAGGGAAAGTCATTTGTGTTTGTTGGCAGTGCAGAAGCTGTCTCTCAATCGGCCTTCGAGTGGAACTATGACTTTCGGTTCTCTGGAAAACACGACGACGATGCCGAAGCCCCGTCTGACGTTTTATCAAATCTTCACAGCAAAAGCGTCTCAGGATCAAATAACCTTCAACTGCAATATATCGAGCAAAAAAGTCAACATGAAAAGCAAAAGAAAAACCACCTCACCACATCTGAAAAACTAAAGATGACCCTAACTCTTTATTGAAAACAGGTATCTGCTCATGCTGTCCAACAGGGAGATGTGTGTAGAAATTCTCGCTCTCTGTAACTCCCAGTGACTGAACCCATAAGGAGTGTAAATTGCTTTTTGCTTTTTTTTCATCACAGAAAGAAGGCAGTAGCAACCGTTTGCCTAGAAGGCCTTGCCAAGCCAAATGATATTCTTGGGTTTTGACCAACGTTCCCTAAATATGGACAACAGATTTTTGATTTTGAGACACCGCATTTATGCTTTGCCATAATAGAAGGAAAAGATATTTGCAGAAGGGTGATGATACAATGTTTATTCACACTGCAAGTCCACAAATAGACCACAGAGAAGAAAATGTCTGCTGTAATTAAGTTTTCCAGTATCTCTCACACTATGCATCATCTCACAGTTTCATAACAGTCAGAACAAGCAACCTGAGAATTTAGTGTTACACAACCACAAGTCTGCGGTGATTTATTTAGCTCTGCAACACCTAAATAATATCTTTGTTTCATTTACATGACAAAATTCATGAATAGTGTTTCACTATGAATGCCATGCTTCAATAGTCATCTAAGTGATCCTGTTATCAGTCATTAACAAACCAACAGAACAGCGTCTGAATGTATTGAACCGATTGACTAGTGCAGCCTTCAGGACGTGTTCTCCTGAAATAATCTGGACGTAGGGCCTTAATTCTCTTCCCTTTTGTTATCTCTATGTTACAGTTTGTACATCAAGATCAACAACGACTTCCAAGCAACTACAAGGTGACAATAAAAGTTTTCACGAAGATGTATTGTTTTGATGTGGCACTTTCATTCGCAGCAATTTACTCATTTGTGGCTCACATCCCCACATGCAGACGTTCCAGCAAAGCAAGTTTCTGTTTTGCAGAAGTGCCATCACTGCCGTGCATACAGCTGACGATGATTTTATACGTTGAATCAGGATTAGCATGTACTGTATTCATTCACCCCTAACACTAAATAAATATGCATACATAAATAAATATTGATAGCTTACACATGTTTAAAATAAAAACATTATTATTATTATTATTATTATTATCAGTATTATTTAATAGCTTCCACTGGAAGTTCCCCATGCATCATAGCTGTTTTTCTAATTTACTACAGTAATTAATTCAGGAAGAGGAATGCACAATGACAACATACTTTTATACATGGCACTGGGACCAGTTTCACAAAAAAAACAATTATACACACACACACACACACACACATATATATATATATATATATATATATATATATATATATAGTTGAGGGAACTTCATCTAGAATCATTGTTGCATCAATATATGTCGTAATGTCATGATGATGTACGCCACGACAAACTAGCAGGAAATAAGCAGCCAAAGCTAACGCTGGAAGAAGACCTTATGTATCCTGATTGACAGCAGACAATAATGAACAAAACAGAATCGACAGACTTCCTGACTTGTGAGAGATTTGTGAAACAGTAAAGGGAACAACAGCGTCAATTCTACGACATGAAAATTTAATTCAAGCTAGCCACAGCTACATGTCATCTATTCACTTCAAAGTCTACAGTAATGTGGTGTCCTTGGCCACAGTGAACCACTGCTACAAACGTCCTGTAATAAATGGTATTAATGTTAAAGCAGTTTGATGCAGATGAAGTATCTCATTGTGAATGATAACATCCATGCAGTGTCCTTGTCCTTGTCAGTTATTGTCCAGTAAATATTATTCAGAATGATTTCCTCTTTATTTCTTATTTGAATTTAGCACCACTTGAACTGGCAATTTTTTTTTTCCAACAAATTATCTGACATCAAGAGTGCCTTGAGTTTCACTCGATATTGTCTTTCTTATTTGTTCATCCGTTTCGCTCCACTTCAACATCATCTAAAAAAAACAAGCGCAGGGAGAGTTGATCCTCATCTTTACTTAAAAACCCCCCTCAGATTAATCACCAATTCATCAGATCACTTGTCTTTGTGTTCGCCCGCTTCAGTAACTCTTACACCAGATGAGAGTCACCTCTAAATAATGTCTTCATCATACAAGAGCTGACCACGGAAAAAAGAAAAAGAAAAAAAACACCATACTGTTTTCATCCAATGTCAACAGCTAAGAATGAATCAGTCTTTCAAAGTCAAATGTACTGTCAAGTTCAATAATTAAAGCTGTTTGTATTTCAAATAGAATATTTAATTTATATAAAACCAGACAGATGAGGAGCGATATCACTGGACGGAAAGCTTTGTATCAGTGATAGAGAAGAATAACTGCACCCAAACCCTCCTCCTACGAAGTCGGAGAAAGATTACATTTATGATTAAAAGGAAAAATAATTGAATACCTCTGAAAAACTCCAATTAATGTTGCCATTTTTGCCACAGAAGATCCTGGCTACAAACAACACGGACCATTCCGTTATTGTTGCATTCGTCAGATCAAAGAGGGCTTTAATAAGGCCATTATAAATACATCTGAAAATTCACTCTCATATTCAGCAAACAAATCAATACAGGATGTGCACCGTTCATTGGTCTTTTATTGCGGCACTGTAGGCCATCGCTGAGGTACCACGGCATAATGAACAAAAACTGTGCAGGGCTCCAGGGCCCCCGCTGCGTTCAAAGTCAGTCATATGCACTGTACTTTATAATTGAAATAAAGGTAATCTCTCCACGCCTGCGAGCTGGAGGATGTATTCTTCTCCTGTTGTCAACAAAATAAACATGCACTGACCAGGTAGGACGAGGTAGGAGTCCATTAGAGAATAAAGACGATGCTGTGGCCACTGGAACACTCAGATGGCATGTCCTTAAAAAGAATTGTCCACGACTCGACAGGAGCAGCAAACCAGCCTCCCAGAAAACAAACCGAGGTGCAGTGTGAAGTGCAAATCCATTCTGAAATAATGGTGTTTTGCTAAAATCTAAATAAAGGCCTTGATTTTTTTTTTTTTACATTAAAAGTTGACAATCAGTTACTTTTTGCATTTGTTCAACTGGCAGGACGGTAGAGAAATTCAGGATTCTGTGACCAGAGACTCATATTCAGGTAATAAATAAAGGGTGTGGTTCAACCTTTAAAGAAAAATAACTTATATTCACTGAAGAATACAAAGGATAATATAATATGGTGATAAACAGATTTGGAAGTTGCCACAAAAGGGTTAAAAAAAATTATTAAAAGGTCTCTGCATTCTATATAAGTATGCAGAACACCTAGCATCAGTATTAGCTGGTAACATTAACAGTTAGCATTAGCATTTGGTACTTTATTGTTATTGAAGACCATTGGGGAATGTGTTGGTCTATCAGGCATTTTCTTTCCAGCACAAATCTGGAAAATTATTCTATTTTTTCATCAAATTTGCACATTTGTGGGACTTTTACCATTTTATCAGTGGTCCATCCATGTTGTCCACAGCACCATTTGTCATTATTTTATTCCCACAATATTCCAAAATTTTACAATATTTGTCAAATAATCAACAAAAGAAAGTGTTAGACTCGTCGACTGTCAAACTTAATGAAAAGAAGCCAACGTCAGTACTTAATGGGGGCTGGAGAGCTGTTATTGTTCAAATGGACAGCTAAATATAGCTTTAATTTACACTTTTGTTAAATGTTATCTCTGAGAGAGGGTTAAAATAGCAGAATTCTTCACTGACTGACATTTCATGATGCATTAGCAGATATATTTCTCTACTTTACCTTTAATAAATTGCTTTAAGGTGTACAATAAGCCATATCTTTCCTCATTATTTATTAAACAGCTATAGTAAAGAGTACCCTAAATCTATATTCCTGATACTTTTCCTTGTTTGAGCGTTTGGAGCACGGTGACGGTTGATTAGACCTCAGCGCTCTTGTCTTTCACCACTAGCCTACTTTATTCTCTTGCAATATTAATGAGCTGCGGACCTCTCAGCGGAGCATGATGGTCTAAAAGCCCCCCTCCTGGACCCCAGATCCTCTGAGTGGGGAGGATGACCCCAGTAGACACCGACCACAGTAGTGGGCAGTTAGAGAAGAGTAAAGAAGAAATACAATGGGAGCCTAATATCCAACCATAACACAGCCCAGCAGCTTATGTTAAAATGAGCTGTGTTTATGATTGTCAATAGTGCAATGTGACAAAATACAAGCAGCAATTTAATTTACTGGATTATTTTATTTTGGACAAACTTAATCAGAAACAATCGGCATTAAAATAGGAATTCGGCTGTTTTATTTCTTCAGTTTTTATCTGGTAATAGTTTCAGTTTGTTAATGTTTGTTGCCGGATGCTTAATATTTTAAGCAGAAATAATGTTGCTTTTGTATATTTTTGCGAATCGCAGATGAATACAATGTGTTCCTGGGCCAAAACTATGTTCGTATATGCAGATGTTTTAACTTTATTTATTTTAATGCCTCTAATGTTGAATGTTGGCTACATCAAATACCAAAGACTGGATTTCACTAACTCAGGTTTATGGTTGAAATTAGAAAAAGGTTGTAATTTTGGCTTAAGTGTCACAAAATCAAAAGCCCTTTTGCGTTACATCTTTCTCAGTATTAAAGGTTCAATATGTAAAACTCTAAGCTAATAAGTGTTGCCAGGTTCAACAAACCCCGCCCCTTGTGTGTATTGTAGCTTATTTTGGCATCGATCCAGCTGATGTCATCATTAGACGGACTTTATTTGTCATTAAGATTTGCATTTAAATGAAATTACGATCCAGTGGCTCAGTACACAACAGGAACAATGACAGTATTATATACAGAAGAATAAATATACATATTAAAAATAAAAATATTCATTCATTTATTCATTTTCTGAACCTCCTTTATCCTCACTAGGGTCACGGGGGTCGCTGGAGCCTATCCCAGCCACTTAATTAAAAATAAAAATGGAAAAACTTTTGAGTAAAATGATAAATAAGGATAAATATCTAAACATATTGCACAGTCTAGAAATGGGAACCAATGCCTCACAGCAATAAGTCATAGTGTAGGACAGTTCCATGTGTGTGCGGTGCGCAGGTCAGCTGTGGCTGTAATGGCTCAAGATACTAACAGTGAATTCATGACAAACAACTCTGCTAGTGTGAACAGTTTCAAAATTTGGAAATCGGCAGCAGAGTTACTCCAGTACAGTGTACGGCAGTGTTTTTCAACCTTGGTTCAGTACCCCATGTGAGGTCACCGGGAATTCAAATGGGGTCGCCTAAAATTCCTAGTAATTGATGAAAATTTTAAAAAAGAAAAAAAAATTACTAAGAAAAAAATATATGGTGAGTTGATAGAGACAATAATAATAATAATCCATAACAGACATGACAAACTGAAGTTGAAACTGAAGCACTGTGGTTCTGTTTATCTGTCAAATGTTCAGTGTGGTCGGTTTCAGATGCTGCAGCTCTTTCATAATTTGAGTTATTGTTTGTTCAGTATTAATTTGCAGCCTTGTAAATAAAAGCTGGACTGACAGTGAACTGACTTCAATACAATTCTCAATTCTCCCTGTGTGGTGTAATCTACACCTGGCTTTTCTGCCTATGTCCATAATAATATACATTATATAGACTCAACGGCATCTAAAATTAACATTTATTTGCAACATAGTATAGCAAACTATTACATGATCAAAAATATTAATTGCAGCAAAAAAAAAAAAAGTCTTTGTTTAGAATGTCTGGGGCTGCCAGAAATTTGGGATGTTAAAATGTGGTCATGAGGCAAAAAAGTTTGGAAACCTCTGGTGTACGGCATCATGTCAGCATGTCAATGAGTATATATGTGCCAGGTTTGAGATACATTGAAATGAAATTGATGCTTTTATAGACTTTTCAAATTTCGCCCATTATAAGTAAATGGAGAAAAAAAAGACTTGGAAAAATTTATTAAGAAAAAAAAAAAAAAAAGGAACTTTGACCTACTTTTCCCAAAATGTAATCCAATCTATTCTGGGTCACTGGTAATCTATAAACCCAATTTAGTAAGAATTCAAACAACAGTTTTACACCTAGAGTGTTAACAAACAAACATGCACTTTAATAAATACTGTACACACATCCACACTTTGCTACAATGTACAACGGCAACATTTTTGTGCGGTGACCGGCTTTACTTGAGGCTATTTGTAAAGTTGTTGAAGTTAATTTGTAACAGAGTTAATGTTCATTACTTGTAGTGAAATAAATAGATCTGTTTTTCTTTCCATTGGCGTCAGATTCCTGGCATCGTATAAAAGAAACACCTCAGAGATACAAATTTACAGGTCAACAATTTCATTTCCTCCGAGCGTGTTTGTAACGCTGTGCTAATTTAAAAGGAACATGTATTATATCACAGTGTTTCTGGTACAGTATGAGGATGTCGAAGCGTTTCACAAATATCCCAGCTGAGTCATTCCACCGTACAATCGCTAACAAGGTCGACAGAGGCGATCGGCTTCCTTTCTCACCTACCGCACATGCCTGCTACACTCCTCACCTCACTATTGTGCATCTGCAGTATATAATAAACCTTGTTTGAAGTACATTAACCTGGCTCACAACAATGGTAATGTGCACCCTGAGGGGGATACAGGCATTATTGACTTCCTGTTCCTGCAATGCTTTTCTCCTGACTGTTAACTGAACTCAGGCATGTGTAGAAAATGAATATATTAAAGGCAAACCCAAATGTTTAAATGTACGAATGGATGTTAACTGTTCAATACAAAGAGGTCTGGAGTGCATTAAGGCTTTAGATTACATGTTAGGTTAGTGCATTCTTCTTTCTCTGAACTCAAACATTCACACTTGGATTTGATTTCTTTGGTTTTCACACTCATTCGTCGTCTACGGAGCATCTTTTTTTTGTTGCTCAAATTCCTGTCAGTCAACTAAACAAAAGATTCAGTTGATTAATTGATTACACAATAACTTTTTTTTTCCCTATCCCTTCAGTTTAGAGGTCGTCACGAACATTTTGTTTTACAACGTCGACCTGTTTTAAAAGCTTTGCTACGGCACAACATCCGCACTGACCGAGAGCATCTGCATTTTTGTCTTTGCAACGGATTTCAATGAGGTTTCTGGGTTATGAGTTCACAAATCTGGCTCTCTCTAGACAGTTGGGCGGTTGGCCAGATTCATTTTCACACTATATTTCAAAATGAATGGAAACATGTGGAATAATAAAACTATTTTGTCAGTGTTTGCAGTGGAAGCTCCGTCTACTCATCTCGTCTGAACTTTTGGACCGAAAGACACATTCAGCTCAATCCAAGTGAACAAGTTTTGACAGTTTATGTATTAAAATACCTGGGCGCCGAAAAGTCTTGGTTTCTCTTTGCCTTTCTGTCTTTTTGTTATGTAAATACCCTTGAGTTATGTATATATACTTGTAGGTAAAGGTATATATGCGACACCTTTTATGGGAAATGTAATGTTTAGCTGTTGAGTTCATTTTAGCCCGAAGCAAAATCAGACTTGTTTTTTGTTCATACATACAAAAATTATGAACGTGTGACCTTTTGTACCTTGACAGTTTCGTAGCGGGGTCACGTATCTCCGTGGTTTTCGAAGGGCGCCGTTTCTCTCTTCAGTTTGTTGAAGACTAAGGTGCATGGGTTGGCCGCCCTTCTGCAAAAAAATATCCTATGTTTAACTAAAAATATTTTAATTTCACAACATTTCGGAGCATAATTATTATTGCTTCTACAATATCTGTGCACAAAATATTGGAGATGAGTAAAAGGTTATCAATAACATACAAAATGTACTAGAAAGTTCTAAAGTAAATATCAGGGAAAAGTCTTTTCAGGTACAACTTGCGCTGTCCACTTTTAACATTACACTTTTTAGACTTTTTTTAAATTGTTATCTCTATTTGCTTTTCCATTGGATATTTGCACAAAACTTTACCGATATTTAATAAATGTTGAAAAACAGGAGTGCGTAATGTCCATTTTTCCATTAAAACACAAATGTGACAATTTATTTATTTATTATCGCGAGATGCAACAAGAAATCATTCCATAAACATAGCGCTGAACATAAATATCGGTTGTTTTGCATCTAGAATGCTTGTTACCTCTCTATTCCGTACTAAATTAAAAATGTTTCGGTTTTGTGGTGTGTATTCATTGTTTACACCTATTTTATTTCTTCTTCAAACTAAAACTCATAGATGCTTATTTTAACAGTCGCTCTAAATAACACTGTGTTTTCTAATCTTCATGTGCAGCATCAGCTGATAGTTTACATTATAGCTCTGTTAGCTTAGCTCTGTTAGCTTGACTCTGTTTTTAGACAGAAAACAGCCACAGTAAAACCTCAACTCAACTCTGTTTTCTGTACGGTTTGTGTGGTCAATAGTTGAACTAAAGATCTGTTTGGAATCCAACAAACAAGGTCAGAACTGTCACTGTTTAGTCTGAACTGTGGATCAACAACGGTAACTTAGCAACAATACTGTGACAATCCCGGAGAGCGCTCTCTTGGACAGTCTCTGTGGGACTCTATTTGTGCCTCCAGCCCCCCCTCCCTCTTCTCAGGTGCTCAGTCAGCTCGTTCCCAGGTGCCCATGCTACCTGGAGGGGGCGTGGTCTCAGAGCGTTCAGAGTCTGGCTCCCAGTGCCCCACATTTCTCCGTGGTGCAGCTGCCTTCATCTCCCCTTGTTTATTCACCCCTTAGTTATTTTTCCACATTTGCTCCTATGTTTATACATCGTTTGAGCACTCTTATGTAAATAAATCACTTTATACTCGTAACCTTCCCGTCCGTGTTAGTTTGATGTCAAGCACTCAGAGCCAGGCTTGACAAGTAGCACATCCCATGATAACTTTATAACTTCGTAAACCTCCAAATTAAATTCACCTGTGTATTAAATGCAGCCATTTCAACATCAAACACCATTTACATTTAGAGCCGAGTCCAGTGGGGAAAACAACATCCTCTGTTTTTATCACTTCTTTTCTTTCTTAAAGGAGTGATATTTTGCTATTTTTAATGAAATTATGCATTTTCAAATATTTCCCTGTGGTCTACATAAAGTGTAAATGCCATGTTTGGGTCTGAATTCTTCATTAACTCAACTCCACAGGTCCATCTTCAACCCTATTTCTGACTAATGACAGCAGAAAGGTGGTTTTGAGCGCTGGCCCTTTAAATCCAAATGAGACACTTCAGGCCCCGCCCCCCTGCCCTGTTCAACCACCTGTGTTCATCAACACAACCAACAACTGAACATTTTAGGCAATCAGCTCAAAATTTGGAAATATTTTCAGTTTTTACTACAATCGCTGCTGCTGATAAACAATTCTATCGTACTTGGAGAAATGTCTTGATGTTATATGTGCAAATGTCATGACGTATAAAATGTAACAAATTAAGCAGGAATTGAAACGAGTTGTAGGAATCCACTTGATTTTAGCCGGAATGAATCTAAAGATAGTTTTGCAGCAAACCGATTGCACTTTATGTATTGATCACATTTTAATAATATTTTTAAACGGTATTTTAATTGTGTTCTCATTGTATTTGGCACTATAAAGCATTTTGTGTGAAAAGTGCTCTATAAAAAATGTTTTACTTACTATATACAGCTCATGAAAAAGTGATGTTTGCACCAGTTCTATCAGTAACTGTACTTTAGAACAACACAAACACTGGCCTGTCTGATAAGGAGCAAGAAATACTGAAAATACCCTGAATCTACAGCTACACTGGAGAAACGAAGCGTTCTGTCAGCGTCCATAAGCCTGAACATCTCCACCGTCCACATCTACTGCAGCCTTAGAGCTCTCACACACACACACACACACACACACACACACACACACACACACACACACACACACACACACACACACTGAAGGCTCTATAATGTTGTCAGCAGTGCATTATCACAGAGTAACTGTTATTGTCATTGACTTCTGGATGTCATTTCTATTAAAACCATGACCATTTTCCTACTTTCCAGATGTTTGCAGTTGATTTACATAAATTCCTCAAGATGTGATTATTCTTGACAAATTTTCCAGATATTTTTCAAAGTGAGAAACCCACGTCTGCAGTTTAGACATCACTTTCTGTTTCTTTTATAAACGTCTAAATAGATCTTGATGTCCCTGTAATGTAATTCAGCTCACCAAAGGGAAAACACTATCATTTTTCTCTTAAAAGTAACTTGATCAAAAAGTAGATTTTGTTAAGTCGCTAATGTTTCATAATATCTTTTCAGAAAACACTAAATATTCATGAACCTTGGAGGATAAAAAGAGGTGAATTTGTGCAAAACTTTGCTTTGGAAAGTAAACTTTTGCATTAATTCATGCTTTTCATAGCAAACAGATGAGGAGACAAGCTTCTGGGCAGGTTACATCCACAGAGCTGTTTATCAAAATAAGCAGCCAGTCCAGAGTGGTCAGCCTATTGATTTTCCTGCCAAATATAATCTGTTTCACCATCATAAATCTGCATCTGACATCTGCACAAAGCTCCATTTTAGCCAAACACTGCCAAGTAAGGCTGTTTATTCACCGATGGCCCGATAGTCTCCATGACAACGCTCACTACAATTAGACAACTGTAATCCCGCCTTCAAACATGCACGCAGTTAATTATTTCAGTACAAAGTGAGAGGCCGAATGCAGAGAGGGGAGATAGAGAGAGGCAACCGTGGAATCCTGGTTGGCTGTTGTCATGTGTGTGGATGTGAAGCACAGTCGGCCTTTAATGAGCCCCGAAACCCAACGAAATAATAAGAAATAAAAGAGGATATCGAGACGCGTCAACCAAAATGAACCGTGAGTCATGTTGTCAGTTCATGTCTTTGCAAAAAACATAGAAAACAATCAGTATAGTTCATATTTATTCATTTACTTTCAACGTATTAACCCTTTAATCCAGGACTTCTAAACCTTTTTTGGCACACAGCGACCCCATACATTCAAAACGGAGACTTTTTTTTTTGCTGAAAGTAATTAGTTTTTTGATCATGTAATAGTTTGCTATACTATGTTGCAAATAAGCATTCATTTTAGAAGACATTTAGTCTATATAATGTATAATATTATGAACGGAGGCAGAAAAGTCAGGTGTAGATTACTGCACAAAGTGAGAATTGGATTTTCCTTGGTCAGTATATGCACAGTCAGTCTGGCTTGTACAGTATTTACATTTACTAAATTAATACTAAACAAACAATAACTCAAACTATGAATTATGAAAGAGCTGCAGCATCTGAAACTGACCACAGTGAACATTTGAC
>JAPTYQ010000023.1:35507253-35517529 GCA_029814465.1 Ostorhinchus cyanosoma
ACGGAGCCTCTGAACGTCCAAATGGGTCATATCTGATGACCATGAAAAGATGAAAAACTGTATTTTACACCAAGTATTTACCTGTATTAATAGGACTAGTGGATCAACAGGTGTTAAACAGTTTAAATTAGTGGATGGTTTTGGTAAATAAACATGAAAACATCGTCATCTTCTACAACATTGATTCACCAGTAAAACCCAAGGAGTTGGATCAATGACAGTGGATGGAAACACCTATTTTATGTTCAGTTAATGATAGATTTTACAGAAAAAGTTACTTTTTCTTCAGTTTTCTCTTTTTTTGATATAATAACCGTCAACTTTAATCTGAGCTTTTATGAACATCTACATGATCAGTAAATTAAATAAAGGAAAATACAGAATGTTCACTGAAAAAATGCAAAATACAGAGGATAATGTGGTAATAAATGGTGAAAAGTCACTTTAGACAAGTTCAATTTAGAGAAAAACATACTTTGGAACGGCCATAAAAATAGCACAGGGTCTTTATGGGTTAAACTTGATTTTGTACATGACGTCTTACCAAACAATAGACAAGATCCTCAGGTTAAATGAAAACACAGGAGCCTGAGGTTCAGGTTCAGTCATCGCACAAACACCACCAATCTGACGCAGCGAGGAGAGGGTGCTTATGGGAAATTGTTTACAGCTGTAAATCACAGAGTGGGCTTTAAGTGCGGCCAAGAAGGTCAGAAAGCTGTCATTTAGATGTAGTGTAATTTGTACCTGAACTTGATCTCAGGCTGTCACTTCAGTCGCCTCTGTTTGTTTCAGAGAGACGACAAAATGAAGCAGGTAATCTGTTCGTCACTGCTGCGTCGACAGGAAACGAATCTAAGGTTATGTATTATATCATCAATAGAGGAGGAGGAGGAGGAAGATGAAGAGCGAATCCACTGAAATTCTCTGTGGAAGTTGTATTTACTCTGAGTGCAGCATAGTGGGAGCTCAGTAGACAAATACTCTCACATCTTAATTTTTCAATTAGCATGGCTCTTGTTCTCTAAACATATGCAAACACAGCGGGGCGTCCATTAAAATGCAACTCTGGTGTTGAGCCTAATTAGAGTAAATTGGTTGGCTTGTGTTGGGAGAAATCTGAATGCAGCTCACTGTGTTTCACCGCTTGTTTCACCACAACAAACAAACTGGCTTTCACAGCCTCATGCATATGTTCAGCAGCATCGCAGCCTTGAAGCAGAGTGAGATGTCATGAGCGTGGAAGTCGGCTTGTGGCGAAGTGGCTGCAGATTCACCGAATATTAAAATGAAAATGGGAAACGGACAGTTTTAATTCCCATACGCTCTCACTTTCAGATTACATGACAGAAAAGAAAATGTAATTATAGTGTGTCCTGATTATTACTCATTAATGATGTATTAATGCTAAATAACAATACTGACAATAACATTAATAATAATAAAAAGGAATGCATACTGATTGACAGCTATCCCATCAGAAAGAAATACCTCAGTCAAGCAAAGCAAAGAATTTGTAAAAAGTTTAAAATACAAAGATCAGGAAATTTAAAACAGTCAAATATGTGAAATGAAGTGCTTGAACTTGATTTAAAAAAGAAAAGAAAATCCCAGGAAATACAGACTTGATGTAAGTTCAGTGGATTACTCTACTGGGAACAGTGCATTTATTAAGACACTTCTAGTCTCTGAAGTAGAATTATCATCAATCCAGTTTTTAGTCCCTCAGGAGTATGTTTTACACCCAGGAGAACAAATGTAAAACACCAAAAGCACTTACTATTATTATTTTTATTAATTTTTTTTATTTTATTGTGCCTTTTTCCAGTTAGATGTTACTTATCTGATAATAATAATAATCATCATAATCATAATAATATCAGGAAAGTACACATTTTGGGCTTTTTAAATTAAATAATTGCCTATATTAGAAACATCATGATGCAACAGCTTTTTCAGATACTTTTTTTTTTTTTTTTGTGGAATGTCCTTTGCCGTTGACAGTTTCGTTGTTTTGTTGTTGGGGGTTTTTTTTCTATAAAACTGTTAAACTCTTGTCCACAAACATGGACAGTGGGTCCTATAGGAGGTTAAATATGGTTTAAATATAAATATAATCGAGGATTAACTGAAAATATTTTAGAGGCCAAAGGTTAAAGGTCAAGGACAGGGTGACTTCATTCCAGCTCATTCTTGTGATTCTTATGAATTTAACATCTTGTGAATGCCTTTAAAGTCTTGATTTGATTTGATTTGATTTGATTTGATTTGATTTGATTTGATTTGCCACCATATTCACCTGGACTGGAGGATTAGCTGATTAGGCCAAAGGTCAGAGGTCAAGGTTAATGCATCCTCTTAAAGCCACTTCAGTCAGTTACAATAACTGAAACGTGAACAGATTATGACAAAAGGGCTTATTTTGTTATTTTCATACCATAAATTTTATAGGATAATAATTGCACGTGTGGTCAATTTGTCGTCAAATTCCAAAAAGAGTTTCAACTTGGTAAAGAATTCAATTATTTGTATGTTGTGACTGATTTGAAACAAAGGCCACACAATGAATGCAGAAACTGTGTTAGTGCCTCCAGCGTCTGCAAACTGTGCATCAAAGTTCATCCATTTTATCAGACATTCCCAGTTCTGCCCTGATGCTTTGATTTGTCTTCTGCTTTCTTCTCACTTCACCTCAGGAAAATAACTCCAGCTGATCCAGATTTGCTGACTCCTGGTAATGTTTTGATAGAAGCGGATCTACAGTAGGTTTTTTTTTTTTTTTTGCCAACGTCACTGGAACATTTTAGAGGCTTACAGTACAGTAGGCACCGAGCCAAATGGACCTTGTGCAATGTAAAGGATAATTTATCCTGGGTGCTCTCCTCTTTTCCGGGGTAAACAAGAAGCCTTCTTTCCACAGGCAGGAGGAGGAGAAGAAGACGACAATGTCCGAGCCCTGCTGCATGAAAACCTAAACCTGAGAACCAGAGTGCATGAAGACACCGAGCTGTGGTCCCGCTGTGTTAAACATTAACTCCTGTTGGCCTCAGTTTGTGTGCAGCCTCATATTTTTGGCCTGAGGTAATCAGGTTTGTCATACTAAGTGCATTTTTTATTTGTGATGCAATGGACCAGATGGCAGATGAAATGACTCCGAGAGGCGATTTGACAGACAAAGGAAGGCTAAGTCCTGCTGAGGAGAGCTCTACGTGGCAAAGAGGAGGTGAGCTTTCTTAATGTGACTCAGGTCTGTGGGAAAAACAAAACCAGAGCCTCAGGGTTGAGTCATTATGCTTCTTGTAAATCTCTGTTTTGATAATGCACTCCAGCCCAGTCTGATCCTTCCTGTTGGCGGTTCTGATCACGCCTGAGAAATGTGTAAAACGCTGCACAGTCTCAGCCCAACAAATCACTCTGAGGAAATGAACCAAATGGTTTCTGCCAGATGCTTACACATGTTCTTGAAATTGCACATGTTTTCGGTATGACGGTTTTGTTGCCCTGCAAATTTGAGTTTGCTTTTTTGATATAAAACACGGAGTGAAATTATCTTCAGATCTTCCGCTCTGAGTCACTCTGGTGTCTAATGAGCGAGCGCAGCCTGGCGAAACACTGGAACAAAACCTGAAAAATGCATAGTATGCCTGCAGGCCTTATTTCTCTATCAGCTAATGGTCATGGGCACGGACCAGCTGCACTTCTTACTTAATTCATTAGATAACCCGCGAGCATCATGCTGATTCTGAGCTCAGACATTCAGGCAGATGCCACTGATTCTGAAGTGTGTTTTAACTTGTTGCCTTCTTCAGCTCTCGTCCAATCGTGGAAAAGTGACAGATAAAAAACAGAGAATCTGAATAATGAGACAGAAGACGAACCCCGAGCTGCAAAAGGTGACAGAGTAGGAGGATGGTGAATTAGGCTTTATCTATTTTTGTAATGCACAAGGTTATAAATCACATTAAAACCCAGTAAGCAATGTAAGTATTTTTATTGTTCTCTTTAAAGCAATGTCATTTATTACATTTGAAGCAACTGCAACTTGTCAATTTAACTGTCAGACGAGGGGAAAGAGCAGAGAACCGATCAGAAACAATGCTGCCAAATTATCAGAATCTGTCTAAATGTCAAGACAGCTCCACATAAAACCATCCCACACCCTGTTATGTTATCAAAAAATATGCCAAAAACTCATTCCTGCACGCCAGAAACCCAATACCGACCACAGTCACTTAGATTCAGTGATTTAAATACACTTTGCTGTTACAAACTCCTCTCCAGTGGTTATTTCAAGTATTAAAAAACAGGTAATAAAATCTTTAAAATGGTCAACACAGCCCTGAGCAATGTCCATTTGGATCTCTCTTTCAACGATATATGTAATACAAACACAGCTTATTTGGCTTTCAAAAATGTGTCCAGGGTGTAAATAAATAATTAGGCATTAATTGTTAAATAAAACTGAGAAAGGAACAGTGAATAATTCATTTCTAATAGGTGGTAAAAAAGTAAACAGCACACAGGACGCACAATAATTCATTAACATCTATTTAAGTCAGATGTTAACAAACAGATCGACTGCTGTGGTCGAGACATTCACAGTCTAAATACACACAGTCTGAGGAGCCGTTTACTGGAATATTCTTCAACGTGGGCTTAGAATACTCTATGTTCTGATAGTTCACCCCTCGGTCAAAAGTTTAAAGACACTATTCATGTAATGCATCAGTAATATCAATCCAGTACTGACAACACTGACATTTTTTGCATTATGAGAAGTTTAGGGGTTTTTTTTTGAATAAATATTTTCATTTTGACGCAGAATTGCACATTTAATTAAAGTGAAACACCAGCCAATATTGTCACAGTGAGCACTAATGCAGTGTTAAATGCTGTGTGAAAAGCTTTTTACGCTGACACACAAAAAAAAGTCAATTACAGGCCTATTAGCATGAAAAATAATGATTTATGCCAAATAAATGATGCCAGTTCAAGTTCAAGTTTACTCATTGTCATTTCATTTCATAAGTACCAACATAGTGGTGATGAAACAGTCCAGGAATCAACAAGGTTTACGATATAAACAGTTATTTTTGACCTAAAAGAAGAGAAAACTATTTATCTAGAGTTACACTTGACCTGACGATGAATATTCTGCTCTGACCTGTTGTGTTGACGATCATTTGGGATTTCCTCTTTGTATTTTTATTACAATAATAGAATGTTTGGTGCGTATGAAGTTGTACATCGAGATATTTTTAGCATTCACCGGCATGTGTAGGCTTGAAAAAAAAACAAAACACACACACAAAAAAAGAAAGACGCTGACAAGAGTGATAGTAAAATGCTGAAATGCTCAAAAATATGTGTTCCTCACATGTATATTTCATTTTGTTTTTCTGATAAAGAGGATGAAGAGTCACGTCTTTGTTCCCGTCGCCGTCACTGAGCTCAATAAGAAGTAGTGACATTGCACTTTATTTTATTTCATTTATTTATCCTATTTCTTTATTTCTCTATTTATTATTGTGGTTCTTAAATTTTAAAACTATATGTTCTTATCCTGGTTTTTATCCCAGAAACTGTTTTTTTTTTCTTTTTTAATTCCGTTTTATTGCATTTTGCTTTTATTGATCTTGATCTTATTTACTTTATCTTATTTTTTTAACTTATCTTTGCTGTTATTTTGGTGAATGGCAGAACACTGAGCACAACCAAGTACCTGCCTGTCAGGTTCGATGTGTGTTTTGTAACGGAATGCCAAATGCAATCGTTTTTTTTCTGGAAAACAAACTACGTACAGCTGTAAATAAAGTAACCTTGAACCTTGAAAAAGGTTGTAGACACCTGAACAGACCCATGCACAAAAGAATGAAAATAAATCAAATTAAAATTAACACTGGATTAAAATACTAAAACACTGATAATAATAGTAGCTAGCTATCTATGTATCTATCTTCCACTAAGACCGTAAAATAACTTTGGCCAGTGCTTGACGTTTACTCTTTTACCGCTAGAGTTTAACATTATCTCACCTCTGACGTCTTGTATTCCCATAGCTCCGCCCCTTTTGCCCAAATATGGTCACTTACTTTTGACATCCCTGACAAAAATTGAGCCACATTTGATTGTTGTAGGATGTAAACATGTTTATTTCTGTTGTAACTTCGCCCTTTTAACATTGGAATCAAGGTTCAAAGTTACTTAATTTATACCTGCAGGTCGATTTGTTTTGCAGAGTATTTACATTTAGCATTACGACAAAAACACGCATGGAACCTGTTACGCAAATGTCAAGACAAAAAGTGTTCAGTGTTCCAACGTTCAGCAATACAACAGCACGGATAAATAAAAGGATAAACCAAATAAAATCATAAAAAGTAAAAAAACATCATAAAATCAAATAGATATAAAAGCAAGATGCAAAAAACACCATAAAAACCAAAAATAAAAACAGTCCGGGATAAAAAAAAAACCAGGATAAGAATCTAAAATGTTTAAATTAAGAGTCACAATAATAATAAATAAATAAATAGAGCAGAGAAACCGGATCAATAACTAAATAAGTAAATAAAGTGATGGCGTCTTCCCCCAGTGGACGTTCAAGGCACTGCTGTTTTTGACGCTTCCACATGAGCTTCACTTTTCAGCCTGTTGATCTACTTCATCTATTTCTCACATTTTCTCTCCTGGACAGACAGGATCCAAAGCGAGGCTCACGTCGGCGACTGGAGACTCGGTGCGACTGCTGACGCGAAGCCCGAGGACGACGACGGCGCAGACACCGACGCTCAGCAGCCCAGAGAGTGTGACGCCTCCATTTCCCCTCTGTTCTCTTTGAAAATGTACCTGAGGAGATCGTCCTCTGCAGCCTCCTCCAGCACAGACTCTCTGTCTTCTCAGCCGAGCAACACGGGAAGTGAGTTGATGAGAGCCGTTTGATGCTCTCTAACTGCACTCACAGCTGTAGTGGCGTGTTGCCAAACCTCCCAGATAAACACACTCTGAAGTTGTGTAAGTAACATGTAACGAGGCCTCATTAAAACTCTGTAATGAAATGAACTTTTTCATCAAACAGCATTCATATTGATGAAATAAATGATGATTAATATGCAGAATATTAATGACAAAGACCACAGACAGAATAGGAAATATGACAAATTGCGAGCTTTATGCTTCGCCATGCTGTGAGAATGCTTAAATCAAGTTCATATAATCAATTATGAAAATGGGTGAATAATTTAGATACTGAAACGACAGCTAAAAAGGCTAATGCAAAAAATGGCCACCAAAGTAGACTCACTGCTGTAGTAATTACAGCACAGACTGTAAATGTTTTTCAACTGCTCAGGTATTAAATAAAATAATAATAACTGATCAGCCGAAATGAGAAAATGTATATAAATATAAGCGATTAATGGAGCTACAGAAGGGATGTGGTTAGTTCAGTTTGGCATAAACATTGAAACTGACTGAAACAATTAGCTTGTATTCCTCACCAAAAATAACACACTAACAGCACTTTCTGAAGAGGAGAAGTAGAATTAGATTAGATATTCTTATTATACAAGATGATATAATTAAAAAAAATAATAAAAAAGCAATTTGTGCAGCTATTTCATCAGGATGAAATGACATGAGGATGAAGAACGAGGGTATGTAAACTTATGATCAGGGTCATTTGGATAGTTTCTGTTGTCAGTAGGATTTAAAAAGAGCAAACGTATTTGTTTGATAATAAATGTCTTCACCAAACCACTAACCACGAGTGAAAGAAACGTTTTTGTATTATGATTCATATTCTGTGGAAAAAAAGGCCAAAGAATCACAAATTCTGCTGGGGTATGTAAACTTATGAGCACAACTGTATATCATCAAATAAACTGGAGATAAAAGCAGCCCCCATGAGCCCACACATCCCATCCAGTGTCTCCCATGGTAACAGGCACTAATCGTACTCTTTTTTTGGTAGTAAAACACGTGGGAACGACACCTGTTCCAACTCAAACGTGATGATGTGGTCGTAACTCAGCCTCAAACTACTTAGAACAACTGGAGGAAGTGGCCTCAGTTATAATGCACTAGTACACGTGGGTACATTCTTTTAATGCGACAGTGAAGTGAAGAAAGAGACTGAAAAGCTCTGAGAGGAATCTGTGTCCAGTTTGAGTTGAATAACAGTCTGAGGGAATAGTCTGCACACCTGAGTTAGAAAGAGAGCTGAAGTCCCGCCCCTTCCTGTTGTGTCCAATAGGCACTATTTCTGTTGAAAAAAGTTGGCATTTTGCACGTTATTGTCTGTTCTTCTTTTGTGATTTCATAAAACATCATCAGTCAAAGCCCAAGTACTGTTCCATTTAAAAGTTCACACAAACCACTAAAAAGTCATGAAATAGATGTGAAAATTAAGGCTTTAAATGGCATTATAAAGCATTACATTTGCATAAAAAATTAAATACACTTGATGGGGAAAAAAGCATTATTATTCATGATGTATTTTGATTATATAAACATTGAATGTGATTGAAGTATAGTGTGATGATTGAGTCGGAACCCTTTAATCGACTATTGTTTATGGCTGATACACAAAGTCTTAACACCTGATGCTTGGAATTTATCGTGAGTGGAGTGAATATTAGCAAATGTCAGAAAAATGGAAGTGATTGGAGGAGCAACTATTCAGAACCTGGTTAAAGCCTATGGACGGTAAACCGACATAAAACTATATATAAAACTGTATCTGCAGTTGGACATGGGCATTGAATTTGTTTAAAGTGGCATTAAAAAGCATAAAATTTGATTTGCTGATACCTGCAGAAAACCCTGAAAATGCAAAATGGAGACGTTAATTTAATAACGGTTAAATAATAAAGGTTAAATGTAGATAAAAAGTCATCTGGGCCTTAAAGGGTTAAACTGAACAAATGCGTTTCCATTTACAGCATAATCTTTTATACAGTGCGTTGCTAAATGCATGTGTCATCACAGGTTTATCGCTCTAATATTACCCTGCAGTGTTTTTAGGAATAAACATGATTCCAATAACACAATGTATAAATGTAGATCCACCGGTGAAAAATTCTAAATAATTAAATGACGAGTTACATGTACGTATGTGTCCTCCAAACACTTTGCAACACAAGTCATAAGGACTGTCCGCTGTGAGTAAGTGTCTGATTATGGCCAGTGTCGTTTGATGATCTCATGCTTCATAGCACCCATGGGGGCACCATTTGGCAAAGGCCGCCGGGAAGACACATAGCACATTGTTTCACTGCAACCACAAAACAACTTGGAAATGCTCTAGGCGTAGTATCAAGGAGAGACATCTGATAATTGATTATGTCTCCACAGCTTTCCTGCTTGTGTCTCTGTGAGGGAGCCAAGCATTTTCTAAATTATGCATGTGTAAAGGAAGGAAAGGATGCTTTTAAAATGTTGTAGAAAATAAAGTGAATACCAGCAGCTCCTTTACTAACACACACATGATTTATGCTGCAAGATACGGATTTAATATGTACAATAATTCACTACAGGCTTATTGCAGAAGTGTGAACGGGTTGCTATTTTTATGTGTTTCTCGTGCAGTCGACTGCGCAGGGATCGTCCTCAAGTGTCTCTTCTGTCAGTTCTACGATATGATCCTCATGGTTCCGGCTTCGTGTGAGAGAGCGGCCAATCACTGCTGTCCGAGCTACAAACAGGTGGTCGGCGTGGTGCCGTCGACGCCCAGCAGCGAGGACGAGTCGTACATGGACATGGACTGTGGTCTGCTCACTTCCTGTAAGGATGCGAGCGACTGCCTGGAGCTGGCGATGGAGGTGTCTGAGATATGCTATCACTAGGGCTACGTTCAGACTGCAGGTGAATGTGGCCCAAATCTGATCTGATCTCCCTCCCCATATGTGACCTGTATCTGATCTGTTAAAGAGAGTTTGAACAGCACAAATCAGATTTTTCAGTTCCGACCCAGGCCACTTTCATATGTGGTCCGAAATCTGATACGTATCTGATATTTTACAATGCGACTTCAGTCTGAACGGCCAGGTCGCATTTATCTGACGTTTACGAGACAAACGCCACAATTCTGCGTCCCATGAGGAAGAGCAGCGGGAAATATACAGGCCTGGAAAAAAGTTTTCAGACACCCCATGGATTTATGATATACTGCGTTAAAAATCATTCTTAAGTCACTGAATTCTGCCCAGTTTTGTTCCCTTCTCCAAACCCACATGCTCCTTCTGCACATGCTCAGTTCTGTCCAGGTCAAAACTGG
>JAPTYQ010000023.1:35527884-35547529 GCA_029814465.1 Ostorhinchus cyanosoma
AGGCATCCGTTTGTTAAACAAAGCACTTTAGGGATATGTGCAATATATCTATATATATATAATTATTTTATTTTTTTATTATCTATTTATTATGCATTGTTTTATGGTTTTTATCTATATGCACTTTTGAGTAATACTGTTTATCACATGTTTTTATAAGGTCTTTGTGTAGGCATTTCGTTCTGTAGAGCATTTCCGATCTAAACTTGCTGAATGACAAATCTATCTATAATAAAAAAAGTAGATGGAGCCTTTTAGGCTTAGGGTTTAAAGGGTTAAAGGATCTTTCCCAAACCTTAACCACTGTGTTTTTATTAAATACATCTAAAAACCTATTAGAGTCGTGATGCAAATTCCAGTTTTTTGAAACTAAATAACCTAACATCCTCCGGCACATTCAGCAAAGTTCTGTACTTTGAATATAATTGACATAATTGGTTCAGAAATGCTGATATTAAAGTATTGACAGATGTGTGACAGACGTACAATGCGGGCGGTTGCTCCTTTGTTATCAGTCCTTGTATTGATAATTTCGTAACCGTTTGCTCATTACAAAGTTGTGTAACTCCAATGTCATTCAAGTTTCACATGTGCACATAACATGCCGTCTTCAAAACGCTTATGAACTCCACATGTTTACAGACTACACATGCAAAGGACAGTGTTTACATATGCGTCCATGATGCAGGAACCCGCCACCAGTAATTACTTCACTAAAAGCATAAACATGACACTTCCTCTGATGTTTACTGGGGATAACTGGTGCATAACTATGTTAATCTGGCAGAAAAGTGAAAAAAGACAACAGCGAATGTAACTTGACTTTATACTCCACCAGAAAAAAAGACAGACTCTCCTCTCATAACGGCAATGTGTCAGACTCGCTATCAGTCCTCAGCTGAGTGTGAAGTATCCCGACTCTTTGATGTGTTAAATATGAAATCTGACCATAGAACAAAGCAGCTGTCAGCAACCGGCACGTGTCAAAAGCAATCCACGCCAATTATTATTGAGTTTCTGTCATGCATGCATCTGCTCTGCAGACAGTGAGGTGTGTTACAGTATCGCAGTGCTAACAAAGACTTCAGACGGTCTTCAAAAATCAACATCACAGCGTCGGGTTGTCTTCATCAAAAGGCTGCTGTTGATCATCTGCAAATACAGTCCACCTTTTGTCCGGGCCGTTTGGAGAAAAGCCTGGGTAATTTGTTGCGACGCCATCAGGAGTGTTAGTCGCAACATCGTACTGTGACCTAGAGAATATGACTTTAACTTTGTCAAAGGTTCTCCACATTAAGAGCAACACAATCGTTGGATCACAAATCACACACTGTAAGTTATGAGAGTTACATGCTGTGTCTCTCATGACATTGAGGGAGAAAGCGAGAAGGTGCTTGCTGAGTGTGTAGCCATGCTGTGTTGCCCAAATAGATACGTTCCATCTGAGAGTGATGCAGCCTTCGGAATGATCCCGCTAGACAGATGAGTGCTACTTGAATGTTAATGAGGGCTCCTTTAGACTCGCATAAATTAAATGATTAGATGTCTGCAATCATGCAAGGTCCTTAGGTGTCCCCTATTTATGGCATTTGAAATGTAGCTGCCTTTATTTACGACATGTCTCCCTGCACAGGCTTCGCCACCTGAGCAGCCCAACGCTTTCAAAAGACGAGTTTTTTAATGACCTGCAAATGAATCACTCTGGCAGAATCGTAAGAGAAGTGGAGCCCTCCCCCTTTTAGAAAACAAAAAGGGAAATTGTGCCATCCGCCGCTATGCTCGCAGATGTCTCGAATAAAAACCCTGCAAGTGAGGAATACAGTAAAACATATTTGTTTCGGCGACGCTGCTTACTGAAAGATACACTGTCGAGCCTTGGAGAGGGCCTCGGAGGACGCCACAGTCTCTGAACACAGTCACCTAACAATGAATCTTCCTCCTCCTCGGTTCACACGCTCTTCATTGTCGTTTTCTAGTTGCAACAACAGCTATTTTCATCTTCATGATTGCATTAATTACAGCATAACTCATGTCTCTTGGCTCCACTAGTGTTTTCCCCATAGAAAACAGCGTGTCAAGCCTTCAACAAAGGAGGGGAACAATACATATACTCACTTGGCACTTCATTAATCAACATAAGAAATCAGCCTGGCTTGACACTTATCTAGCTCGGACTGAATCGACTGGAGTTGTATTGTATTTTCTTTTTTTTTTTTTAATGACGTCTATTTCATCCTATTCTGAAGATTTTAATGGGATTTGGCTGCATTCTCATCAACGTAATAATCAAAGAGATGCAGCCACGTAGATCCCACATAACGCTGTGACGGACAGGCGGTAAGTAAGTAAGTAAGTAAGTGCTTTTCTATTGAATCGTCAGCCCTTTTTATAGGTTTCCCAGGGTCCAATGAAGACCCTTAGGTGCTCGAGTCACAGTCATCCTCCTCTTAGACCAAAGTATGAGCCTTTTTTTTGTGTTTTTGTGGCACTACGGAGGGCAAGAGAAGAATTTTCTCTTAAGATTCTTGCTTTTTTCCCCTCTATTTATTAGGGTAATGAATTTCCGACTGCAGTGCCAGTTCCACTGAGTCTGCTTCTCGGCCTAATTCTCTGTAACATTTCCTCATTGCCGCTGGGGAACATTATATGAAGGCAGGGCTTACAATACCATCAATATGCCCAAGACGACAATCGGACGTCTCATAGATATTAATGGAAGTGCAAATTAAATCAAAGTTGGAGTGCAGCTATCGGGGCTATGATCAATGCCTTTTGCACAGTCAGATTTAATATGGGGTTTGTAATTTGAGTATCCAAACAAAATGTGCATCTTAATGGGAAAGATGAAAGTAATCCCACATGGGGAGGAAATAATACATTAGCTGCATTGTAATTAGAGAACTCAGAGTGCAATGTTTCCCCAGCTCGGTATTAATGTTGAATAAAAGCCCGATACGTTTACGTTGCGGATACAGGATGCGGACGTTTGGATTGTTTTTAGACACCTCTTGAGATGTCAGAGGAGGCATCAAAAATCATAATTACGTTGGGTTAATGCATTAAAATCAAACCAAAAACAAACAGTGAAACCGAGCAAAAAACACAGCGCTAATCAAGTTGTGTGACTGTTAAAGCAGCAGGAACACATCTGTGTTATTGCAGTCGTGGCACATAATGAAAGAAAAACACTGCAGGTATGCCTTGATTTGATTGTGAAATATTAGATTTCATTATGGGGAAAAAAAAAAACCAAAAAAAACCCAGAAAGACTCTCTGTTTTAAGGCCAAGATGCTAAAAGGGATCATTTGAAGATGTTTTGGTGAAAAGTTATGAAGAATGCGTGATTGTACGAGTCCCATCACACGCATCGAAACGGAATAAAATACAACAATGCTTTTCAACACAATCTGCTCCTTGTGTTTACGCAGCGTTGAGTTCAAGCAACCTGAAGTGAAGTCAGCAGGACAGCAAACAGGAAAACAGCTTTTCAATGAATAACACATGACATGACAAACACAGAGAGACGGTGATCTGGTAGACGGACCAGAGTTGATGCAACTGATCGAAACGAAACACGAGTTTAAAGATTTGACGAAGAAAAACAACTTCGTTAGACGTTAGAAGACGAGGACGTTAAGGACGACGGCTGATTTCAACATGAATGACAGCTGCTAAATCTTTACATCTTTATCCAACTACAGTCTTTTTTTTTCTTTTTTTTTTATTCTTTTCTGATTTCAGCTTGATATCATGTAGACCAGAAACATCCGTCTGGTCAGTTAATAGAAACTCTCCTCCATTAGTGACTGATTAGTACCAAGTCAGTCTGTTAAATACAGAAATGTGATACTGTGATGTGAAATTGTCAGTAAATGCCCTTATGTGAGTTGTATTTATTATAGATTTATGACTTTTTCTATTTATTTGATTGCTTGGACATGCGTTGTGGATGCTGTTTGTGGAAAAAAAAGAACTAAAGTGAATGATAAAGTTGAGCTGAACTGAACTGAACGATGGTGAAAAGTTGCCATCTTTTTTTTTTTCCTTATATTTCATCGTTTCATTTTTGAGATTTTACAACATAAACATTTAGAACATAGTGTTTGTTGTTATTCTGTATATTGTCCACGCTTTCCATTCATCTTCGCAAGAAAAGTTAATACAAGTGTTTGACTTTTATTTATCTTGTAGTTGTGTTTCAGATGTTTGGTTTTTTTATCCCATTATTGTGTATCTGTTTTTATCCGTTTTAGTATATCGAATATTTACTGTTATTTTTACTAGTTTGAGCATATATTGAATTGTTATCTACTACTTTGTGCAGCACCTTGCGTTGTTTTAAATGTGCAATAGAAATAAACTTGACTTTGATCTAAATGTAAATGAAAAATAAACAAAAAGTGGCTTTAGTTTGTTATTCAATCCAGATTTCTCCATTTAGGAATGTATTAGTTTGTTGAAGTTCAAGAAAATATGGTAAAAAGATACAGATAAGTTCTAAACCACGTTGTAACTCTGGTTTGAAAGGTGTCATAGAAATAAAGCTTATTATTTATTATTATTATTTCCAACTGTGTTAAAATGTGACTAATGACGTTCATTTTGTCTCCTGTTCATGTAATTATACTTCTTTTTTTGTTCAGACAAGAAAGACTGGACTGGAGTCACAGTCGAAACTGTCAAGCAGGTAACATCTATAAATAGACTCGAGTGAATAAAAGAAAATCGAAAAGTATAAGTGTTAAAATGCATTTGTAAGATGATCGTTTTTTTACCATTTGTATAAAAATCCGTATAGGTCGACCTGTAATTTTACAACATGATCAGAAAAATGGAAAACCCTCTTTAAAGCCATGTCTTACAGATTAAAGTTAAAGTTTTCTATACATTTTGAAGCTTAATTAGCCAATGTTTTAAGCTGCATAAGGATCAGATTCTCCATCAGGTAATTAGTCAAATTAAAACGTCTTAGGTCATTAAGTCTGAAGTTCAACCGGCACTACTGGCCCTTATTAGAAGATAAATGTTGACATTTTCCTTTTGCTGTTGCTCAGTCCTACCTCTGATGATAGCATCAGGGGACTCGACTCAATTTATAAGGAGTAACATTTCATCTTCAAACACATCGCTGAGTGGATACGAAACGCCGCGCTGTAATCCATCAATAAAAGTGTATTGATATTGTCAAATGTTAATATGTCGTCCATAAACCCTTGGGTCCTCTTGTCACCAGGACACAGGCGGTTCAGGAGCACATATTGCCTCATCGTGTTGTTCGGCGTTGACCCGGGTCTCCCTCTGAACGGCTGCTGCTGTAAAATGTTGCATGCCGTGACAGAGCTGAGCATTAATCAAAGCTGATTTGAAGTGTGAGTGCACGAGTGGCTTTTCTTTTCTTTTTTTCCTGCAGGAGAACTGTTTAGCACAACAGCGGTTTGTACAACAGGGTCCCACTCTTCAGAGTAATGGTAGCAAAAGGAGGTCATAAATAATGGATTCAAGATCACTTACACCTCATGAAGCAGGCGATGGCGTTCGAGGGGGATATCACGTTTTGCCGCTCAAATTATAGATTTGGCTCTTTTGGCTGCAATTGTAAAAGAAAACAAGATCTCAGCAAGAGGGCCTTTAGAGTGTTTAATGCGGTGCAAAACTGATGGCAAAACAACAGTTTGGACCCAAACTCTGTAAGAGAATCGGCGGGAACACGAGGACTGGGGGTATAACAGGTTTCTGTTCAACTCCACTGTGAGTTCTACAAGACTAGTGTAAAAAAAAAAAAAAAAAAAGTGCATTTTGAGGATGGTCTGAGAGAAGTGTGTAGATAAAAATGAATATTGGACTTTATTTTTACAGATACATATTTACCTTTCATTGTCTCTGAAGTTTTACTGACGATTACTCCAATCCCGTCTTGATAACTGATGGAAATAATTACATTTCTAATGCATTACAAATGTCACCGTCCACTATCAAATGAAAAAATACATATACGTATTTGTTTAGCATTGCCTTTTCTGTTCTGTTTGCACTCTAAAATTGGAGAAGTGTCCTTGTTTTATGATAATCTCTGCACACACATAAGGCAAGGTTCACTGTTATTACCTTTAGATGATGGCAAATAATGTGATAACCTCTTGTAGTAACTTTGTGTCCTTGTGTCAGTGCCTCTTCTGCTGCTGCTGCTGTCTTTATACTGCCCCTCAGTGGCCAGACTGCAAAACTGACACAAACACAAGCACCCATGAACAAATCCTTCATGCGTGCACTGTGGCAAAGTTTGATATTTCACCATAAAATATGAGGGAAAGAATCCCAATAATTTCCAGTGTGCGCCCGTGCAGCTGGAGATAAATAGCACAGAGCAGAGGAGATGATCAGATCTCACTCCATATCTTAATGGGATCCTCTCACACGCCATTCCCATTAATGACCAATCCCCCAATTATGTAAATCAGAGAACGGTCACTAATAGTGAGAAGTTGAAGTTGCTCACATAAACACCAACAGTGTCATGTTGCGGAGAGTTCTAATTGGCCTCTACTTTGGCGTAATTGCAGCGTCTGGGGTTACGTCCTCGGATAACCTCTCCTTTAAGTATTGTTTTTCAGCACACAAACAGTTAATGGAGCAATTAAGACGACGCTCACAAGCACCACTCGTTGGGGCCATTTGGGAAGACCGAGGCAGGGTGAGGTGGACTTGGACGCAGTGATCCTGCTCATGGTACACAAGAGTTTTGGGCCGGCGGGAGTTTCATGTCAAGGTGCAAACGGAGAGAGAACAGAGAGAATACGACTGACGTATCCATTCAGGGGTGAGGGAACAGGTTAACCTCCATTTTGCACCTTTTTGAAGCATTTGCGTCATACTTTTTTAGTCAAATATTCAATCAAACAAGTGCAAATTAGTTTGGTTTAAGAAAAATAACAAAAAGGCATGATTTCCTGTAAATGTGCTTTTGAATTTATTCATTATTCCAGTACAAATTTCATCTATTCCATCACGTAAAACCACTTTATGACACAGTATTTAACAATTCTGCTTTTAAACATCTAAAAATTAAGCTTATATCATACAATTTTTTGACTTGTAGAACTATATCATTTATAAAATTTTCCCAAAATTGTTATTTTAATGCCTGATTAATTTCTTCGTGCATCATCATATCCCTTTGACTGATTGAGAATGACATCAGAAAAAACATTTACACCACTTTCGGCAGTGTAAAAGAAACTTTCATTTATCACCTCGTCTGTAAATACGATTAAAAAACTTACACTATTACATCTTTTATTACTGTCTTAATTGAGCGTCCCCTAGTAGTGGGAGTTACACACTTCACATCTAAGAGTCAGAGAATTAGTTTAGCTACTAAAAGTATAAAAAGTTTATAAAAAGGCAAAATAAACAAAGCAAACAAGAGGCTGAAGGGAAGAGAAAAACAGCCAAAAATGTGGATGGTTTTGACGACTGAGCACCTTATCAAGTGGGGTTGTCAGACTTCTTTTTTTTTTAAACACATCAGCAAAAATGTCATGCACAACAGCAAACACAAGCTGCTCAAGTGGCACAGACAGTAGAAGACTGCAAGACATATCACTGCAGCAAAGCTCAGTTATCTTTTTAACTGCAAAAAAAAAAAATGAAGAAATCAATGCAGAAGCTGCTATTTAGGATCATCAATAAAAACTGTTTTGTGCAACGGATGGATTTCTTTAGATGAGTCTATTTGTACGGGATGAGAATGCCTTTGTACTTGTTTGTATTTGATCTTAATCCTGTACAAATGTATCACATCTAAAATCAGGAAAATAAAAATTCCAAACATTTTTTTCCTCCTTGTTTTTAATTCTGCCTCTTCCTGGTTAAAAACCGCCAAGGCTGGTCGTTATGACCTCTTATGACCCAGGAAAGTAGCGGGTTCTGGTCAGCATGCTGAAACTTTTTTTTTTTTTTTCCCAGACACATTTTTAATCTATTTTTTATGGAATGTCCATACAATAAAGCTTTGAAACTAGTTGTGAAACTGCGTTGCTGGATCTCAAGGGGATACATTCCGGAGGCTCATATCTTGATATATCATGGATATTTACCAAGGAGGAGATTTAGATCCTTCAGAGGAGTGATATCTTAAAACAGTGGCTGACAGTAAAGAACGTTTTACTATCTTTCAACAGCAGTAGCCGGTTAATACAGAGCCTTGACATCAGATCTAGGGAATAATGACAGTAAATTTAAGTAAAAAAGAGACTTTACTAATCTGAATGCACTGTGGTTTCCTGGTTATTCTAGTCCTGTACAAATGTGGCTTTAGTTGTTAAATTGGTCCCAAATATTAAACTATTTGTTTTCTGTTTTCTGTGGTATATTATAACCTGAGCTGTTTTTCAGTAACTTAGTGCTGATCTGTTCTTTTTTTCTATTCTTTTCTGTTATGTAAAATTGGGGTAGGACGATATAAGCTCGGCTTCTTCCTACTTCATTTCGGACAAAGTGTTGTTGAGGAGCCACAATGAGGTAGTTATACATTGTGTTCTTTTTTGGTCGGCTTGTTGTGGTTTGTGTTTTGTTCCTACTTATGTCTAAAATAAAGTTTATCATATCATAACATTACATATCGGTGGTGGTGAAACTAATAGCGCTGTGTGAAATCGCCGTGAGGAGATCCACCTGTTTCCAAAACTAATCTCAGGAGAGCGTAAAGGAAAAAAAGTTTTTATCTCTTCATCTACCGAGTCTACCACAGACTTTGCCCACCCTCTATGACTAAGTTATGCCCTGTCATGTAGTCGGAGGCGTCAGATGCCAAGTAGACCACTGCAGCTTGCAGGTCTGTCACTTGAGCCAGTCTACCAGCAGGGATATCTGACAGCCAGCGCTGCACCAGAGGCCTCAGACTCTCTGAGTGGATGAGAGGGGTGTCAACAATCCCCCTGAAAAGAAAGACAGAGGGAGAGAGGGAGAAAGAGGGGAGGAAAAAAAACACACACAATGAAATCAGAAGGCATCACGATTCAGAGCCAGGAGTGACAGCGTAGCTTCAGAGCCACCACTTTGGTGACAAAAATAAACCCAATTATCCGCTGAAGAAAGGGCATGGCGTGGCATCTCTGATGATATTTACTGTGGGACTGGTGGCACTTTAATGACTGGCACATCTCAGGAAGAGCCCACGGGTATGAGGGGACGTCTGGAATAATTTGCTCATAGCCTTTGGTTAAGTACTTCTAAAATGCAGTTTGCTAATATTCCTCTTATGACTTCTGATTGAAATGAGCTGAAACCACTTTGAAACGGAGACAGAGCATGAGTGGAATGTAGAAGAAAACAGGTGATAAGTTGCACTGACCGTGACAACCTGACCGAAGGGCTGGGCGATATGGAAGAAAATCATTTCACATTCATTTTTTTTCTTATCAGATGATATCGATATGTATCACGATATAAATGAAAGCATGATTTTTTTTGTCAAGCTTAAATTTTCCTGTTACTCATAAGTTAGTTGTGAAAACATCGGACAGAGAGAAGAGAGCGAGAGAGAGAGAGAGAGAGAGAGAGAGAGAGAGATGCATATACTGTATTGGTACTTATGGAGAAGTCCCTCCCTCCGCTCTTAGATTTACTACTACAGATACTTCTTTAAACATCATCAACTGACCTAAAATACAACCACTTCCAAAAACACTTAAGACCCCAGAGATGTTTTACTGACATCAAATTCCAAATTATCTTTTTTCCTCTTAAAATGGTAAAGTGTCTCAACATTTTTGGGATTGAAGTTTTACTTGAAGTATTAGATAAACTGTCAATTATTTCTCTGCACGTTTTTATTAATGACCTATAGTTGGACCATGTTTTTTTAACAAAGGTGGATTGTTACAGTCATAAAATCAGAAAGTTATGGGTAATTGTTGTTATAAATCAGCCTCAGTTTCTACATTTCATGGGCCATGGTGGCAGAAATTCAGAAAAAAAAAAAATACAAAAAAATGGGACGCAATTTTACTATTGGTTAGTTTTGCATCTTTATTTTTGCTAGTATATTGCTAGTATCATAGCATAATTTTCCAAGTCATATTTTTGACCAAACTGTGACATTTGCATAAAATGAAACCGCAGCTATATTTTAGTATTCTGCTCATTGTATTGTATGTCAGGTTTCATTGATATTTGTTCTTAAAAATACGCACATCTTAATCTAATGGTGTATATAAACATGGTTAATGTTGACCTTAGTGTGCCCTGGTAATGTAAGTGCATTTGTTCCTTTTTTTATACACATCAATAAAAACAAAATGAAACAGCAGTGTTAGGAGAGTTAAGTTATGGAGGTATCACAATTGGCCAAAAATATGACTTAGGCAATTATGCTATGAGGCTAACGATATGTTGTTTTGCCTTTCTTAGCTAGCTAACATGCATTGTTGACATTGTTTTTACCAAGAAGAAAATGATGTCAGAACCAAATCTACACAAATAAAAGCTCCAGAGCATGTAATAAGCTAATATGACACTGAATACATTAAATACGGATGAATAAATGCAAACACATTGGATATTCCCACATGTCGCAAGACAGCGATAAAAATTCAGTTGCTTTCCATTTGATCTCATTAAGTTTTTTCCTCATTTATTTGTGAAGCCTATAGTCTTGTTTTTTTATTTAACAATCAGAAGTGGAGATGGTTATTCCTGCGATAGAGTTATAGCTGTAATAAATATACTTTCTACAGTCAGCGCTGATAATTAAAACCGGTATTCTGGTTCATCCGGTTCATGATTCAACTGGAGGCCGGTGTTAGTTTTTCCTCCTTTTGAGCTCCGATACCACGCCTCAGTTACAACAGATGCAGCTGCGTCCACCCTGTGTGGTAGAAACATCACAGCACTTCCATTTAAATAAATATGTCAACACGCCGGGCTTCGCCTAATGTGCGGCGACTTCTGACTTTTTGCACAATTGACATGACAGTGACTAAAAGCTGCGAGGCCTGAATCATTGTTCACTGTATACCCGCGCCTTGATATGGAATTCCAACATTTGGGTAAATTAGCACTTCCAAGGAGCGTGTGACACCTTGGTTAACATATTCCACCTCAATTATATTTCTCTTCAGCTGCCCTGTTATCTGGAACCTTTCCTGGCAATCAGAGGTACTGTTTTCCCTCAGCCAATTTTCTAGATAATGCAGCTTATCACCGCTGCGGCTAAAGTTGCCAATGGAATCAGGCTCCAGTCAACCTCGTGAGCGCTAATTGTGTCCCTTTTTTATGCATATTTACCGACTGTCACTTCAAAGAAATCAGCGGCCCATTGAGACACCCAGTTAGCGAGGGGAAAGAGAATTGCTTCTTTGCAAATTAAAATTAGCAAACAAGCTGCCGATAAATAAAGCTGAGCGTGGCGTGTGTGTTTAAGTGTGTGCGTACGTGTATGTGTGTGTGCGTGTGTGTGTGGGGCTTTGTTCTGGGGCTGTGACTGGGCCTGGCTCGCCCGCCGCCACCGGACGGATTTGCTCAGGGATGGCTGGGGCTAAGGGACGCTCCACTTAACACACACACACACACACATACATCGACACACACTCAGCCCTTCAACGTCTTCCCCTTTTTTCTTTCCACCGCTCAGCTGCACAGACAAATAGATACAAACAAGCTGCTATTGTTGCGCCGACACTTGGAGTGAGGTTGCAAATTTGATTCCCTAATTGAATAGAACAATTAGAGCAAGTGTTTGGTTGATTCATCCCTCAAGACGTCATCTAATTAAGCACTGATGCATTGTTTGAGGACTTAAATTAGTGCATCATTCTCAAATGGGGCTCTTCATATGAAAGCGCACTAATCACCACTTCCCTTTCTGCAGCTCAATCCTTTACAACACCCAAAGGTGGACGAGTGTGTTTTGGCACAGCTGTAAAAGAGCGAGGCCGGTGCTAGATAGACAGCACTTACGGCGAGATGCAGTTGACACGCACTCCTCGGTCGATCCATTCGGTGCCCAGAGTCTGAGTCAGTTTGACCACTCCTGCTTTCGATGTGTTGTACGAAAGCTGCTTCTGGGGGTGAGGCACTGAAGGGGAGAGGATAGAAAAGAGCTTTTATTTCCAGTGGAAACAGGGTTTTTATAACCATAACATGTAGTACTTTAGGTCACAACTCAGCAACAACAGGGTAATAGTGAGAAAATGGTTTGTAGATAATGATGAGGCAGGTTAATACCCAAGTATATGTGTAACGTCACAATGAGATTTATGTAAAAAGGACAAGAAAGTGACAAGAAAGCATATTTAGAAACAGCAACAAAAACAATCTAGTAAAGCAGCCTGCTACCGGCAAAATGTTAAAAAAGGTTATTTTAAGGGATCATTTTTATTGTTGATTATACGAATGTCTGTGGTAAGCTACAAATATGGGATAAATAAAGTTTTCAGAATCTAAATCTGGTTAACTTTGCTTTATTATCCCTGGGAAATCCAGACCCTGCATTTTACTGATAATACATACGCACATACCTAGCATGAACATTAGCAATTAGCATTAGCATCTGGCCCTTTCTTGCTGTGAGATGGAAGTGCTAACCACTACGCCACCGCATCACCCTATTATTATTTTACTCTTAAGTCACAATTACTTTGCTATATTTGAACTAAAATGCAAAAAGTTTATAGTAAAGGTAAAATGTTGCTCAAGATCCAGGCATGTTTTTATGATAATGCGAAGCCGGTTGACATTAGCCGACTAAATTTCTAAGCTACGATTCAAATAGTTGCCATGTGACAGGAACTGAAGAACTTTGGAGTGTGGGGATTTATGTGGAAGCATTTATTTATTAAGTGTACATTAATAAACATCTGTATCGAAACAACGTGCAATACCAATATACCAGATTATAGCTAAAATGCTGTTTTGCATCGATAGTACACGGGCAGGTAACAAAATAAAACATCGCGATTCAAACAAATACATATGTAAGTATAAAAAATGTATTGAAATCTATTAGATTTAGCTTCTGGCCATTATCGATGTACACAAAAGAGACAGTGTTTAACTAAGAATTGGCGCTAGCTAACATGAACAAAGACCTGTGACAACATGAACCTTCAAACATCGCACTTATCGAACTATTAATGTAGCGATAACAAGAGATCCACTTTTAGGTCAATATAATAATGTTAGTTTGAAGCAGAAAAAGGACAAGCACTTTCTACATTTAACCCCAAATTAAAAAAAATCAATAAAAAAATCAATAAACAACTTTGAAACTGACTACACGGGTTAATTACAAAGAGAAAAAAAAACAACCTGATTTTCTCAACATAGCGATATTTTGAGTCGCTAGCGGTATATCATGCTAGTATTTTACTTCTATAAACTCAGTGATTAAAATTCAATTCTACATTTAACCCCAAATTAAAAAAATAAATCAATCAATAAATCAATAAACAACCTTGAAACTGACCACACGTGTGAATTACAAGGAGAAAAAAAACCCTGATTTTCTCAACTTTTTGAGTCATTAGCGGTATATCACGTTAGTATTTTACTTCTATAAACTCAAAGTGATTATAATTCATATGCATGCAGTTTGAGAATTTGCGCAAGTGGTAAAAAAATATTAAAGTATGAAAAATATTATTAAAGCAGATGAACAGATTTCGCTAAAACCTTGATTTTCTGGGGTTTTTTTTATGCAAACCAGGTGCAAAAAGGCTTCGACTCAAACATGATAGTACTTAATGTTGGTTAATGAAAAAAACCCAAAAAACAACAACACACGAATAAGATCTGTCTGAAATATTTGGAATAATTTAAAGCTACGATGATGGACGCTTGAAGGATACTTCACTTTAGTCTTCATGGGCCTGATGTTTTTATCTATACAAAAAAAAATATCACCAATTTATCTCACATTATCCTCAGATTATGAATCCACATTAAAAGGCTGCTGAGTGAGATTGGATAATGCACATGTTCACAGAACTGAAAATCCTGAGTTGCTCAACAAATTCTGGTTTCAATTAAAAGTCCAGTGTTGTCAAACTATCTGTAAAAAGAGCTAATGTTTCCCTTAAAAGTCAGCGATTCCAGTTGATAATATTAACATTAGTCATCAGCCACAATCCGAGACAAGTTCTGCTGATACTGCGTGAAATTTCCAGTCGGTTAATTAATCTATTTTTATTAATATTCTGTTTATAATGAGACAGTATTGGTTGTTTTTTAATTCATGATATTATTAACACTCCCAGCATAAAACTGAACATGAAAGGTGGTCATTTCAACATTACTGCATGAAATACAGTGTGTTCTACTTACATTTCTTAATAATTACTGCTTTATTATCACATTATTACTCTACTCTCTTATTACCTGCAGTGTAAAGAGCTCCCAGATGACATTTTTAACCATGTATCATTAATAAAGCCTTTCTATAATTCACAGTTTTCATTAAAGATTCATTTTTAGAGTGTTTTAAAGGAAAGTCAACACTAGTTTGTCTTTCTGAAAAGGGTAAAACGTATACATTGTATATAATGCTCTTGTGGATACTACATAAAAGCTCTTCCATTAGCTGCGGGGGACTCTGCGGATGAAGCCATGTAAAATTAATTGCTTATAATGTCCAGTTATGCTCTGTCCTCAGCAACAAAGGCAGGGAGCCATTTGTTTGCCTTGACCATCACAGATGCTGCACACTGCATGGGATGCCGGGACAGGGGCTCATTTTCCGCTGGTTGATTAATCATCAGAAGGAAGGCTCCAAGTTACATACAACTTTAGTAGTTAACCTCATCACCCGCCAATCTGACTGCCAAATGGCTTCAGTGTGAGTCTGGGATGATGAATACCGGCCAGCTGCAGAGAGGCAGGGACCGGTCCTGTGGAGAGGAGCTGCAGCATCCCGCATACAGCGCTCAGATAAAAAGGAAGCGAGAGGCGGAAGTTAGAAATGAGATGTAAAAGGTGGGGAAGGATGCCGAGTTGGTGGAGATAGCAGAAAGAAGGTAAGGCCGGACTGGGCCGGGCCGGATAAGGGAAGGCTAGGACCTCAGAGGAGCAGGCGAGGAGGAGCAGAGCCCAGGGCTTACATGCAGATTGAAGGTGAAATCCGACTTATCAGGACAGGAAACACAGCTCAAAATGCCTAACAGCACTAATCCTCGCTCAAGACCTGATGATACGGCCTCAAAATACCATTCAGAAAATGCCTTCATCCTTTAAATAAACCTGCATTGATGTTTTCGCCGTCTTAAAGAGCAGTAATCCCCAGAGAAGGGAAAAGGAGGCAGAAGGAGAGCATTCTCCAAAGCCCTCTTTAACATTCACCCTGCTACTTATTGCCCATTTCAAGTGGGAGAAAACATGCTCTTTATCAGGAACGCCTTGTACATTGTGAATTCTTCTGTGCAGATAAGAGGTTCAAATGATGCACTTTTTTTTTTTTCTCTCCTCCTCCCTTCCAGAATGGCGAAACTGTCGCTATTTCTGTAAGTGTAATACGCAGCGGAGATCTGCAGGTATAAGTGGAACAGTCACAAATCCCTCTGTAAGGTCATCACACAGCCAAAAAACTCAAAGTGTGAACAAATCAAGCGTGGATGTTGCCTTTGAGCTGCTGGCCATCATTCAGAAAAAAAAAAAACTGTGGTTGATGGTCGAAGAGTGTGTGTGTGTGTGTGTGTGTGTGTGTGTGTGTGTGTGTGTGTGTGTGTGTGTGTGTGGCTTAAGTGGACACACACATTCCATTCTAGCAGATGGACAAAAAGCTGTCATTGTGCATTTTAATTGGGCATTTACGGCTGCTTTTTGGGCTTCCACTTGGCTAGAACAGGTCCCATCTGATTACACATTATGACAATATTATAACAGATGTCCAGACCAATAAAGTAAATTCCTGAAGGACTGTATGTAATGTGAGTAATTGATCATTTTTTTATGCTGGCCTCTATTTACCAGCATGCTCCTGTTTTACAGATTGCCCCTGCAGTCGGGACTGGGGCCCATATGGCACAGCGGTTTACTGGCGATTTGACTATACTGCTGATGAAGTGTTGCTGTTTCTCTGGAGGAACCTGTTGGAGGAGGAACATTACACCCGGCTGCGAATTACAAGGCTTTTACTAGGCTCTCGCTAAACTCTAAAAGTGTCTTCCGCTGTTCAAACAAGGCTGCTGGCACAGGTTGGGGTTTTGCCGTTGCACAGGAACCCTCCCTTCCCATGTTGGACCTCAGGTTGCCTTTCACATCCTCCAGACAGCTCCGCAGAGAGGGGATGTTTATTATGATGCAAAACTGCCTCGCTGAGACGCAATCACAACACTTTGTATTTCCTGCTATGCTGTATGCAGGGGTGGATGCATCTTTATACAACAGTTTAACTGGGGTAAAAGTTGCTGAGGAGAAAAGCTGGCTAATCCGTTTTCAATGTGCAGGTTCACCCAAGTTTTCTCTGCAAAACATGCACTTAAAGCTGCTGGAAATTTAGCTTAAAGCAGTAAAAATGGATATGGTATCAGTGTTGAGAGCGTGGTTAAGCATCCATACGCACAAGAGTGAAAATAAAGAGCAAAACCGTCGTACGTCAGTAAAATAAAACAGTTACACAACCTTGAATACTATGTTAATAAGTCAGTTACATGTGACACATAGTTTTACTAGCATTGGTTTTAGAAGCATCATGTGATAAAAGAGAAAGAGGTTAGATGAGGTGAAAGAGCAGAATTATTAAAACCAAAACCATACATTTTAAGAAAAATTAATTGTTTCACAGCATTTATGTTCTAACTATAGACTGTATATAAAGATAGACACTGCGATGCCGTTTCCTTCCACTGCAGTAAAAACAGTAACATTCACAGGATTGGTTTAGAGTCGGGTTTGATGAACTCAGGTTTAGCCATTACGGCCGACATTATATCAGATTAATTATGAATTCTGTTGGTAATTATGGAAAATGCACAAGTATTTTGTTAAAGAGGGGGAAAATATAAGATTACTGTCCTTTCTGCTCCTTTTCATTCATACTGTAAAAGCAGATGAAATAAAAATACATAAAGTAAATGATTAAAAAATTAACTGATCAGCATTAAAAAATTACCTTTGGGGAAAATGTATCTAGTATGTGTATTTTCATTTGGTTTATTCAGGTTTAGTTTTACATTTGTATTTATTTTTCAGTTTGTTTAGGTGTGGTTTCGCTTTTGTTTCATTTTTCGGTTTGTCTTTTATGCTTTGCTAGATTTAATTGAACAATTAAAAAAAAAAAATTATTTAGGTTTTGTTTTGCTTAAATCTTTGTTTTTTTGGTTTCTTTGGGTTTGTTTTTAAGATTTTGGTTTAGTTTTAAGTCCACTGAATAACACAGAGGGAGCAGGATTTAAGGCCTATTCTGCAACCGGCCACCAGGGGCAGATAAAGACGCTTTAGCTTCATCATGAGGAATACAACATAATCCATCTTTACATACAAATAGTAGTAATTGTGTCCAAAAAGCACTTTGTTATTCAATGCTCATTAGTAAGCAGCCAATAGAAGTTTTAATTTCCATCATATATAATAGTTTGCACAATAATTGCAATTTTAATATCTGAAAAATCCATCACACTGCAGAGTAGCATAAATACAATGGTAAGAACTTTTGATTTTGAGTCAACAATAATGTAACTACATATTTACAGACTTTGACAAAATACCAAAAGTAGAGTACAATGGCATATTTAATGAGTGACACAGCTATTGACAAAACAGAAAGTTGGTTGATAACTTGTTAATCCTTTAGCCACCAGTTTTGTTTTTTTGTTGTTTTTTCTTTTCAATTTTGATAAAGCTTTCAAAAAGCTGTCTGTTTCATTCAGTTAAATTGCATCTTTAGCGCTTCAAGGATTAACTAGTAGTAGCTAATCAAAGCTACTTAATTGGAGTGGGAAAACCGCCTGGGATACATTTATTTTCGCCGCTAAAAGTGTAAGAAAATGTACAACCCAATGCAAACCCAAGCCCAGACAGTTAAAGTTAAGGTTGCGTTTGGGGTTAAACTTTTTGAGATTCCCCTTTAAGTCGATAAAACCTTAAATTACATAGTCTGAAAGTTTGGTGCGTTCGGTTTCCAGAGGCTTCAAAGCACATTTTTTGCTCTTATTTCACCTTTAAAATCTTAACTCATGTAACTTTCTGACTGATGATAAAGTAGATTCTTCACATATCTATACAGTACGACCCCGCGTTGCTTTCACCCCCCCCCCCCCCTCACCCACCCAGATCTCCTCGTCTCGGCCCTTCTCTCCACGCCAAACGAGGGGATTAAGCGAAAGACGTGGAGGGGCTCCAGAGAGAGGGTGGGGGAATGGAAGCATCACTCACCTATTAGACTGGCCATGGAGGCTGTGTTGATAATCTTGCCGTATCCTTGCTTCAACATCACTCGACCTGCAGCCTAAGGCGAGGATTCGGGGGGGAGAGAGACACATTAAAAACACCTCATTATGACGCTGATACGCTACCTCAAAACCCCAACACAACACATCCGGTTTATCCTTCAGACAGAAATAGTGGCTCAACAAAAACATCCAGTGGATCCCAAACCCGGGTGGGATGTTAAGTTATAACCGTCCAACTGTGATGAGATAATTTGGACCTAAATATAGTAACAGAAACCAAAGCTGGTAAGAGCATCAGTAATTAGGTCAGGTTCTAACTAGTTTTTCTCTCTTTTTTCCTCTCTTTTTTTTTTTTTTTTTTTCTCAGAAATAGACTACTAAAGGAATACATGATGAAGAAACAATTTGGTTCTTTCAGCATATTTTCCCTGGTAAACTGGAAGTACAGAAATATTTGTAACTGGTGAAGAAATTGTACATTTTTAATTCATTTGTTTTCGTTTAATTCCAAGCTATGCAGTTTTTCCTCTGCTGTGAAAGCATGTATGTTCCGTTTTTGTTCTTAGCGAAAGTGAAAGATTAACATGTTTAGCTGTTTTTTTTTTTTTGCCTATTGATGCAGCTTTAAAACCCCCTTCGTAGAAATGACCCATGGTTTTGCATCAGCTTTTCATCAAACCAAAGGATTTTCTAGTCGATGTGTGAAACAAAATGAAAATAATGTTTGTCCTTCACTTTATGTTTTGTGCAATTTATGCATTTTGTGCAAATGTTTTAGCAGAAAAAAATAAAAGATCTATTCAACTGATGAGCACCTACATTTATTTAATTACCATAGTTTTTAGTTTTTCTTCTAAATTCCATTTTTTAATTAAAAACCTGAAGATCAACCACGAAATAAATACATTTGCAGGGAAATAATTAACTGACAGAATTTGTCTTTACACACAATTTCACACCAGTATGGACCAGTTCACTAATTATAACTGAAAAAACAAAACTAGAGTCAATACAGAGGTTGTCTTATTGTTTTGCTGTTATTTTTTGGTTTTGTGCTTACATGAAACTGCACACTATGAATAAAAAAACCTTGCTTCCTGACCTAAGGTACATATAAGAGTGGAGACAGTGGATACACACCTGGCAGCACATGAACGTCCCCCTCAGGTTGACATTAAAAGTTCGGTCCCACTCCTCTAAACTGGTGTCTTCACTGGCTGAGTTCATGTTAATGCCAGCGTTGTTGCAGGCAATGTGGACC
>JAPTYQ010000023.1:35550265-35562212 GCA_029814465.1 Ostorhinchus cyanosoma
ATAAATAACATAAATCCAGGTACCTTTAAGTGACAGTTCTTTAGCCACTGTCTCAGCTTTCTCTCGGTCCATGTCGACCACCGCCACATTGGCGCCGGCCTCGCCGAGGGCGTGGGCGAACGCCCGGCCGATACCTTGCCCCGCCCCCGTCACATAGGCCGTCTTTCCATCGAGACGCAGCCGGTCCAGGATGGGACGGCCCGCGACACCACGGAAAACCTCATCGTTTGTTATTTTACTCTGAAAATAACCAACACAAAGTAGAGAGAATGATCTTATTAATAAAGTTCATAAAAAACACTTCATCTGAGCGGAGACGCAAACCTTATCTGCACCTGAACGGAGATGTTTACGCCCACGCTGAAACCATTGGTTCCAGAGATGAGGAATGAATTTGGGAAAAAATACGTCCATCCACACACCCCCATCCATCCATCCATCCATCCATCCATCCATCCATCCATCCATCCATCCATCCATCCATGAAACGTGTGGACCTACCTGCTTTAATACTGTAAGTTTAAGTGGAATAAATGGTTTTAAATACTGCGTTTGTTTTTTAATTGTGTTTGCATCCCAACCTTTTTAGAATTGGATTTTAATCTGGAAGACTTTCAAAAGACACTGAATAAATGATGTAAGAAACATATTTTTTGAAGCATTTCTAAGAATTCAATCTTCACAGTTGCTTTTCAGAAATCGCTGTTGGGAATTTGTGATTCTAAATAAAGTCCAAGCATCCTGACGTTACCTCTGTCCTTGAACATTCAGCAGCTGCAGACACCCGGCGGATGATACTAATGCCATCTCTAAGAGGAACAATGACCTAGAAAAATAAGAGTAACACCATCAGCATATAGACGAACTGGAAAAACCACATTATACTAAATGGTTCAAAAAGTACCTGTTCAACACGTGGATCATTAGACACAAACTCGTTGAACTCCCGAAGTGCCAGCCCGTTTTCATCTGTGGTGTCTTTAAGATAGACTTTGGCTTTAAATAGTGAGTTGTCCACGCAGATGACCCCTCGCAATCTCAGGAGGTTGTTGTCCAGGATAAAGTTGTAGTAGTTGATGTAATTGCTCTTGTCAGCATCGATGAAGACCATATCGAACTGTTCTCCTGCAGCAGCTAAATCCTGAAAGGTCAGACTGTTAATAGTAAACTAGACATGTGGCTCATGGGTCAGAAAAAAGAAATGCCCCCGACGACCTTTGGTCAATGCTCGCATGACATACAAACCACAACGGTAAAGAAGAGGAAAACAAGATACACAAACATGTCCTCCTGAGACCCAGAAATGCATTTTTGTCCTTTGTAGGGGACAAGAGTTTGACAGCATTACTTTAAATAAAAAACAAACAAACAAAAACAGAGTACATTCCAGTTAAAAAACAAACCAACACACAGACAACTAAAAACCATAACGGAAAAAACTGCTGTGTGCTATGCTGTTTCCAATAAAAACAATGATTTGATGTAAAAAAAAAAACAACAAAAAAACACTTTTGCTTTCCTGGGTCTCAGGAGCATATGACTGTCCACTACATTCACTACAAATATCCTCTTGAACACAGTAGCTTTGTATTCACGTGCAAACCCTGTGTAAACTGAATGTTAGCTAACAAACCAGCGTTACATAAATGTTGATCATCAGAAGGTTAACAAGTTCTGTAATGTTTAGAAAAACATATGCAAAAAACCAGTTTGTAGACACGTGGAATACAAACACGTGGGAAAACAACATTAACATTCTAAACATTTTCTTCTTGACAGGTTATAATGAAGGAGCCTCAGACACTTAACACCTCTGCTGCCTGAAGGCGTTTCTGTCACTTTTTAGGACAGTTTTCTCACCTTTAACGTGTCAAGGGCGGATCCGGTTATCACTCTAATCTTCTTGCCATGTGGAGACTTGTCAAAGATGGGTTGAGCGAATTCTTGGAGGTACGGCTCTAACTCACAGGCGACCAAGCAGCCGTCATCTGGAAGCCCTTCAGCCATGGACAGAGCTCCGTAACCTGTGAACATGCCGATCTCCAGGATCCTTTTGGCTTGACTCATATGGACCAGCATTTTCAGGGTCTGGCCTGCCAAAGACCCCAAAAAAATAAAAGCTTAAATAATATCCCACTCAAATTCTGGACATGTCCTTAGATCAGACCTTTCTGGATTGATATATTTGCCACTGTGAACACAGTTTTCAATTGGACATTTTCTAAAGATTTAAAGTTAGCTATTTTAGGTGTAATCCCAGAAAGTTTAGAGGGAAATAACCAAAAATCCCTCTTTCGAATTTTACTAATGGCAACCATTAAATGCATCACTATCAAGTGGTTGAATGCTTAAAAACGGGGGGGTTATTTTTGGGTTTGTCTTACTGTAAAATGTGTTGCGTTGTTACGTGTCTTTTGTTTTTTGTGCCTGGGCCCCTTTCAAAAAGCTCTTCAGCTTCCCTTGGTGTCCCATTTCACATAATGTAAATGCAAAATGTAATGTTTTTATACTTTACTTTTAATATATGTGAATAAAATAAATGAACTTGGAATCATGGAAGTTACAATCGGCTCAATGAACACTTTGACAATGTTTGTTCCAAAGATAAGGGCTGAATTAGGTTTTCAGCTCCTGATACTTGGAACAAGCTTGAGTCTGATTTTAAAGAGAATGTTAAAACTCTGGGATCAAGGTGGTTGGTCTGAAAATGTTTCCACTGATTATATGTGTTTTCTGTGTTTGCAAATGTGTTTATTACTGTAAAACTGTAATTATGTGACTGTATCACTGCCATCTTGGCCCCAGGCTCCCTTGAAAAAAGAGATCCTCCATCTCAGCAGGACTGGCCTGTTTCAATAACAGTTAAATAAAAAACGAGGAGTGCAAGCAACAAACACCCCCCCCCCCAGCTAATCATAATGTCAGATTCAGAATTTATTGTCATTTGACATGTCACGCAAACACATCAAACTAAACTGAGTTTGCATAGTTCCTCCACATGCATGTGCTGATGTCAGCATATCGATTGCCTCTGTATACAATGGTGGAAAAAAGTTTTTGGACACCCCATGATTTTATGATATATAGTCAATGAAATCTGCCCAGTATTGTTCCCTTCTCCAAACCCACATGCTCCTTCTGCATGTGCTCAGTTCTGTCCAAGTCAAAACTGGATGTTTCAGCAGAAAAACATCCAGAACATGATATGTTGAAACTGTCAATAATTTAGGTTCGTTATTTTTTTCTTATAAATAAACAAAACGAACAAAAAAAATTATTTGCATCTGTTTGTCTGATGCAGCCACATCTTTTGAAAAACAAAAAATATTTTTCCACAAATATTTCATGATTATATTGGAAACCGTGTAAAATTATAAGGTTGTGTGAAACCTTTTTTCTACTACTGTATGTGCCAAGTTTGAAGTAAATTGAAACAAAATTGATATTTTTATAGACATTTGAAATTTTGCCCATTAAAAGTAAATGGGGGAAAAAAATGATTTAAACATGTATAAAAAAATATGAACTTTGACCTACTTTTCCCAAAATGTAACCACATCTATTCTGGGTCCTTGGCAATCTAGAAACCCAATTTGGTATAAATTCATCCAATAGTTTTGCTGCTACAGAGATTGGAAATTCCACCCTTTACGAGTAAATGGAGAAAACAATGTTTATAAATTCATTTTTAAAAAATCTGAACTTTGACCTACTCTTTCCAAAATGTTATCAGATCTATTCTGGGTAACTGGCAGTCTATAAACCCAATTGCACATGTATTCAACCCACAGTTTTACTGCTAGTGTTAAAAAAAAAAAAAAAAAAATGGAACCAAAAATAATAACCCTTGCCTCCCCTTCGGGACTCTGGGAAATAAAACCAACCTTCCACGTGTCCAGTGATGCACTCCTTTGGAAGCCGGAACATGGTCTTGCCCTCTTTATGCACACGATCCCAGTCATGTGTGATGGTTTTTCTACATTTAAATACACAGAAATGACCAGATTGTCTTCTTTTTTTAATCTTACAGAACAGTCCTTATTGTGAAGCGGTCTATACATACTCGTAAAGCTCTGCCAGAGGTTGGCTTTCCTGTGTGGTCATTCTCTCCAGGTATTCGTCCAGGCCACTAGCGATGTCCAAAGCCTCCTGCAGGCGACTGGTCAGCTCTTTGGGAACACCACCGTTTGCTGTCGCTACATCTTTGGCCTTTTTTAGAAGATCCACAAGAATCTCCACTGGGGTGTCTGGAACTTAAAACAACATAAAACACTGATGATGATAGTGATATTAGACTAGCCAAAACTCTGACAATGTTTAAGCCGAAGCTGAAAATGTTTCTTTGTCGCTCTGTGTATGGCAACTGAAATGGTTTTATCTGCACTCTTCTATTCTTATTTTAACTATTAGAATTTTTTTAGATGTTGTATTTAACCCATAAAGACCACGTACTAGTTTTGTGGCAGTTCCCAAATAATTTTTTCCTGTCTATTTAACCTTTCTTAAGGGATTTCTCACCATTTATTACAATATCATCCTGTGTATATTTTCCATTTTTTTCAATGAAAATCAGAGATTTGAAATTCCACCCTTTATAAGTAAACGGGGAAAAATGTTTAGAAATAAAAAAAATTTTTACTTTGACCTACTGTTCCCAAAATGTAATCACACCTATTCTGGGTCACTAGCAAGCTATAAACCCAATTTGATATGAATTCAACCAATAGTTTCGCTGCTAAAGTGTTAACAAACAGAAACAAAAACAATACCCCTTGCCTCGCCTTCAGGGATGGGGAAAATATTTCACCCGCCAAGTAAAAGGTCATCTTCAGCTCAATTCGAACAGAACTAGTTTAACCAGTGAACCTCGGGTGGTTTGTAGTTCCATCCATCTTTTAAGATGTCACTGTTCTGAGTGATTTACATGTGCAGCTTAACATAAATATTCTTGCTCTTTTGTGAAATAAACTTTAAGAACTTCCACGTGAAATCCTTTTAAATCTCAACCAGGGAGTTGGTAAGAATGCAGAGCAGAGGTCGCATTAACCGAAAATACTCTATCACTGATGGGAGTTTTTTTTTTTTTTAAAGATGATGGAAAATTCCGAAGGCCATCCGTCATTTTGACAGGTTAAACTACTGAGGGTAATCTACCATAGAACGTTTTCACACAACACTCTGAACAGAACCTGCTCGCAAGATTACTGGTCTGTCTGTCTCTTAACAAGGCATCAAACAGTCCATAACAGTATCCTACCTGTACATAATAACCCTACAGCACCACAACTATGCTGAATAAGGCACCAGTACTTCTGTCAAATGACTCCCCATTAGTTCACCTGTAGTAGACCCCGTGTCCAGTTAATGGTGAGTGTGCATACTATTCAGTCATTGTCAACTCTTGTCTCGTTTAGCTGACTTTAACCAAAATTATATAGTACTTTGCTAGCGCAAAATGTCTCCTTAGTTATTCTAAAAAGCCCAGTAAATGTGATGGCATTGATAATCATGGTGAAAAAGGAGGGACTGATGCAGTGGAGGATGAAGCACAAGCAAGTAATACACCAGTTCTTGAGGCATTTGGTGTATTATACCTATGCATTTTCTACCTTTCGTGTGTTCAACATCATTTGACGTTGCCGTGTCAATTTACACCAAGATCTCCAGTTCACATAACCCTAACCCTTAGTGTGTGGTATTTGACACAGCATCAACATACACGTGGAAAGCTTGCGTACAGATAACACGCTAATTAAAAGTGCTGTGTATATTAATGTCATCAATCTATCACTGCATCACTGAGATGTTTTTGAACATTAAATACTACTGAATATGTCTCATTATCATTAAAAAATCGAAATTTGAAAAGTTGGATGAAAATGTGTAATGACAGAATTTTTACAACTCTGTCTAGTGGACAATGAAAATGTCTATTACACATGGTTATAGTACTCCAGTACTAATAGGGCTTAAAGTGTAGTGGAGAACATTTTTGTTATAACTTTTGGTCACTTTCTGCAAAAAACAAATAACTGCAATGGAGTAAGCAGTGTGATATTCCTCTGTAATGTAGTGGAGAAAAGCATAAAATGGAAATAATCCAAAAGTCACACTAAAATACAAGAAACTAAAAGTTGCACAGAAGTAGAGTATTTGAGTAAAGGTTCAGTTGACTGTTTCAGACATTCTGCTACCTGTACACCTGATAACCTCATTAAAATAGCAAAAAGTTTTGTTAAATTGATCCTGACCATCACATTCTTCTTGTTGCAGGTTAAAGCTACAGTAATACATTCAACATTCTAATTCCTAGATAAATAATGTATATTGGGTGAGTTTTTCTAAGTTTATAAAAAAAAAATTAAACACTTTTTAAATCACTTTTGGTCCAGTTTTCATTTCTTTCAGCACTGTGATAAGCTTGTGGACAAAGTGGAAGGTTGTTTTGCAAGCACTGAAGTCAGAGGTGCCGTTGGGGGGTAGGGCACTATGGTGACCCCCATCCTCCCCCACTCCCCAAATCATGCTGTGGCTTGCAAAAGAATGAATTTAAGGACTGACACAGTTAAACAAATATGCATGTTATGGTGGATAATGGAGGACGCTGACCACAAAACCTGCAGGGAAGTGTATAGTTTTCTGCAGCTTTTGCACAAATTTACAAATTTGCCTGATGGCAAAACAACAATTTTGCCAAAACTCTTGCTTTTCAATTAAAAGTTTTTGTGCAGGCAAAAGGTCTTTTTTTGGGCATAGTGAAATTGGTATATCATGCAAAACTGCAATAGAAAGACCTTTTTCTGCAACTATGTTGATGGATGTTACAACAAGTGAAGAAGAAGAGTTTTAAAAGAAACATGGTGCAGTATTCGTGGACACATCAGGAGTTTATGGAATAACTTCTTCTGTCATTTCAAGATAAATAAACAAATCACCACATTTGTGATTTAATTGGAAAAAAATGACATTATGCACTTGTTTTTCTTTTTTACATTTGGTAAATAATGGTAAAGTTTTGCTCAGACGTCCAATGGAAAAGCCACTACTGTATTATAAGTAAAACAATAAAATATTACTCCAATTTGCATCAAAGTCAGTAAAAATAAATTTAAATGAAATATTTAAAATTTGAATGAAAGTACCAGAAGTCCAATTACCAATTATTTTAAGCTGTTTAGCTGAACCTGGTGGTGTTTGGTTCAGTTTGTCAGCTGAGGTCATGTGATCATTAGGAGGAGATGCTGTAGAACTGAGCTCTGATAAAAGAAATAAAAGTTCATTAAAGTTATTATTCATGAGTTAAAGGAGGCCCAACTACTTTAACTTGGCGTTTCTGATATCCCACACATCCTATAAGAATTCTGTTGAGTTTTGACTTTGCCAATGTTGAGTTTTTAATGAGTTTAGCATCTGTGCTAACACTAACATGCTAGGTTAGCTGCTATGCTATCAGCTGGTTATTAATGCCATTATTGTGTGTGTTATTAGGAGAGCAGAACTTGGCTAGGGCACACAATTTTCACACATCTAACCACTGTTTTCTGCTTGTACTTCAGTCCTATAATAGTAAAACTTAAAAATGGTAAATTGTGCATTCCGTTGAGTACAGTACAACAGCAGAATGAACGATATTAAGTTAGCACCAGTCATGTAAGTAGCCTATCCAAGCTAACCCCAAAATTAAAGTTTTCAAAGTTATAAAGTCAGCCCTTTAGGTGGTCAACCCCACTACTCAAAAGCGCAACTGACACAACAATTCATCCAGTAGTGGAAAAACGGTTGTATGTGTCTCATTTGGATATGTATTTATACTCACTGTTGTCTGTCCCATTGAAGAACATGACAGCGCATGAACCACGTGATCACCGGAGCGGCGACATCAAAGGCTCTCCTTATAGGGCTTTAGGTCAAAGTTCAGCTGATTTTGTACATGATGCCTTTAAATCTGACTGACACTGCAAAGTATTAACCTACTAAATCTGCAGATATAATATATTAAAAAAAAAAAAAAAAGCGCACATATGGACGGAAATGTTTTTTACTATCCTGACGCTCCGTGTTTTGGAACCTAAACACGCCACTTTTTTTTTTAATCGTTTAAACTTGTACCGGTACAGAGACACACAAACTGTTCGAATTTAGCCTCGGTGTATTTCTTAGATATTTAACAGATTTATTACAGCCGATATTCAGTGACAGTCTTACCTTTATCGGACGACATGGTGCGCGTTATGGGCGTGCCAAATCCAGCAGCTGGAGGGAGGAAAACCTGCGCGCGGAGAGCAGGACGGTTATATCAGGTGCGGAACTGGCTGTTGGATAAGGGGAGTGACTGCCAACTTACACAACACGTCGAAAACTTCTTATCCAACCTCCCCCCCCCAAACGTGACTTTACGCAGGAGGTGAAAGACAAAAAGAACTATCCTGGTATGACCGAAACACGTGTGTTAGACGGGGTTTCCCAACACTGTGCACACAAATCCACTGTGCGTAAAAGTGGAGATGTGGGTCTGGTGCGCACATGGACACACGATCCGCCAGTTGGTTGGAGTGCTTCAGATATTTAGAATGCCTCTGGCGGCTAAATGTAGCTGTGGCCTGCAAAAGAATAGAGTTAAGGATGCACACAGTGACATAAATATGCGTGGAATTAGAAGAAGGTGAGCAGGAAAGTGCGCAGTTTTCTGCAACTTCTGCATAAAAGCAGGACTGAACCAGTGTAAAAGTAAAAGCACCACAGGGAGACATATATTTAAAAAAAAGATAGTGCTCAATGACCCATTACAGAACTGGATTACAATTATTAACCCATAAAGACCCAAACAACTACCAGTGACATGAACTATCTATTGATATAAGCAGTTTAATACCTGTTGATCCATTAATCTTATCATTCCGTGTAAATCATTGGTTCATCTTTTCATGGTCATCAGATTTGACCTGTTTGGACGTTCAGTGGCTCCGTAGTTACTGTGGACACACCGTCATCTTCTACAACACTGATTCACCAGTAAAATCCATGGAGTTTAATCAATGACAGTGGATAGACACACTGGGTTTGTGTTCAGTTAATGATAGATTTTGCTTTAAAAGTAGCTTTTTCTTCCGTTTTTGTTGTTTTTGATTTAATCACCCTCAATTTCAGTCTGAGCTTTTATGAACATCTACATGATTGGTGAATTAAATACAAGGAAAAACCAGTTTCCCCTCAACATAGAAGATAATTTTACAATTAATTGTGAAAAATCACTTCAAAAAGGATAAATATAGAGAAAAATCACGTGGGGACTATCACAAAAGTTGCACTGGGTCTTCATGGGTTAATGCATTGATATGCTCGTAATGTTGGGCATCAGTGATGATGCATCAGAATTCATGATCTTGAGCTTTTATGTTCCATTTACTCTGCAAAAAATAATTGCAGTGGAGTAAAAAGCATTTTATTTGTCTTCATAATGTAGTGACTAAAGTGCAAGAAAATGAAAATTATGTAAAATGAAACACAATGATCCTTAAAATTATGCTGAAGTAGAGTTTTTAGATAAACTAGTATGTCTAAATCTGATAATCTGAGTGAAACATTAACAACTAGGAGAGATGTTTCATTCAAACAGTTTTGTTCAACTGAATTTGCTCATTTAATAAGTTTACCTTGTCTTGTTGCAGATTAATACAAGTTTTCTTATTTCCATTTGTGCAAAGTTGCCATTTAAAGCTAATACTTTTAACATTGAAACTGAAATATTTAGGATTATAATCCTAAATATTATATATTATATATATTATATATACAGCACTATGGAAATGTTTTTGGCAGCCTTTAGATTTTTTGTTTGTGCAGCATTGAAATGAACATGCACATTTATTTCTCAGACTCTGTTCTTCAAATACAACAAGAAAATACAGGAAATATGTGCACAGCCTTAAAAGACACACACAAAAAAACTGAAGTAAACTGGTTCTAAAGGTTAAAATCAGTATTTAGTGTGACCTCTGACCCCATGACAAGAAGCAGCAAAAACCATTAGAAACATTTGGCCTGTGTTGAATGAAACCTGGAACAAAAAATCAGAAAGTGAATGCAAAAAATTTCATATTTTCTGAACAAAGAAATTAAAGACATGTTAAGGTCACACTAAATACAACCATTTTGGTTTATAGAAGCAGTTTTTTTTTTTCACTGAAACTTTAGTTTTTACTGCACAGTAAAGTAGTGTATATTGAGTCTGGTTTTTTTTCCTTTGGTAAATAGAGTTGGTGTAATATTAAAAATAATCTGGATTAATCTGTGCAAAGAACTTCTCATTAGCTACATGCTTTTTGTTGTATTCAACACAAATGTTTTATAACTGGCATGATTTGCAGTTATATAATTTGTTCAAATATATGTCATCTTATAGTTATTAAACACATCTTCTCAGGGTTATGCAAAAACTTGTGTAAGTCATTCACACATGTATTGGCATGTGAAGTGTTAAAAAAAATGATCCTCCCTAAGGGCATCCCACAGACACGGTGGCGTATTTAAAGAATGAGCAGGTAGGACCATTACTAGGAGTAGGTCTGCCTCCGCCTATAACACACACATCACAGCAAAGATGGGAAAAGTTCAACTAGACGACCACAGCAACAAAGATAAGAAAACTGAGTTCAGCTTAACACGACTCAAGAGCACATGGACACGCAAAGTGGGGAAGAAAATCAGTAAGGGCCTGGATGACTGTGTCTCTGCATCAAAAATGTGAGTATGCATGGGCTGTGAGCGCATTTAAGAAGATCAGTTGTTGGATGATGGTATGACATTAAATATTGACCTCTGTATAGGGTTTAATCCTGCCACTTCAGGGCCCCTTTGTGTGTAAACCCATTCCCCCCGACCTCTCACCTCTGTTATTTACCCAACTGATGCAGCAGAGACAAAGTCCTCTGAAATACATGATGTGTATTAATAATGTGCAATGTCAGACAATACAGACTGGTTTAATTTGCAGATATAAGTCCTGCTCTCTTAAAATTGCACTATTTTATCCCATTAAGACCCAAACATCTACCAAAAGTATCTACTGATCTAAAATGTTTAATACTTGATCCACTAATCTTATCAATGCATGTGAATAATTGGTGTAAAATCCAGTTTGTCATCTTTTCATGGTCATCAAATATGACCCATTTGGGACATTCAGATGCTTCTACAACATTGATTTTTACATTAAAACCCATGCAAATGGCAGTGGATGAAGACACTTAAAAATGAAAATTAAAATAATGAAATATTTTGTTGGAATAAGTCACTTTATCCTCATCTTTAATCTCCCATTTGATATAATATCCTTAGAATTAACTGAGCTTTTATAAAAAGTATGACCAGCAGATTTTCACTGAAAAATGCAAAATACAGAAGATAATATTACAATAAATGGTGATATATAACTTAAGACCTGAAGGGTTCAGTTCATTTCAGTTTTTTTAAGTTAACATTACGAAATAAAGTAGTTTGGTTTTGATCAACAAGTTAGTCTGGTTTCGCCCAGAGTCTGGTTTCAACCAACTCTACATGTAACGTGTGTCAAGAGCTAACTTTTGTTAGGATTTGGCGTTATATAAATGAAATTGGATCAACTGGTTAAGTAAAACAATTAAATATTTGCATTCACTAGACATTTTACATTGAGAGGATGCAAAATTCTAATTTGCTTCAAGGTTCAAGGTTTGATTTATTGTCATCACATGTATGTACAGGAAACAAAATCCGTACTCATGACCAGCAATGTACACCATCGAATTCCTATAAAATGAGTCCTATATTAAAACAGTAGCAGTAAAACCTGACAATAACAATAAAACCTAATAATAATTAATGAATAAATTATGCATTTCAAGTTCACTGTGGATTTTCCTTATTTCCTTAAACTCTTAAAGTCTTGAAATGTGACAATGGGATGTAA
>JAPTYQ010000023.1:35677006-35688897 GCA_029814465.1 Ostorhinchus cyanosoma
AGATAGATAGATAGATAGATAGATAGATAGATAGATAGATAGATAGATAGATAGATAGATAGATAGATAGCACTTTTACATATCCTGTTTGAAAAGGAGTGGACAGATCTAGAAGTGCAAGTTTCTTAATTAATTGTTGAAAATGTAGCACACATTTTGTAGCACAACATCTTGGGACCACTACCAGCTAGGTGATTCCATGAAAAGTTGCCAGGGACTGATATAGTCAGGTCCATAAGTATTTGGACATGAGTCAAATGCTGTAACTTTTCCTCTATGTACCATTACAGTGGATCTGAAATGAAGCCATAAAAATGTGATCAAAGTGCGGGCTCAGCATTCTCAATCTCAACATTTGGTGATGTACACGGGTTCCAGACTTCAGACGACCGTTGACTGGAAAGGATTTACATCAAGCACTTAAAACAACAATTTTTAGTTTGTCCAAATACTTTTTAGCCTCTGAAAAAGGAGGGGCTGTGGTTTGAAATGGTTGTGAATCCTAAACAGATAAACCAATATGTTTGTTAAAAATATTGAACTGAAGCTGAAAGTCCACACTTGAAGATGAAAGAGGATATCACTTTGGCCAGACAGCGTCAATAATGGAAAATCAAATGATATTTTAGCTGTTGTTAGTGGTTGAACTTGTCTCGGTCAGTGGCTAGTGGGTAAAATCAGGCTTCTATTGTTAACTACTTTAACAGTAATTTATGTATGTCAGGGAATGCTTTGTGTACATGAGTTATTTATTCTTTGTTTACGAAGCCTTGAGGGCAAACAGATGAAAGTTGTCTTCATGTGTTCAGGAGGACAGAAAAAAGAGCAATTCAGACATTGATCTCAATTATTTATATGACCATTAATAACTGAATTTCATTACTGTCTAACGTGAATATTCGGGCCCTGTGTGAGGAGCCACAGACGGTTTCGTAACAGCGCTGGGACTCATACAATACCTTTCAGCACCGGTGCAGCCTGCCAAGTGCTCGTGAATGGCTTTTGTTCAGGTCTCCAGTGGACAGGCCCTCCAAACCAGAGCCTCTTTTGTCCACCAGGAACTGTAAACCGAGCGCTCCCTCCTACACCCGGCGGACTTACTCACAGTTCGCTATCGGAGACCTTGACAGTGACACACACCACTATTTGTCTGCACAGATAACGCGGATCAGTTTTCTATAAATGACATCAGTTGAAGCCTCTTCATCTTTGGCAGAGTTTGGGGGTGAGGCTATCTGGACTTGTTGCATCTGTTACACAGTGTAATCACTGGCTGATGTGTGAAGATGAATCACTGTTTTCTAATTTACCCTCATTTGACATCGGGGAAGCTCTAGGGGGAGGGGGTTTCTGAAGCTCTCTGAGGATCCAAAGAGCGGTTCTGATGGAGCGCCTTTAAAGGTCTGCAAGTGCTTTTATAAATGAAGTCTGGCGAGACATGAGGGAAGTCAAGTTTAGTCTTGGCAAGCAGAGCAGCCCTTTATAGATAAGAAAGATGAAAACAATATCCAGACGTTGCACCTTTTTCTGAAGGTTCACAAACAAGAATTATGGCGGTCATGCCTTAAGGTAGAAATTCAGACCACATTGTGGAAGCACAAACAGGTGTGAAAAGGCTGACTCCGCAGTTTTGGACTTGAGTTAAAAGTTGCCTTGTTTTGACATGATTTACAAACTGATCTGGTGTAAAAGGTCAGCAGCAGAAGTAGAAGTACTGTTATTTGGTGAAAAGTTAGTTATAATCAAAATCTCATTTTAGTCATTAATAGTTGCTCATAACCTCAACCAATCACATCTGAGATTAAATGCAGATTAGGAAACAAACCCAGATTTACACAAATACCAAACATCAGTCAGTTTCTACCAATAACCTGTGAGCCAACAGAATGTATTGACTATTTCTGCGAACAGATGTGAAATTCACTCACACAGGCTGGATGCAGAGGTTTTTTGAGCTGCTGTCTACGGTTGTTGCAAATAAAACCGGTGCTGCAAAGTGAATGTGTTGAATTTATCCCTTAAATGTGGCCTCAGATTTTCTTCACATTCAACCCCATTTTTGGCTGCGTATGATTGGATTCAGATTTATTTTTTCAGTCTGCATTAAGTTTTTTTTTTGTTTTCTATTGTAGTTTGTGGTTCAGGAAGACTTTTTAACTCTGTCATGTAGGCAGTTAAACTTGTAGCAAAATATAATACCTCAGGTAAAGGGACTCAAAGAAATGTTAAAATGAAGCATAACCACACAAAAGAAAGTCCCCTACAATAATGAGATATTTCAGGATTTTACTAGTTTTCTTTGCTTTTCTTTTGGCTTCTGTGCAGTTGTGTTTTGAAGTCTGTGCAGGTCCTCTCCTAAGAAATTTGATGCTATTTGTCTAAAAACTTCATTCATTTTCACACATTGTTAGTCAAAACATGAAAAATTAGTCAAGGACACAAACGCATGGCTGGGGGTTTCCTGCAAGAAGAAAATCTAATTTCACAACATCTTAGACGATTAGCGTAAGAGCCATATCTGTTCAAGTTGGAAAACAATAGATGAACAGATGGATGGACCATATCTGTGTGCAGGAAACTGGAAAATCTACAACAGAATATAAATACATAACAAAAAGCTTAAAAATAAAAGTCCAATGGGAACCAACTCCACTGTCTCAGCAGGATCGTACACATTTGTGAATAAAGAATCCTCCTGTAATAGAACTACTTAATACTCCAAGAGCAGCGTCGACTCATTCCACTGTAATAATGTGTCTCTGTCAGCTCCACAAGATAAGAAAAGTCCTGCTGTTGCTCAATCAAAACAAATCTCAAATAACGCTGTTGTAAAATGATTGCATATGTTGCTTGTTTCCATTATTTATGTATGTTTTATTTTTAGTGTCGAGACTGCCAGATCTGACCTGAAGCAGCTTCCACTCTTACCCACCCGAGTATTAAGGGAACACCCGTCTCTCAATTACTGGTGAGTCATCTAAGTCTGTGAAACCCACAAAACGCAGGGTGAGGGCTGGGAGGGTCGGCCATTGGGGACCACATGCAGTCATATAGATACTGACGGTTTAACTTAGACAGTACAATGCACCGTGACCTCTCAGCTGGCAGGTCAGACACCTGGTTCTATAAAACAGCCCGTTCCCAGAAGAGCCATTTGAGGTGATAAGGTGCATGCAGGCATGCCTGGCTCTTGGCAGACATTGTTCCTGTGATGTGGTGACTAATTAATGCCTGGGTTGTGTTAATTACGTTTGCCCATTAGCCGTGTGAGGGAGTGGGGAGGTGCTGAAAGCCCACGGCGGTCTAACTGATTGCTGTCTGTGTCTTCACTCCACACTCCCCCCTCCCCTTCAGTGTGGTCATCTGAGGCTGCCGCCGCCTCTAAAGCAGCCAGAATCAGTTTAATATCCAAATGAAAATAATGGTGAGTGGCTGAGGACTTGCAGATCTGTCTGTTAAGCCGCAGTGAGTTTGCAGCCTCACCATCCTAATAGAAGGAATGATTACAGTGGGAGGTAAATGGGATGCATTTGCAGGAGTGGCAGATGAGAGCCATCAGCAGGCCAGTAGGCCAGACTGCATTTTCTGCATGAGCACACAGAATGTGTGTCGCAGAAAAGGGCCTTTGTGGCTGGAATGTGTAACACTTGATGGATTATTCATTAAATGTTTTATCTATCCATTTGCAGTGAGGACAGAGTGATTGAACATTACAAGAAACTGAAGGGATTGACCAGAGGACAAGCCATTGTTCGGTAAGTTTCTGAATATTAACTGTTTATGAATTCCTGTTTGGAAGCGTTCACAATGGGTTTTTCGCGCTTTGCTCTGTACCCTGTGGTGTGTGCACGCCAGGTGTAATAAAAGGTGACTGTCCTTATGCCAGAGTATGTCATTAACCAGGGGAACTGCTCTTAGCGTAGGCAGCCGGCCAACCCCAGGACGATGTCAGGACTCCACTCTGGGTTTTTTTCTTTTTTGGTTTTTTTTTTCCTGTGGACTGTAACTCACAGCAACCCTGGGTCATTTACGCTCGGATGATTTGTGCCCTTGAATTGATCAATGGACTCTGTCACGGCCCTGAAACAAATCGATCAGGCCAGCACTGCAAATGACTATGGCTTCTCAATGACTGGAGCTTAAATCCCACTTTGTCTCTTGTACAACAGCCACCAGTTGACAGTGATAAAGTGTTAAGTGGCTGAATTCATGTTAACCTGTTTCCCTGAAGGTATCTGGCCCTGGTGGAGTCGCTGCCGACGTATGGAGTCCATTATTACCAAGTGAAGGTAACAGCAAAGCCTTGACTCATGTAGTAGCTTTACAGTAGTTACATGTAAACAAGCTTTGGTCAGCATGTCTTTATTGCCTTTTGTGCATCTGTTATTACATTTCAACACACGGTATCAGATTGACTCTGTTTCAGTTGTGGCATGCATGTGCAAGAATACATCTTCCAGTCACACGTTCCATAATAAAATGCTTAAGATATTAAAAATAGGATAAAACCATTTCATATTTCTAAAGATCAAAATCATTTCATGTTGAGTAAATACACACTATACGTGTTGTATAGTGTCTAGTATTTGCTATCAAAACAGAATCTTAGGTAGATTTTCTTTTTTAATGTAATTCAACTTTATAGTCACATTATTATAGAGCAGAGGGTTCCAAAGTGGGGTACACGTACCTCCAGAGGTACTTGGAAGAAACCCAGGTGGTACTTGAAATTTAAAAAAATAAATAAATAAATACATTAAATAATCCGTCATATACAGAATAAATAATGAGGGTTAATGCTGCAATATAAAACACAATAAATACATTCATATAATAGTTATTATTGTCAATCATCTTGTTTAAGTTTTGGTTGCATTTTAAGAAAATTTCTATTTTACACTATTCAAAATGAGTTTATTTCAGTAGCTAAGTGATTATTTTTTTTGTTGATGAAAGGTTCATTTATTAATTAATGACCGATTTATTTATTTTTCTTAAGAGGGCACTTTTCAGTTTATATTTTGTACACAAAATTTACTCAATTTTTTTCATTTATTTATTTTTTATAAATTACAGTTAAAAATATGTTTTTTCTTTACAGAGTTTTGGAAATATAACCACCTTTGGCACAGGAAACATGTTTTGCCTAATGCTATAGCAAGAATTCGTGGTACTTGGCTAAAAAAGTATATTTCAGCAGGTACTCCACTGTAAAAAGTTTGAGAACCACTGATATTGAGCATTTATGTGGTTCCTTAAACTAATACTGCAATAATCCAGACATGAATATATTTATCCAAAAACAATATGGTGAAACACAGTAATTCTAATAAAAACAGATGGTACTAATACACTGTTGCCTATAAAGCCCGAATAAAATAATTTGACCTCCTATGAAATGATTTTGACAATTTATAGTTTATGCATAACCTATAATTGGGACTCATATGCAATGCTTGCACCAGGTCAAAGGTCATTACTGACTGTTAGAAACTGGAATAAAAGGAAGAATGTGCCTGAAAACAATGTAAGAACAGTTTATATAATTAATATATATAAGTAAAGCAGTGGTGAAATGATTAAAAAAAACTCCAGCTGCAGCCACAAAGGTTTAATAAAAAAAATGCTGACTTAAGTATCTTTTATCATAGAATAATTTATTGTGTACTTTCTGTTCAGCCTTAGCTGTCATTATCTACTCTGTTAGCTAATGTTGGCTGGTTGACTGGTTGGAAAAAAAAAACATAAAGGCATTTGATTTAAAGCATAATTTTAAGATTCTGTAACTATTATAAAAGGCAACAGATTCATATTCACTGTCTTTAAATCTCATAATCAATAAATCTTTTGACAACACCGATTACAGGAAGTAGTAGAAGAAACCTTTTTTCCAGTACAACATTATGACACATATTATTGACTCAGACAGTCATTCATCCACTGACCTATGACCTATGGTTTCATATCAATTTTTAGTATCCCATCTGCACACTAGAAGTAAAAATTGCATGTCTTGTCACATAACGGAAATGAAAAAATAGACATGCTGAGTAAAGTTGAGTTGATGCCATCAGTGACAATGCAACTTAATTCAGCTACTCACTAAACACACCCACGTTCCTGTTCTCTTTATCTCTTGTACAGTTTGTAGGACTGTACCTCCAACGGTGGGATAAATGAAGATTAAGTAATTATCTAAAATAATTACCTTGAGATTCTTTAAAGTAATTGCAGCAGATATCTAGTGTAGCACATTGCGACTAATTCCGCTAACACCTTCACTGACTTCAGCCAAGACATATTAAATTAAGGTGTCTGAGAAGATCAAACGGCCGCCTTTAAAGGCCTCACCGAGAATTTTAAGACCGTTAATGTATTTGATCTCGTCTTGTGTTGCCGTTTCTGGGAGCCTAATGGGGTAATTGCATTGGTAACAGGCCTCTTTTTTAAGAAGGCAAAAAAAAAATTCCACCAATAAAGCTGCCTCTAATGAGCGTTTGCTGCGATGTATGTGTGTGTGCGCAGGACAAGCAGGGAATACCGTGGTGGCTAGGAGTCAGCTATAAAGGCATCGGCCAGTACGACCTGCAGGACAAGCTGAAACCAAGAAAGGTAGGTCGGCCTCTTTTTATATCTGCTGGGTTGTTTTAACTGGTTTTATATGTGGAGTCTGAATATCTACGCGTACGAGGTTTCAGATTTACAGACCGTAAACCCTTCTGGCTTAAATAAACTGAACTTGGCTCGACTTTCTCTCCCAAAGTAACAGCTGAAATATAAACGTACACGTCGAACGTAGACCACCGCACTAAATACTGATCATCGTGTTGAAACTCTGATCGCTGTGCCTCTTATTAGCTGGTTAATGATCCCACTGAACTGCGTACCGTTGTAATTGAAGTCCCGGTTCCCATGCCAGTCAGGAGGAAGAGGAAGGCAGATAGGAAAAACACTCTGAACTATCAGCAAGTCAGACGAGTGGTCAAGGCTGCAGCTGGCAAAAGAGAAAGATATTGTCCCAGGGATGATAAAACAGTCTAAAGGGGAAAACACGACAAAATATCCAGCACATTGTGAAACTCAAAATATCAGAGATGTTTTTTTTTTTTTGTCAGACGGGTCATTGTGTTCCAGTAAACCTTAAATAATGAGTGTTATCTCCCTGCCATTAGAAATATTATACATATCTGTGACCTTTTAAACAAAACACGGGGGTCTTGCATTTGGTCTAGTTTGTCCAAGGATGGGCGGTACAGCGACGAAACTGAGGCTTGGTTTTTGTTTTTCTAGTGCCAAACCCTATTTGCACTTAACTAGTGTTTCCTGTTGACCTCTGCTAGTTTGCAATAATTGCATAGGTTGTGTCTGACCTTCTTAACCTGCGTGAATCTGCCATGTCTGTAATTTGTAAAGTAAAACTCCCACCTCTAATTTACAGACTGTATTTCAGCAAACTGACTTCCTGTGACAGTACTGTAATTTGCGTGTCTGTTCATTTATTCAGTCAATTTACTCGTCAGAAAGTAATAGAGGCTGCACCGGTCATTGTTGATTGATTGATTAATTGACCGTTGTGGTGAAAATCTGATCGCTATGCCTCTTGTTCGCTGTTTAATGATCCTACTGAGCTGTGTTATGGATGTAATTGAATGTTTTAAGTGGTTTTTTGTTTGTTTTTTTGGGGGGGGGGGGGTTCAACTGAGGCTGGTGTCACAGTATAGCACAGATCTTTACTGAAAGAACAAGAAAATCTTCAGGAGGAAGGAGAAATTTCAGAAGATGATGAGATGGATGATTGTTTATCCCAAGCAAAGTGCTGCAAAAAATATACAAGGGGTTAATTTCTAAACTGCTTGAGTCTCTGGGTTGATCTAGTCCCATGGAGATTTTTCACAGCTGTGATTGTTCTTCAGTTTGCAGTTTTCGGAGTTCTCTCTACTACTGTTGAACCTTGCAGGACGACTTTAATTTGTTACATGACCAAACTTGTTTTGAGATTTACCCATTTTCCTTATTGAAATGAATTGAAATATAATTCATTCATTCCACCCCCCCAAAAAACACCCAAAAATCCTTTAAGGGTTCTTAAAAACACAAAAAGTGCATTTAGAAAGAAAATAATTATAAAGGGACTTAATAAAAGGGAATGCAAAAGAAATATACTGGTTTTATCTGCCTGATGCAATGCTGCTTCAATGAGACGAACATGTGACCTGACAGAGCGGAGGCTGCTGTTAGGGGAGCATGTCATTAGCCTCATAGCATAATTTAAGTAATATTTTGGGCCAAATTATGATATCTGCATGAAATGAAGCAGCAGTGTCAGGAGAGTAAAGTTATGCTGATTTAATAATTTGACCAAAAATATGACTTAGGCAATTATGCTATGAGGCTAATGATGTGTGAGCTTAATGCTGATCAGCGGTGGCTAATATAAAGCTCACACTGTGGATTTCCACTCGTATTTTTAGATAAAAGTACTCACATGCCGCAACTCTTGAAGCAAACTACTCATACAATTATACTGCGAAGTTCTACTGTATAACTATATGCTACATATGTAATATCTTTAACAAAAAAAGAAGTGTATTCAAATTAATTACTTTGCATTACAGGTTAAAAAACGGAATAAAATCACATCCACTGGAGAAACGGATAACTGAATATACTACCAGGCTGCACTTTGATTTTTTTTTGAGTACCCTGGTCTCTAGAGGAAACACTAATCTCAATTTCACGATTAGGCATAAAGCGGAAAAAAAAGGATCAATCTAATTAATTGAAGCCCTAGTTTGATATGTAGGTCATTATGTGGCTCATTCCAGTACATCTATGACTACATCTGTGGCGTCTAAAAGCACTGTTGCGGTGCTGCTGTTTGTGAGCGTGGACTAGGAGGTGTTACCTAAAAGCGTCCTAACCCTCTTCATGGCCGCAGTCATCTCATGGTTGTTGTTTTATGGCAGGAACCTGTTGACATAGCAGGGTGTGCTGTTACACTGAATACCGAGGCATTAATGGGCTCAGCCTCGGCGTTTCTCCCCAGCACTCCTAGTGGAGGGTGTAATTATGGCGCGCTGTGGGAAGCGTCAGGCCTCTGGGATTGGCACCGGGCCAGGCCGGGTGGGTGGTGTGTGGTGTTTGAGGATGAGGATGTCGGGGTGCAGAGAGGGTTCATCGGACAGAAGTACATTCATCCTTCTTCTTACACAAGGCGATGGCAATCACATGATAGAGGAGTTTACGGTTGTGGGAAAGTGTGGGCTGTCCCACAGTGGAAAGCAGCTTTCCTTTTGCCTCCAAGACAGACCTCAGTATCTGGGGAATATTGATAGAGCTTCCTGCTTTAGTTCACGGCCCCGTGTTCGACCCGGCCCATCCCTCCTTGCCCTCTGCCCAGCCCCTCTCAGCAAGATGCATTCATTATGCAAACGTCTGCCTTTGTGTTTTGCAAAGAAGACAATTGATCACACAATTGAAGAGCAATTATCTGTGTGAGGAGGGTGGGGGATGGATTAGAGGTGGTGTTTGTGTGTGGTCAGAAGTTAGTCACATTAAAACAGCTTAACATTTTTATGTTTTAACAAATAACAGCCTCCTGTTCGTCTTCGTGAAGTTTATTTTTGTATTGTAAAGACTGAAACTTAAAAGCATTGAGGTTATTGGGTTCATCGCATCATAGTCACAATGTCAGCCTGTGCAAATGTAGAATCACAAAAAGCTGCATTTGAAAGACATTTCTCTTCTTTGGATTTGGTGATCATTATGTCTGTGTTACAGTTTATGACTTCAATTTCTGCAGAATGTTTCGTTTTAGACATATTTTTAATCTAATGCCAGTTACTCCTGTAGATCTGTTATACTGGCACTTTTCATCTCCTCTGCTATAAAATCGTCATATATCAAGAATTTTTTCTGCTCAAAACTACAAAATGTTCAACAATGCTCAGGATTTTAACCCTTTAACTGCCAGTTTGAATATGTGATGCAGCTAGTTTGATTAAAAGACAATATAAATTAGGAGACGTTTTCCATACAAGACATGGTAGTGGGATGAAACACTGTTTTATATCAGTTTTGGATATGTCAGAGATTAGCAATAACACTGTTGTCTTTGCATTAGTAATATGTTATAATGCAGTTTCCGTATTAACCTAGAAATCCAGATATAATTGAAAACGATCACATGTCCTTTTCAACAAATCGTTTTTACTGAAAAGGCTCTGAGTTTAGGAGAAGTGGATTTGCTGACATTTCAGTTTCCCGTGAATCTTTTTATCTACTGAAGAAGCCACAGAGGCAGCGCCATCACCAAATACGATTCCATCATTCAGACTGTTCAGTATAAGGGATTCCTGAGAGAAATGAGGCTTACTATTTCCAGGACTTAGACTATGATGGGACCCAAACAGATGGCTTTGAATTAAACCAGAAGACGTCCCAGTGTGTCTCCCTCTCCCAGCGGGTAACAGGATACTCTCTAAGACCACATGCTGGTCCACGTAGATGATGAGCCAGCAGAACCAAAATAAATCCTCTGTTTATTATGGGTGATATAGTGTCAGCTTTGGGCTATTAGAGAAAAAGACCCGACAGGAGAATAAAGCACGAGGAGGAAGTAGGTCTTGTTTCTTGTCGCTCTCATTTTGACAAACATCCTGCATCGTCTTCTGGTGTCAGATCGGAGTGATGTGTCACGATGTGGAAATGTACAGCGTTGCCAACCACCGCAGCGAGTGTATGTGAATATGACGCGGTATGTGAAGTGAAGGGTGGGGCAGAGTTTTTTTCTGTACAGGCATGAGTCAAGGCCTTTGACACATTTTCATCCATGTATGATTTTGTGTCCCGGCGGCCCCCCAGGGGGTCTATGTGGGTGTGATCTGGATCTGAACAATATGATCCCATCTCCGACCACAGGCATTTCTGGCCCACGTCCACCTGCCTGTAATGAGACGTCTGGCAAAAACAAGAGATATATGCACACTGAAGATACAAAATTTCTGTGTATTCATCTCTTTTCCGTTCTAAGAAAGCATTTACCAAGTCTTCGAATGATGAGTCACGTTTTTTATCAAAGGCAGAGTAAGTGAAAAGAGCCTGGATCTGCAAAGACTGAAAGAATTCTTGGATCATTTCCCCCTTAAGAAGACACTTCCAGTCTTGTGATTGTAGACTCTTAAGGTGTGTCACATCCTTGACATATTTTGACTTGAGCAGAACTCACAAAACAGTCACGCTGCATTAGTTTCACAGCACACAGGTGTGGCGTTTCTCTGATACAGTGAATGAACCGCTGAAAGTGTGTGTAAAATGTAAATGACACTAAACGATAGCAGATAGAAGGTGTGAATTGGTTTAGGAGTGTGTTTCTTTGAAGAAGCGTCCTGCTGGTGGGTTCCCATTGTTTATTAAGGACCCTGCTTTTCATTTCTCTGGCAGACTTACTGTGTGTTTAATGAGGAGTGATGCAGTATGTGTGCCCAGATTATTTTTTCTGTCCTCACTTAAAACTTAAGCCACGTCCACACAAAACTGCATCTTTTCCCATCCAGTTTTTTTCTTTGTCGTTTTCAGAAAAGTGCTAGTTTCAGGAAATATCTTCATTCACACGAAACCACTGAAAATGATGTAGGACAAATGCCAGGCCTGCATGTGGCGTTGAAATGCTCTCACATGTAGAAGAAGATGTGCAGCATGTACATAAAGCTTGCTTGGTTCTACTGGGTCTGAACCAATATTTGTTCCTGGTTGCTCCTCTCCGCTGTAGATCCAAGAGCATGTAGTGGATAGTTAGCTATGGCTGTTTGTCGCTCACTCTAATGAAAGAGTAGCCGAAGATTTTGAGTCAATATATATATACAATAAGCTCAGTAGCTGCTGTGGGTTGA
>JAPTYQ010000023.1:35693598-35705431 GCA_029814465.1 Ostorhinchus cyanosoma
TGTAGATGAATTCATGCAGAGCAATTGTTCAACGTAGCATAGAAACACAAAATTTCAACAAACTGAAACCGCCAGAGCTTATAAAAACCAAAATTCAGGTAATTGCTAAAAATGATCAATATATGTCCATATGAATGAAACTTTAGATGTAGTTTGTACATATATTTAAATTATATATGTTTTTTATATATTTATATCCAAGGCAGCTCAAAGGCAAGCTGAACAATTTGGGAAATTCAATCAACCTTTATTTATATTCAAGAAATCAATGAAGCGTTCCCCCCTCGTTTGCAGTAACAAAGTGAAGAAATACTATTACAAAGAAACGTAATGACACAAATTATCTTAAATTACAGTAATAGAATGCAAAATCATCAGCTCATTAGTTTTTGCATAATCACTTCCTCCTTTTCAACAAAACTCTTGACCCGAATATTCAGTGTTTCTTCATTTCAGTTTCAATATAAAGTCAAATTCTTAATCTCATTGTGCAACGTGGACACTGACGGACGACCATGTGACGTGCTGCATGATCCATGCCACATGCTCTGCGTCCACGGCTCAGATCCTTTTTTTTTTTAGCTCCAAAACTTGACTTTGCTCAGACTTTATATGTTTGTGTTTATGATTTATAACGGCGCGGTGCAGAAACTATTATACAGCATAAGTGGTGTGTGATGTTCACTTGGTGGTGAAGATGGATGAGCAAGTGGCTGCAGTCAAATGAGGTTATTCAGCCAGTGTCTCTCTCAAAGGCAGATGGTGTGTCGGTGCTCATCCAGGAATAGAGCCCACTCTGATTGATGACAGAACAGTTCGCTTGGAGTACCCAGTATGCAAATGCAGCCACGATCTCAGTGCACTATCATTAAAATGAAATACTCCCAAACCCTCCATCACATCACTACTCGTCTCCTTCCTCCTTCCTCCTCCTCCTTCCTAACTGCATCCTCCCTCTCCTACAGGTGAAGATGACCACAACCAGAAGCACAGGGGACATCGCCGTGGACCTCACAGAGATCTGTGCCCCCCGGATCAGTAAACTCGCCAGCATCGAGAGCAAAGATCAACTCATTATGGCCAGTAATGGCAGCCTCATCTCAGCTGGTACGCATGGAGTTAACTGTTAATGACTCAACGCGATCACTGATGATTCACGGCTGTAATTTAAAGCTAATCAAATATGTGATTATCGCAGGTTCAGTTGACTCTGAAGTGAATGAGGAGCAGAAGAAAGAGAAGATCGCCGAGTTGAAGAAGAAAGAGAAGGACCTTCAAGACACGCTCTCGCAGAAACTGGAGGAACTGAAGAAGATCTGCATGAGAGAAGCAGTGAGTGGCTCGTTCTGCCGTCGGTTTCGCCGTTACTTGGAGAGCCCATGCAATCAGCTGACTCTGTTATTGTTGTTGTTTTTCAGGAGCTTACAGGCAGATTGCCTAAAGAGTATCCCTTGGCAACGGGGGAGAAAGCACCTCAAGTACGTCGACGTGTTGGGACGGCCTTCAAACTGGACGACCTTTTCCCCTACGATGAGGTTAGGGCGGATGTGAAGACTTGCTTTTTGTTTTTGTTGTGTTTGTTTTGGTTGTTATATAAGTACAGCAGTGTATTATCTAATTAAGCGCAACACCCTGATTTGTTTAGCAAGAGATTACATAGACACAGACTTCTGGCAATAAGGATTAAGAGACTTGCAGTTGCATTTTGAGATTTAGATTGCTCAATGTTTTAGTTGAAACACACTGGAAATTGCAGCTGTTTTCCATCGGTCGCATACAAATGGGAATATGAACAGATAAAGAATATATTAACTCTTAAAAACTCAGCTGGATTAATGTCATATGTGATTTTAACCGAGAGGTGTTTGAAGTTTGACTTTTTCGCTCTAGCGTTGACAAGATCTGTCTGTATTTTCGGGAAATTCTCTGCAGGATCCAAATCTGAGAAATCTGGAGAGCCGGTTTGCCTTGCAGCAGAAGATCGTGGAAGCAGCCATGAAGCTGGCCAACGAGGCCGAGCTCTGCAAGACGGTGAAGAAGAAGAGGAGGAACAACTGCCTGGACGCCATGAGGAAGCTGGAGGGAATCGAGAAGGAGATCAACGCCTACAGGATCAAGACGGGGAAGAGGCCGACGCAAAGAGCCTCGCTGATCCTAGCAGGTAGAGAAGTCAGAGAGTTTTCACAGAGATCATGAATATTTACCAAGTGTTGTCAGGTTGAAAATAATGTCACTGGATGAAATGCTTTGCTGAGGCTTCTCTGAGGACTGTTCTCTGTCTTCTGTCGTCAGATGATGTCAACCCTTCAGATCTCAGCTCTTTATCTGACAGCCTCACTCTGGATGACGGTGTGTGCCCGGGCATTTTAATACCCACTGCGTATCTGTCTGATCCCTCTGTTCTCCCATCCTGCATTCTAATGTGTTTCAATGAAGCGTTGTTTCCGATCTTCCAGACGACGAGCTTGTTTCTCAGAGACTGAGGTCAAGATCGGTCCAGTACTCCCCGCGACCTCACCACGCCGAGACGCTGGACATCCACTACAGCAGAGACCGACGGGGCTCTGCCAACGACCAGCATGCAGACAGCAGGTACACACCTGGAGCCGAACCCAGTGGAATTTATTAATATTTGTTATTTCCATTGAGTGTCTGACTGTAGTTTTCCTGGAGGCATATAGTGTGGTACTAGTACAGACCTGCTGAGTAGATCCAGAGCTACATTCCTGCCAGTCACCTCCCTCTTCCCCTGCCTCTCCAACAATCTCCCCCTTATCGGCCAAAATGCACCGGCTTTAAAAATAGATGGAAAGGAACATGTCGCTGCCTGCGAAGGAGCAAACAACAATCCAAACCTGCGAGAAGAGAGGAAAAGGGAAACAGGAAAGTGGCTCTGGAAGTCTAAGTGGGAGCGTGACTGTTTAAAGAATGATGTGGTTCTGCTTGGGGGATTTAGACTCATTTGAAACAGGCATAAGCGTGTTGGCCCATGAAAAGAAAGATAAATGGACTATGAAATGACAGGCAGTCAGGTGTAAGCAACGACTAAAACGCCGCATCCGAGGAACAAAACAGACGACGCTTGATTTTCTCCCCATTTTGAGAGCGGGTGAAGAAAGGGCAGCAGTATGCGTCTGGATAAAAGGCCCCTAAACACATCGCCCCCTTATCTGGTTTTCAGATTAAATTACGGCCAAGGCCAGGAGTCGCTCCACTACAGTCACTGCGATGCCTTATCGAGCCACAGCAGCCCATACAAACCGGCCTCCAGACAGCCACGTGACGCCCGCAGTATGCCGCCCACGCCCCTCCTCACCCGCAACGCCTACAGCAGCACCCAGCTCAGGTAAGACCAGACGCTTCTTACAACTCGGAAATATATGCCTCCCCAGCGGCGCTCAGATCTAGTTCCACCCCAGCTGCATCACTTACATATGAGGTATTCTTCATCAATCAATCAAAGGAAAACTCACTGTAGGACTTCAGGTCATTAACAGGTCTGAAATTCATCTGCTGGATTTTGTGCCTCAAGTCAGGATTATTTAGTGAATGGAGTTTTATACAGTTTCATCAACCTCATCCTTACCTTTAAATGTTTTTTTTGAGAAAACACATGAATGGATTATGTAACAAAACTACTAAACAAACTGAAAGGAGTAGCCTGGTCGTGATCTATCAGCACACACCCATTGTATTTTGCAGTGAAGTTTTTCCTTTCATCAAAAATCAGCCTGTACTTTAGCAGTGAAAGGTTGAATGTGTATCTGTCAATGTTATTCTATTTATCTAATATGGGAACATAAAGTCCTGGCTGGAGGACAGTACGTTTAGTACAAAGTCAGAAACGTCGTGAAAATAATTTGAAGGTCGTTGCTCTTTGTACAAGAACAGACTCACATTAAGAACTTTGTGTATGATGGCAATAAAAAAAAAAATTGGCACTTTGCTGCCAATATGCATATGAAATAGGTCATAATGGTCTTTAAATGAGTGAGATACACCAAAAAAAGCAAATATTTCAGATCCTCTCAAAGGATAGTTACTGCAGTGATTAATGTGTTTCAGGTCTTTAACCCTTTAACTGATGCAAGCAAAGTTTATTTATATAGCACCTTTCACAGACAAGAGAAGTTACAAAGCACTTCACAAAGGACAATAAAAATACAAGATAAAATTATAATTCCAAAAGGTATAAATTACAATAAAACATGACGCATTGAGGAACTTCTCATTTCTAAAATGACCATCAGTTTGTCGAGAGAACAAAGATTGGACTGAGTTTCAATGGGAAAAGGTTATGTGGTCTGATGAGTCCAGATTGATCCTGTTCCAGAGTGATGAAGTGATTACCCATCATGCCTTGTGACAACAATCCAAGCCTGCTAGGGGAGTGTTCTGATCTGTGGTTGTTTCAGTTGGTCATGTCAACTTTACGTGTCCATAAAATTAAGGAAATAAGTGTGACATTGGAATGAAGCCACGGTGAATGTAATCAAAGCTAAAGACAGACTAAATAAGACGAAAGATTAGAAAATATTTTTTTTTGGGCCAGGCTGTGTATGTCTAGTTTAAATCTGTTTGGTAGGAAACGCGATGGTTTTTCATTTTCAGTTTGTTGCGTCTGTGAAATCACAATATTTCCAATGGTTTTTTTTTCCCTCTTAGAACGGAGGACGCCCCTCAGCATTTCCGCCAGCGGAGTGGGAGTCTGGAGTCCCAGTCTCAGTTCCTGACGGAGCCCGACCCCCCAGTGCCAACGTTCACCTTCTCCCCCGCCCGACGCAGCAACAGCACCGAAGTCCTCGACGACGGCTCCTCCTACACCAGCCAGTCCAGTGTGGAGTACAGCGCCCCCGGCAACCACACCTACAGACGAAGGACACGCGGCCGCCACAAAAAAGACCTGTACGCCAACACGGGGAGCATGCCCAACCTGGCCCAGACAGACACACGCTGCTACGCCTACCAGCCCAGGACCCGCCCCACCACCACCGCCTACTACGTCACGGGTTACCCCACCTACACGGAACCGGAGCCATACTCCAACGGCGTCTACATGTATGATAACGAGCTGGAGGGCCACTATAACGTCAATCCTTCCTACCACCCCACGCAGACGGCTTACCACGGCCACGACATGCACGGTCACTATGGCAACGATGAGATAGACGGCATGTCACAGAACCCTTACGCCACTCTACGGCCACCCAGAAACCGCCAAGCGCCGCGGAGCAACGAGCATGTCACCAGGAACATCCAGAAGGCGCTGGTGGCCGAACACCTGAGAGGCTGGTACCAACGCAACGCCACCCACAAACAGGCCGCGTACAACTACGACTACGACAGAGGGTCCCAGCAGAGCCTCGGGTACCAGACGATGCCCAGCCCCTACTGTCACAGCAACAGGAACATGTCCTACTCAACAGGTCAGAGGCACCGCTGTGGAAAATTACACCAGTCAACAGCTGTTTAGAGCAGATTTTAATTAGTAGAGATGAGATGTGGATTTGGATCCCAGTTTAGCTTCAGTCAGTTTTAGGAGTCTGTAATAGTAGTATTTTTTATTTTTATTCTGAGAATTCATCGAGTTTTAGTTACGTTTTTGTTGAGCTCTAGTGTTTCACGTTGTACAAGAAAAACCTTGATTTTTAGAACAAAAGCCTGAGGTCCTGAAGTGTACAAAGCTTGTTTTTATTATTATTCTTAAACACCATGAGCCATCAGCATCATTCAGCTCACACAGGAGCTGAAACAAAAGAGACACTTAAGATCTCATTAATACCCAAAGAAGTAACCCAAAAAATATTTACAACACACCAGAAGAACAGTATAAAATGTTGGTGGGAACCTCTTGTTTTTTAAGTCAACATGTCACAGTTTTACACTGACTCAGATCCACTCCTTGAAAATTTTACACCTCAAAATTAAAACATAATGAATCCAAATGTCTGGAGCAAATGAAAGGGGAAACTTTTCTTTTTTTTTTGCTTGAGTGTAAAAAAAATTCTTCTCTCTCTGTTGGCATGTTATTAATCATAGTCTTAAATGAAAGGTTCTCTGAGATTTGCATGTGTCCACTGCCCCCGCTGAGAAACACTGTAATAGTCCAGCTGCTTGCATTTCAACATCTGCTGCATCTTGTTTGTACGAATAGCCAATGAGTCTGTGATTTTTCGTGATTTTTTTCCCCCCTCCCATCCTGTGCTTGCCCCCTGGGATCTCTGGTACCCCCCAGGTTAGGAACCACTGTTATAAAGTAACAGTAGTCAGTAATGCACACAACGTCACAAGGCTGTTTCTCACATATTCCAGCTGTTGTATCCATCTTCAGTGCTCAGAGTTAGTCATTAGTTGACATTAGTGAACAGAGTTACTGCACTAAACAGACAGTCTTCCATAGTGCATCTCTGGTTTACATGTAATCTGATCATTTGCTAACGTGACACCTTCTTTCACCAGTGTCCACGGCCTCCTCCAGTGGAAACTGGCACAGCCACATGAGTGGTGGTTTGGTGGAATACGACGTGCCCGTGCATGCGCAGCAGTCCTTCTCATACAGCTCAGCCCCCTACAGCCACTCAACCCACAGCAGGTGAGAAAAAAAAAAAAAACTTGGCCTCAGCTCAGCGTCTTATCCAATAAGCCACTCCCTGATCCTCCTGATCCCCCAAGCTAAGCACTACTTTTTAATTAACTACAGTGGATGCCTATAAAAATATAAGCTGCTATTTGGTTCTTTATCCTTAAATGCTACATCACTGAGAGTTAATGTATGGCTAAAAGTTACATTTTCTTCTCCGATAAGTCAGTTGCTACAAACTTCCGTGTGCTCGACATGACAGTCTGATGCAGGATTATGTTTGCAGCCGAAGGCGTCCACCTTTTCAGACTGGTGTTAACCGTGCACTGGCCCCTGCTTTTCTTATAGATATGGCACCTCCCAGCTGTTAAAGGGCTCCTGGTACAGCCCTGATGGCCGGAGGCGCTGTACTTTTATCCCCACTAGTTCCTCCTCAGCTTCCTCCTCCACCTCCTCCCTGCTCTCCTCCTCTTACCCCTCCTCCTACTCCCCTGGCTGTCGAGGCCGTCAGGTGTCCTCCAGCCTCGCGCAGCCACAGTCCAGAGGACACCAGTTCAGTAAGGTGTCCTTTCCTAAAGGTAGCTCATAGTAAGTAACCAGCGGCAGCCGGACCTGTGCGTTTGCTTCCTTCAGTTTGTCTGCAGAGTGACTCCATAGTCTGCTTGTTCATGTTTTGAAGTGAACTTTGCATATTTGAGATGCTTGATTTATAGTTCGTTGTCATGTATAAGTAGGGATGGGAATCGAGAACCAGTTCTTGTCGAGAACTAGGTCCCAGTAGCTCAATTCCTTTGGAATCGTTAGTTTGTGTAACGATTCTTCCTGTCGGTTCCTTGACATCATCACATCAAATGCATCATCAGGTCATTTCTGTATTTTGGTTGTGAATCCTCTAAAGTCTTGTTGTATTTTACCAATAAAGACGACACTAGGGCCATTTACAACAGCTGCAGAGCTTCCATTATGACAAAGGGTTCAATACCACCAACATGCACAAACATTTCACTACAGCATCCAAATAAACTGCACCAATGGAACGTCTCTGATTGGCTGCTTACCGAAGGGGGCAGTGACTCTGGAGGCGGAGCCTACAGCAAGGTGTCCTCTGTTACAGCCGCTAACATTAAACTTCTCCAAGTTCTAATATTACTGTTAATGTTAGTGTTAGTGTCATTTCAGTCAACCTGCTGTACTAATCTCCATGTTGTAGAATTACATTTAGATGAAGACGAGGCTCAGAGGCTGCTGCAGGTAGAGCTAACACACCTGTAACTACACCTTTATATGACGTTTGTTCAAATTTAATGCACAATGTTAGTGCATGTTAAGAGCTAATGCAAACAAAGCCATTTGTACTATAGTTTATTCTCTAAACTAATGAGAATCTATAAGAGAACTGTACTGATTAGGGATATCGATAATGGAACCGAAATTGCGAAATTCTCATCAATTCCCATCCCTATGTATAAGGTAACTGCATGGCTTCTTTACTCAATATGCCAGCTCTCCTTCCTCTTCCTGACGGCATATTTTCATCCAGAGGTCACATTTCTCTGCCCCTTACTCCTCAGATTTTTTTGTTTTCCTCAGCTATTTGCCCTCTTCTCCCTCTCCGTTTTTTCTGGCTGTTTCAGCGGCACTTTGCCCAAGTGCTGCCATTCACACTTGACCTTTGCACCCTCTCATGCGCAGATGCCCCCCAGAGTTTGAGTGGCGGAGCTGTGATAGGATGGCGAGCCCTGCGGGGCCTTTAGAGAGGTGTTGTGCTGTTGCCTATGCTACTGACCAGGAAAATTGCCCCCTCCCCAATAATCAAAGCCACAGCACAAAAGAAAGGGTGAGACGAACGAAAAAGTATCCCACGTGGTTACCCTGGTGACGGTGATGTGTCCTCTGTTTTATTTTAAGGTGGATTTGACAGAAAGCACCAAATCATTAAATTCAAATCCTGCTGATATTCTGATTGACTTTCCTGGGTGTTTCACGGTGGTGGGAGAGCACTTGTGTGGCAGAGGGAAAATGTGACCCCTGACCCTGGAAGCATTGAAGCGCTGTTGGTGTGTACAGTGTGTGCGTGTGTGTGTGTGCATCTGCCGTCGGGTGTGAATGTTTGACCCTGGGTTTTAGCCTCATCTGAAACTGACGTTAACATGAACAGGCCTGAAACACATGCGCTCGGACATGAGTTCCTGTTCAGTTTCAGATCTCGCCACCATTAACGGGTGGATTAACGCAGGATGGTTTGACATCCCAGGGTTAATTCATTCTAAGCTCAACCCAAGAGCTCTCATTCGGCTGGACATATGTCTAATGTGTTGTAATCCTGTGTGTTTACTACAGGTCCTACATAGACGTCAGCCAAATGGACCCACATATCAGCCACGATAACCCGGACCCAGATGACCAGATTTACTGGCACGAGGACTCCAAACCGGGAACAATAGTGTGACGCCGTTTGACACGTTCACCATGACTACCCGTCATTGTGCCTTAGACTGCACTTACCTGTTTTTTTTTTTCTGTACGAGGACTGGAACTTTTCTAAAGGAAATGACTTTGTGGAATTCACCGTACGGATGAAATGAAGTCCTCTCATTTTTCACTCTCTGGAAACCGTTTGCAAACTGACCCAGATCATTGCGCTTTAAAAGCATCCGCAGGGTGTCGTTTATGTCTGGATTGCGAGTGTTTGTGGTGATGACACTTGTGCACTGAATCTACACCGGGAGCTGCTGTGGATGGTGTGTCACAGCCAAAGGGAACGAGGACTCAGGCCCCTAGAGCTGGACCCAGTGTTACTCTGATACCGGCTTTATTAAACAGACTAGGACCACCACTGACGCTCAGCCACAGCGAACAAAAACGACCCATCCTGCTCTGACACAGACACACATACGAACACTGTAACAATGAAGGATTAGATGAGGATTAATAGGACTTTACTGAAGAAAATGAAGGATTGAGCTCATTAAAATGAGTCCAAAGATGGCTACTTCCTGGAACATTCTGCAGACACCAGCTCCATTTTTCTCAAAGCATTGCTTGTTACTACCATAGCACTTCCTGTTCACATTGTCACATGAAAAGAAGTGTTGAGTCTTTTTTTTTTTTTTACTGTCAGTACAATTGAGCCAAAACGTGTGTTTCACACCATTTGAGTATTACAAAAAGTCATTAAGATCACTGCCACATCTGAACAGTCACTGCAGGAGGATGGAAAACAAATTTGCTTTTATTTACTTGGTTATCTCATCCATGCTGGAAGTCATGGACTGGTGCTGCCAATAGTTCACTACAGAATGAAGCTGTATGTAAATGTTGGTATTGTAAATACACTGGTTCTGTCATTTTTAAGAGCAATTTTTATGTATTTGAAAGGCATGTAATATATAGTAAACAATGTTGTTAAGCTGGTTCTTAGTAATTTGTATAATTGCATTTGTTTGAATTAAAAAAAAATTCATGATTTCAATCAGTCGCCTGGTTTACGGGTGATACTTTTTAATAATCAGAAGTTTCTCTCTGGAAATGTAATCAAGAGGAAAACGAACTGCAGCAAAACAAAGAATTTACATCCATTAAATTAGGTGCGTGAGCGTGTGTTCACTTAATGAAATGGGGATTTAAGAGTGCAGTAATTGTCACCAATTACAGTTTGTGAAACAACCTCAAGTCTCATTTTCATTTAATGGCTCTGAGGTGCAGCCTTTGTGAGACTCTGGATGGTGGTCTTGGCCAGTTGGAACTCATAAATGCATTTTCCACGTCTAAATGCTGTAGAAATGGCTTCATTCACATTCAGAGGCGGATTCGACAACTAACAGATAACTTTTTGGATGTGAAGCTGCAATTACTCATGATGACTGTTAATTATGAATAAATGATGAGTCTGTTTTTAGACATGCCCTCCTGCAGCAGAACAGGCAGAAACTGTGGCTGTGCTGTTTTCTCACACCGCTGTGTTGCCAGACTGGTTTTCTGTGTCCTTAAGCCATAAAGTGACCTAACCAGTCTTTAACACCAGTCACACCCACCACGGGCAGTAAACCTCCTCCTCTGTCCTGTGAATGACAAGCTAGTGTTTATAACGCCAAACCCTCCCTGTAGGCGTCCGACTCCTCTCTACCGACACATCCACCCCACCCCTCCTGCAGATTACAACGTAACCCTTCACCTCTTTCCCTTCACTTCCTTCACACGTTGGTTTCCTGCCACCGGTTGCCTCTTCAGGTCACAGATGAGCAGCTTTTCTTGACTTCCAGTGGCCCCTCGTGCTTCTTGAAGGAGCTCAGGGGAGGTCTCAGACACTTCCAGCCCCTCGCCTTTACCCAAGGGGGGGTGGGGGGTGTTTCATCCAGCTGTCTCCCTGTGTCTTTGAGCCTGTGCTGCTTCACACCAGCTGCAGGCAGACATCAGGGAGGCAGTTCCAGCTGACACTCCACCGCATAAACAAAGGCCTCTTATGTACTCTCACACTAAACCCCTCATGTTCAGAGGAGGAAACTGGTTAGAACATCAAGTATTGAAAGCGGACATGTACTAAAAACTATCTCTTATTAATCCCAAGGGAAATTAGTGTGTGTTACAGTTGCTCTGTAAATGTCTAATTAAAGTAACAGGAAAAACATACACACACACTCTGAAAGGACAGTAATTTGTTCAATATGTACAGGACAAATATTATCAATATATTTAAAAGAAATGTACAGCAATAAGTGCAGCAATATTATGTGTAATTATGAGGTTTTAAAGTGGAATTTAAATGTATAAAGGGCTTATGTGGCCTACAGAATTTAACTCCTTTAAAAAAATTTGGGAATAGACTTTTTTTTTTTAATCCCCTTGATGTTAATATAAGAGATAGTTTTACTGTACAAGCCAAAGTCGCAGATTGTGTTTAAGATAATAAAGAAACATCTAGTTCAGTGTTCAACAGCTGAAATGACTGAATCTTTCATCACACTTGTCATCATACATGTCACCAAACACCTAAGCAGCCACTGCCTGTGCTTGTTTTACTCTTCTAATTTGACACCGGTTTGCAAAACTAGCAACTGCTGGCTTACACGTGATGTCAGCTGCCATCAAAAAATATCCAGCTCCGACCTCAAAACATACCTATGCCCTGACCTGTCCATACGAGCACAGATATTTTCTTCATTAATTAACACACTGGAAAAAATCCAAACCTTACCAAGTGTATTTTTCTCATTTCTAGTCCAAATATCTCATCACACTTAAAATAAGACAGAA
>JAPTYQ010000023.1:36084209-36096595 GCA_029814465.1 Ostorhinchus cyanosoma
TTATTATTTCAAATCAGGGTGAACAGGATATTTTATAGCAGTAGCCATGATATGTCCCAAATCTTCTGTCCATATCGTGCATATACACATACTCATGCAGGTATACACCGGAATCTGCATCTTTTTTGTGCGGAATTACCCTTTCCACTGAAATATGTCATAAAAATTCAACATTACTGGTTTTTACGGTGCATGTTTGCGTCACTATCACATTCTAGTGTTGCATCTGAAAAGGCGTCGCCACATTAAAGCAGATAATGTGCAGCTCTTTTCAGTTATGCATCACTCACCTTTGCCTCCATTTCGCCAACACGTCTACATCTGCACACACTTGTCTGTTTTTCATGCCCAGATTAACCACAGTCTGTCTGTGTCTCCGAACCCCTCCTGTTAACAGCTGTTTGATCTGGTTTACCGAGAGGAGACTTTGCTGAACGTGATCAAGAGTGTAACCCGCAATGGCCGCTCGATCGTCCTCACCGCCGTGCTGGCTCTCATCCTCGTCTACCTCTTCTCCATTGTGGGCTACATCTTCTTTAAAGACGATTTCATTCTGGCTGTGGACAGGATACCCAATAAAACGCTAGGTATGATGAAACACAGGTCCATGGAGTCCGCCAGTTTGACCCAGACATTGAAGACGCACGGAATAAGACAATTTAAAGGTTTTCTTTTGGTTTATGTCGGGGATGTCAAACTCATTTTAACTTAATTCAGCCCAATTTGAGTAACCACTAGTAATAATATTATAAAAAATAATGTCAACTCCTAGTTTTTGTCTCTGTTTTTAGTGCAAAAAATAACATGAAATTATGAAAACATTAACCTTTACAAACTATGTAAATAAAAAAGTTCTGAATAACCTGAAAAAAAAAGAAATTTCTTAAGAAAAAAAAGTGCAGTTTTAACGATTTTATGCCTCAACTTATCATATATACACATGCATTACAGATCAAATCTACAAAAGCACAAAACATTTAGTAATAGGCAGAATTTTCCTTAGACATATTTTCTTAATTTAATGCCGTTTTTTGCACTTAAAGAAAAAATTTTAAGTTGTCATTATTTAGAGGCCTAACATGATTTTTTTTTTTTTTACTTTAAAGCTGCATATGACTTTTGTCACTGATTTTTCATCAAATCTGTAAAACCCGAGTCATAGCCTAAATATTACAAATCTGTTAGTCTTTCTGCGATTACTCACCAGAATCACGTGATGAAAGTCATGCGCAGCTTTAAACCAAGAAGAAAATTTGGAGTCGCTATTTATAGATTATTATGCTATTTTTTTTTTACTTGAGATCATATTGTTATATATGTGGAACCTGAAATAAAAGGAGTTTGACGTCCTTGAGTGTTATTCTCTTCAGTGTAAATTCATCCCTTATGTTTGACACCTCTGACTTATGTGTTTCTGTGTTTGCTTTGTTATTGCTGTGAACAGAGCACGGGGCCAGTATGGTGGGAGAGTTCTTCTCTGGCGGAGTTTGTCAGAAAGAAAACGGAGAAAACTGTTCAACAGAAGGCGTGATGGATGGTACGTGGACAGAAGTGAAAGGTGACTGAGGATGAGGTTAAGTTAGAGGGTCACCAGGTTCTTTTAAGTCTGAATCCACATGTTTGTGCATGCGCATATCTCCACAGATTCCCAAAGCGTTACGTGCATGACTGTGCGTCTGCGAATGCCTGGTTCTGTGTGTGTGACTACGTTAAGGTCTTTATGTCCTCGCAGACGTCTTTGATTTTGCAGATTCGTCCCCCTGACCTGTAAATCTGGTTCGTCTATGTAGCAGTCATGGGATCAGACAAGGTTGGGTCTGCTGAGGGGAGATTTTAGGGGGTCTGTATGAAACCGGGGAGTCTAAAACCCGCCGGAGGGGCTTGAGGGGTCAAAAGTCGGGGATTTATTACTGTGAGGTGTAAGCGGGTCGATGGGTTTGGTCGGTGACGGCTGGCGCTTCTCGCTGCAAACAATGAGACCCTGTAAAGTCGATGACCTTAAAGGGAAAAGACAAGCAGCACCTTAAAATTGACCAGCAGACCATGTCCAATCCTGGTTTTGGCGTGACCTCGTTTATCCATCACCAGCAGAACGGCTAATTACAGCGTCTGGTGACTTGACTTCATGACCTTGAGAACATCCCGGCTTAAACCGACTGTTATATTAAGTTGTAATTCTAGTCTAAGTGTATGTTTTTTCGTCCTGCGGGTGAAAACAACGCAGACAAAGCTTTGAAATTCAGCCCGTAAAAGCAGGAACGCGATCTGACAGTTCAATGTTCCGATGTGTCCCCTTCGCAGCGTCCCTCGCCGTCCAGCCGTCGGCCGTGGTGATCGAGGACAAGGAGCGGACATGTGACTCCCTCCTCATGTGCATCGTCACCGTGTTGAGTCACGGCCTGAGGAGCGGAGGAGGTGTCGGGGACGTCCTGCGGAAACCGTCCAAAGAGGTACGAAGGCCAGGAAAGCAAAAACAACAAGAGCAGACCGGTGAAGGTTTATGGATGCAAGTATTGGGACAGTTCAGGCATGGGGGCGGGGCTTAAAAAAACCCATAAAGACAGATGTTCTGTTGTCACATTTCTAAAACAACCGACAAAATGACATTTTCACCTAAATCTATTTGGTTAAAATCCTAAAGCTACCTTTTCCTGTGTATTTGTTTCTTATTAGTTTTAATATATATTGTATTTATTCTTATTTTACTAGTTTTAGTAGATCTTGTATCTTCTACCTTGTACAGCACGGTGGACACTTTCAGCTGTTTTAAATGTGCTGTCAATCAAATACATACATCAAATACCCAATTTTTGTTCTTCCTCTTTCAGAAGAACAAAATCTGGACAAAATTACTGAGGCAATTATTTTAGGAAAGTGATGATGTAATTATACAGTAGTGATAAAAAGTTTTCGGATGCCGTTAAAGTTTTACATAATCATTTTACATAATCACGAAATATTTGCGGAAAAATGTTATTTTTGTTTTAAAAAATAACAAGTTGTGGCGGCATCAGACAGATAACGACCGAATGCGAATGTTTTTTGTTAACAAGGAAAAAAAATAATAAATTCTTGACAGTTTCATCATGTCATGTCCTGGATGTGGAGAAAGTGTTGGGACACATTGAATTCAGGTGTGGGGGCGGGGCTACAAAAAAAAAAAACATAAAGACGCACTTATATCATCACATTTCTAAAATAACTGCCAAAAACAACCTTTTTGCCTAAATCATCAAATTCTCAGTTTTCAATTTCTTGAGTATTTCTGCGAAAAAATTACTTTTACGCAATTATTTTAGTTTTTTTTTTAAAGCATGTATTTATATATAATGCTATATTTGACCGAAAAAGTCACTTTTTCTTGAATTTTTTTGTTTTTCATCTAATAACCATTCACTCTAATCTGAGCTTTTATGAACATCTACATAATCAGTGAATTAAATATGGGAAAATACATGATTCTCACTGAAGAAAATGGAAAATGTAGAGGATAATTTTTGCATTAAAATGGTGATAAATCCTTTGGGAAAGGTACAGAATATGAACTAAATAATAAAGACAACAACAAAAAAAGGACAAATATTCAACAAATTGAACCAAAAAAAAATCAATAAGTTGTGGAAGGAAACACTTGGTTTGTGTTCAATTAATGATATAATTGACTAAAAAAGTGACTTTTTCTTCAGTTTTCACTCAACTTTAATGAGCTTTTACGAACATCTACATTATCAGTGAATTAAATATAGGAAAATACATGATCCTCACTGAAGAAAATGCAAAATGCAGAGGATAATAATCAACAAAATGAAGAAAATAACCAATGAAAAAACAAAATATTCAACAAACTCAACAAAAAAACCAAATCAACAAATTGAACCTAAAAAAATCAACAAATTGTGCATAGACACACTTCGTTTATGTTCAGTTAATGATATATTTGACTAAAAAAATGACTTTTTCTTCAGTTTTCACTCAACTTTAATCTGAGCTTTTATGAACATCTACATAATCAGTGCACACCGAGTCTTTATGGGTTGAGACTGAAGGGCTAACGTGACCTCGCATGTAGTCTTTCATAACTCGAAAAAGCATTAATGGTTCTTATCCAGGATGAAGACGAGCTCGGACGGTACCCAAACCCACATTAGATCTGCAGCTTGACCCGCACGAGGCCGTGACTCATCTGTACTTACGTAAACCTCCGGTAGCTTAGCGCTTATGTGAATTCTCTGTACTGATTTCAGTCGTGTCAGGTTTTGTTTCACATGTAATGACGATTTATGTCCTTTATGAGTGTGTTCTCGATGCAAACGAGGCACGGTGAGTCACTCCAGGCTGATATTACACCGGTTTCGACACTATTTTAGAGAAATAATCATTCGGTGTAGCTCAGATCAAACACTTCATTGTGCTGTTTTTGACTCAGATGGTGTTAATATGTTAATATGTCTGTTTTTCTACGTCTTCACTTCCTTTAGGAGCCGCTCTTCGCTGCCAGAGTCATCTACGACCTACTCTTCTTCTTCATGGTCATCATCATCGTCCTCAACCTCATCTTTGGTGTCATCATCGACACGTTCGCCGACTTGAGGAGCGAGAAGCAGAAAAAAGAGGAAATCCTGAAAACGACTTGTTTTATTTGCGGTAAGTGTACGGAACATGACTCACGACCTTTGACATATATTTTCCCGTCATTCATCGTCACCGTAACTTTTCTTCGCCCCTTTCTAAGAACTCTGAAAATATGAAATGCTTTGTTTATATCAGCGCTGGAATCGATACTTCGGGTGTTAAATCCATCTTGGTTCGAGTGTGAATGCCTATGTCTTCACCAGGGGTCTGTTCTGACTCGGGTACGGTGCGACTGATGCGTTGCAGTTTTGCATCAGGGCTCTTTGCAACATAGGGGCTGTTTTTCTGGGTAGTGTAAACAATGAAACGCCTCCTCTTCCCAGAATGCGTGTTAGTCATGGCAGGTGCTGTTGTGGAGGAGTGTTTCTTCCTGTTGCCATGAGTCTTGACCATGTTAGACGCTACAGTCACTCAGACACCGGCCTCCTCCAGTTATAAACTCTATGGACAAAAGTATTGGAACACGTTGCATTCAGGCGTTTCTTTTCTAACAGGGGTCTGGGATATAGAATAATAACAAATGTCAAATATTGCATTGGTTAGTTTAGTCTAAATTATTATCTTTGCTTCCAAAATGCATCTAAGAGGGTTTTTACTTAATTTCTCTCAATTTTTATTATTATTTTTTTTAATCCATGACTATGATTTTAAGCAGGGGTCTCAAACATGCAGCTCATCCGCCAAAGGTTCCAAATCCGGTCCGTGGGATGAATTTACAAAATGCAAAAATTCCACAGTCAAGGCAGTGGAACTCATTTTAGTTCAGGTTCCACATACAGACCAAATAAAATAGTAGCAGAATAACCTACAAAAAAAACCAACTCCATATTTTCTTCTCAATTTGATGTGAAAAATAATATTACATTATGCCGATAAATAATGACAACTTCAAATTTTTGTCTTAGTGCAAAAAATAACTATTAAATTCTGAAAATATTTACATTTACAAACTATCCTGTAACAATAAAATGTGAACCTGAACAAATACATATAATCATTATTGTTTTGTTGTTAGAAAAGAAACAGTTTAATTTAAGGTGTGCACATACTTTTGTTCATATAGTGTAAACAGTTACTGCTGTTGCTTCAGTGGCCACGGGTCCTGTTAGGAAATCACAGAAGTTTTTTTTTTTGTTTTTTTTTACTTTAGAAACCAGTGTAAGAATGCAGATGGATCACTGGGTTCATTGTCTCGTGACTCAGTTTCCTCTTGTGGGTTTTTTTTTTTGTTTTGTTTTGTTTTGTTTTTTTTACGTATTTTTGTCACAAGAATGTTTACGTGACGCTGATACGCAAAGGTCACACTCGTAAATGCGTTCTTTGTTCGTCCTTTTACCCTCAGGTCTGGAACGAGATAAGTTCGACAATAAGACGGTCACGTTCGAGGAGCACATTAAGGTGGAACACAACATGTGGCACTACCTGTTTTTCATCGTCCTGGTGAAGGTGAAGGATTCCACCGAGTACACCGGCCCCGAGAGCTACGTGGCCGAAATGATCAGGGTAAGACTCTGGACGCTATTACCTGTATTTGTTCGTTTTTTATTATTATTCTCCCCCTGCCACTTTAAACTGGAATTTGACCCCCCCTAAACATGCTCGAAAACTCACCAAATTTGGCACGCATGTCACATCTGGTGAAAAATGTGATAAAGATGTAAAAATTAACCCCTTACATGCCTAAATGTGCTCTCTAGCGCCCCCTAGATGCACAAAAATGGCCCTAGCTGCCACTAGGAATGTCGCAGAAACATGAAACAAACGCCAAAATGTGCGTCTCATCAAGCCCGACAAATCGTACCCCAATACCCATAAGGTAAATCCAACAGGAAGTTCGTAATCTGCCTTTCAAACTAAAACGCTCCACAGACAAACTTCCAGTAGGAACGTCGCAGACAAACGAAAGCAAAAGTTTTGTCGCATCAAGCCCGACAAATCATACGCTTACACCTATGACCTATCGCCAACAGGAATTGCCTTTATTTAGAAAACGTCCAAAATGATCACCTCCGAGGCCGATTGTCGTTGAGACTTTTAAACGGCACCAAAATATAGAGGAACAGCTGATCAAAAAAAGTTAATCGTACATTTTTTTTATAACTATCTTAATTTTTTTTTTTTTTTAATTTTATGAGCCCTGAAAGTTGCGACGTCCAAAATTGAAAATTCAGTTTGGACTTTTTTCCCACATTTGACATATCTCCCCACAATTTGCCCGTCCAAAAATTTTTGAGATAAGATGTACGGTTTGGGAATTTATTTGAGAGGTGGTGCTGACTGAGTGAACTGAATTTAATTAATCTTTTTTTATTTTTTTTATTTTAATAAACAGTTCATCAAGTCATTCCTGGACAGATGTTACAGAATCACAAGCATGAACGCATCATTTAGAAACAGAAACATCATAAAAGAGACGAGAATGATGAAAAAAAACACAATTTATATGGAAATCTTCTGTCACATTGCACTATTGTGTTGTTGCCTGTGAAATTGCTTCTGATAAAGTCAATAAAAAAAAAAATAAAAAAAAAAACACAATTTAACATACCGTGATTATACTACACTGTTTCCCATTAAGTTGGAATAATATTGTATCTCTACATCTTTTCATTAAATCATTGTCACCATGGGATTTATTCTTGATAGATAAAGGGTAAACAAAACAAAGGTGAATACTAATGTGTAGAAATGGGAATAAAAACAGAAATGTGTCTAAAAATAAATAAGTAATGAATCCAACTTTATAGGCGATAGTGTATTACAGGCAGTATTACCCATAATTCATCTAATATAGTGAAATTTAACTGTAGAACACTATATATAACAAAATAATGTGACATATAAGACTAAAGCTATAATGCATCGGTACAAATTCTGCATTTTGTTCATTTTGACTTTTTTAAGCTCATTAGATAAAAATTAGCTATTTTTTTCACACATTATACTGTATAATATTTTAAAGATAATGAGTAGAAGTAGATCATTTCTTCAAACATCTTCTTCTACTTGTTAAATTATTTCTATAGCTTCCTCGGGACAATGTCTACAAAGTTTGTTCAGTTTTGACAAAGTTTGATTTTGACATTTTTTGAGGAGTTTTTGAAATATAAAAAAAGCGCCTTTACTTCTAATGGCTCATATTTGATGGTTTAAAACATGGAAATGCTTAGAGATATCAGTATAGTTACTATTGAGCATTGATAGGAAGTCATATATGGATTTTCATTTGGATCCATGACCTTTGACCTTGAAGGTTTAAACACAAGGTCATTAATGTCTAGATTTCAACAACCTTCTTCTCTGAAACTACTGGTCGGATTTATGTCAAATTTTATATGTTGCTTCCTCAGGACAATGTCTACAAAGTTAGTGCACAGTTTGTAGAAATTTACTTTTTTTTATTTTTTATGAATTTTTTAGATATTAAATATCTGCCTTTACTTATAATGGTCCATATTCTTATGGCTTATAACATGTAAATGGTCATAGATATCAATATAATTCCCATTGATCACTGATAGAAGTCAAATATGGACTTTGACTGAATTAGTTGAGTTCTCCTCCACTCTCCACTCTAAGTCCCGCCCACTTCTATTGTTAGATTGATCTGCATCCGGACCACAGGACTCTTTAACATTGAACAGAACCTGAAAACTTCACAAATTCAACTTTGTATTGATTCTTGATAGAACATGACGCTGACATACACGGACACTGGTCTTTTTTTTTTTTTTTTTCAGATAAATTTTCTCAGAATGTCCTTTTTTTTAAACTCTTTTATTGAAATTAGACCAATGACAGTATAAAAAAGTCATATATAGTATCCAATATATGTGATGTCAGAACAAGAACACTATATCTATCACAAAAAAAAGAGGGAGGGGGGTCTGCCGAGCCTACTTGCTTAATATTAAAGTAATCTATAAAGGGCTGCCAAATTGAATAGAATAACTTTACATTATTTTTTTTGTGAAAACTAGATTTTCTCCAAATAAAAATATTGCATAATCATTTCTTTCAACAGAGCCTGATGAGTCGGAGGATTTTGGTTCTTCCAGTTTAACAGAATAAGGCGTTGGGCCAGTAGTGTCACAAACAACACTCTGCTCCGTACATACGAAGGTCCACCCACTCCTGTCGTTTCCACACGATCATTACTGTTATTAGGTCTGGAGCTATTTTTACCTTCAACTTTGTGCACAAATCTGATCATAACTCTGATTGAAAATGACATGTGCACGTTCAAAAATCAAGCCTGGTGTCTTCATCAAAGGGAGGGAAGATGCTGAAACCTCTGTGCAGAGTAATGAGGTTCATCCGTGGCCTTTGCCCGGTTCGCTATAACAGGTAAATGTTCTGCAGACCTGATGAGCAGTGAGTGCAGAAGCGTGCAGCGCGGAACCAGCTGTCCTTGTGGTCTTTACTGAGGTTAACCTTCAGCAGCAGCAGACGCTCGGAGATCAGGTTCACATCAGCGTGGATGGAGTCGAGGGGCTCGGGCCTCGTTGTTTCTGCTCGATATAGTTTCAACGGCGTGTTTTACATTTTTTACCTGATCTGCCCCAGGACTGCATTATGTAATCCCTGCCTCCGTGACCTTGAATCCTCCCAAAGTATTATCACACCAGTCAGCTTTGTGAATGGAGAATTAACATTCAGACGCAGTCAGGCATCGACATAAAATATGTTAATCCCCCGAAGCAGCCACGACTAGTTTTAATCATTAAACACACACACACCCTCGGCTTAACATCGACTCTTGTGGTTTTTGTTTCATGGTGTTGTCGAGGCGTGTCGACGGAAAAGAAAATGACAACAAATATTTGCCGTAAATGAATTCGCTGCATCATTAAAACGTGGAAACAATGAACAGTTTTTATTTCACCATTGAATGCACATGTTCCACCAGGAGGATTTTTTTTACACCTCTGTGGAAATTTTAATGAAAAATACATAAAATGGATTATTGATCATGTTGCATCATGCATCAACTAACAAACAAAAGAAAACACTCTAAAAGCATGTGATTTCATTTTCTTTCTGGATTTTTGCAACTTTAGATTAATAGAAACAAAGTGAGTGCAAGATCAGAACAGTGTAAAATGTGGTTTTCATCTGTTATAAACTTCCAAAAAGAGAAGATTATTTCACAACTTTTTTTTAATATGCAGCAAAGTTCCGAAAAATATGGAACCTTTTCACTCAGAATCTCAACAAAATGAACAACAACATTGAAATCATGTCAAAAAAGAAATATGACAAGACATAAAAACAAAAGAAAACACTCTAATAGTATCTGATTTAATGATTTATTATCTTAATCTGCTTTATTTTAATTCAGTATATGTTGGATTTTGCAACTAAGTCAATTATTTTGGAAATCTAGAGTTTTGAACAAGTTAAGATGTTCTTTTCCACATCTGAATATGCAGTAAAGTTCAGAAAAACCCCAAACTGTGGAAACATTTAGTTCAGAATATCAAAGTAAACCATACTGATGTGAAATTTCACTCACGTTCGGTATAAAACAAATATTTGATGTAAATGAACTTGCTGCGTCATTTAAATGGACAACATTTTGGATGCACATGTTCCACCAGGAGGTTTGAAATCCAGATGAAAAATATAAATACAACGCATATTAATCAAAAAGGAAAGCACTCTTAAAGCATCTAATTTAAAAAATTTTTTCTGGATTTTGCAGCTTTAGATTAATAGAAACAAAATGAGTGCAATCTGAGTCCACATTCAAGAAGATCAGAAGTACATATCAGGTGGTTTTAATTTATCGCAAACATCTAAAAAGAGAAGAACGTTTCACAAGTTTTGAGATTGAACAAGATCAAATGTTCTTTTCAACATCTGAATATGCAGGACAGTTCAGGAAAAACACCAAACTGTGTTAACATTTAGTTCAGAATGTTGAAACAAAGCAAACCGACAACCAAAGGACATAAGGAATAAGGTCATATGTACCATTGATGTCCGAGGGAAATTATATTACAATATGATGTTTGATTGCATCACTTAATCATTTTAGTGGCAGGTTGTGGTTGAATTGGTGTTGCTTAGTTAAGATATCTGACTCGTGTTGCGTATAAAATAAATATTTGCCATTAATGAACTCATTTAAATGAACAAAAACATGGAAACGATCAACAGTTTTTAATTCGGATTTTAACGCCTCTGTGGAAATGTGGATGTAAAATACACAAAACACACAGATTATTCATCGTTTTCTTGCATCATGCATCGTCTGTGAGTGATTAGGAAGCATTTGTAGCTGCTGAAGGAAGGAAAGCCCCTTCTTCTGAAGTGGTTGACTCCCTGACGCACTTCAGTTTGTGACACAGTTTCTCACTCGATGCCATTTTAGCGCCTTCGGTTCACGTCTGTGTCTTGTGAGGAATCACCTGACGCGGGATTAAAACCCCGTCCTCTCAGCAGATAACCCCCACTGAGTCCCAGCGAGTCGGTCAAGGCTGCGTTGTGGTGGGTTTTTAGGTAACGAGGTCGAGGCGGGAGGTGTGACTGACCCCGTTGACCCGTCAGCTGACTCCCTCGGCCTCGGCGTTCGCATGGAGCTGTTTGATGTCGGGCCTCGGTGTGTTATCGTCTGAACTCTGCACCCGGGTCACGCCGTTCACAGACGTTGGCTTGTCTTACATGTTTATGACATCATGTGCACAATTATGCCTTTCTGTCCTTAAAATCGCATTCTTCGGGCCAGTTTGTAACTTTAACGCAGACACATGCACTGATTAAACGGAGAAATCACATGTGCAACAGCAGAAATCCCCCGATTTGGTCATAGAATGACTCTTCCAAAAACAGCCCAACCCAAAAAAACAACCCAAAAAAACCTCATACTTCACATACTGCAGCCCTGTTAAAAATACACCAGATATAATTCTGATTTGAGTTAGTAGTTTGTAGGAAGCTTAATTTGATTAACTTGATTCCTTGTGTGTAATTTGTGAAGTGGCATCAATGGTTTTGCTGCTATAATTAGTTTTATGTGTTTAAAAAAATGCCTTCAAATTCTGCTTCCTTTCATTCACATTTCAAGGCTGATTTTGTCCAGAGTGAACATTAAAATTATTGATAAAAGATGCAACAACACTGAAGTCTTTTATTTTTTTCACATTACAAGACGTAAACACTGAATAAAACACTCTGATTTCACTATTTAACTTCTTAATTTTCTTTATTTTAATTCAATATGTGCAGGATTTTGCAACTTTAAATGAACAGAAACAAAATTCATGCAAAAGATCAGAACTATGTCAACGGTGGTTTTAATCTGTCACAAACTTCCAAAACGAGCAGATTACCTCACAAATCTAGAGCGTGAATAAGATAAAATATTCTTTTCAACATCTGAATATGCAACAAAGTTAAGAAAAACATCAAACTGTGTTAACACGTAGCTCAGAATGCTAACAAAATAAACCACACTGACAAAAATAATAATAATAATAATGTGGTGCTATTTTTCAGCTGTGACTCAGTTAAGATTCTTATGCATATGTTTGTAGATACAGGATGCGATTTGTCAAAAAAACAGAGGGAAGGGATGTTTTTTTGTTTGTTTGTTTTAAATCATGTAAAAACAAGCAAACAATTGGCCTAATTCTTTTAACAGTCGGCCTCATTGCACCTCATACAGTTGAACATTCACCATAGATAGATAGATAGATAGATAGATAGATAGATAGATAGATAGATAGATAGATAGATAGATAGATAGATAG
>JAPTYQ010000023.1:36238671-36249441 GCA_029814465.1 Ostorhinchus cyanosoma
TTAATTAAATGCATGTATTAAAAACAGGACACGTGGGAAATAAGAGACGGACAAGTGTTAATGACAGAAAAGTTGAGCGAAATGCATAAAACACTAAGAAAAAGTGTTTTTAAAAAAGGGTAAAAAGCATAAACGTTGTCCGTCAGGTGGGGATAAGATGGATAAAATTAACGGAATGTCATAGTTTTTGTTGGTTTTCAATGAGAAATTAAAGCAGCTGTTGATGAATTGACTAAAAATATGGATATTTAGTGATTTAAGGTTTTGGATATTTGTAGACTTTCAGTTTACTATTGTATATCTGTAGATGTCTTGTGGGTTTAAATACTATTTGTCTTTAACTCTAGATGTGTTAGTTTTGTCTTTTTTTTAATGTTGTGTACGTATAGAAATATTGTGTTGCAGTAGCAAGAGGCAATAGAATAGAATAGAAGAGAAGAGAAGAGAAGAGAAGAGAATAAAATAGAATAGAATATGTTTCTTGTCATTGTACAATAGCTATACATTTAAACTGAGTAGAGCTAACCCTCTACAGTGCCACAAAATGAAAAGATGAATAGCAATAAATAAAACATCAGTATGAAATCAAACATCCGATGAGAGCAAACATCCAAATGCAAAAATCCAAAGAAGCTGTTTCCGTGTTTGTTGCCGCTGCAGCCATAATGCGACTGTGCGGGACTCCACTTCCCACAATGCACATCGCAATGAATTTCCAAAAATGCCTGAGTGACGTACTGGCTCTGTTTGTGAACAAATGGATCTTTATCGTGGAGTTCGCTTTGAAATAGTTCACCGTGATGGAAGAGATTCAAGTGTTTAGTCACAGATTCATGATACTTAGGTTATGACTCAGTTTTCCAGGTTTGTTGAGAAACTGGTGATAAAAAGTCAAACGCAGCTTTAAACTCCAGTGAAACTACTCATTGGATTCATTTCAAATTTCCACTGGACACACAAATGTTGGACCCCATGAATTTGTCCCTGAATATCGTTCCTATTGATCACTGATAGAATTCATACAGTTGAGTGAAAGCTCCGCCCACTTCTATTGGGAGGTTGATCTCCTGCTTCCAGACCACAGGACCGGAACATAGAACAGAACCTGACAACCTCGCAAATAAACTCGGTATTGATTCTTAACAGAAGGTGCCAGTAAGACACAGGAACACTGGTCCTATTTTTGGAATTTATAAGAGCTTTTTCTGAGCAGCAGATATAAAATGAGTCCAGTCTGTTGTTTTTATCCTGCATTTTAACACGAACACGTCCCAGTTCTTCAGTCTACAGATTCGCATAATGATGAGGGATTGAACCACAGATGTATAACACATTCCCCACTTCCATTCCGACATTTCTGGACTTTTCATTCACTCATTTTAGCGTTTTATCTTACGCAGATACGACGCTTCATCAGTAGTTTATTACGAGCCACACGTTTTCAATCTTCGGATGCATGCGAGTCCTATTTTCACCTGATAAGCCTTTAAGTGACAAGCCATCGCGGATTTGGTTTGGAGACCTGATACTGCGAAGGCCTGCGAAAAATCAAGCACAAGCAGTTGTCTGATGAAAAGCAGATGTACAGAAACAAAACAAAACGCGAGCTGTAAAGATGATAAAGTATGTGGTTCAGCCCTCGCGCTCGTCTGACCCGCGTTACTGAATACAGTCAGAGCTGATGCAGATAACCAGGACCTGAGAGGCTTCAGACGCTCTGAAGGATGGACCACGTACGTCTGTTTGGTCAAACCGGCTCCATGTGAAGCGATAAAAGGGAAACTCATCCACACACAGAGTATATGAAATGACATTTTTATCTCTGAGGACTTCAGCGTCCGTAATGATAAAGGTCAGGCCTGTTGTTCGGCTGCGTTTACGTCCCAAAAATATTCAGTTTTTATCCTTTTTTCTGCAAAATACAGTTTCTAATGAACTGAGTACATGTATAATAGAAATGACTATTAGACTCATGTTCATGTTCAGGTGTGTTTTTTCATACAGTGATTAAAAAAGAGTCTTTTCAAAGTTTTCATACAGATGGAAGACGCTCATTTTTCCTTTTTTCAGTGGTCGTCCTTTCGATAGTTCCTCGTATCCGTAAATTTGTCGATCTCCTCTTTCATTATGTTAAACCAGACATTTTTAAATATATAATTAAAAAAAAATCTGTGTTTTTCTGTTCTGACATATGATGATTTTGTTCCGTTTAAGATTATATTTATTTTAATGGTTATTTGATTCATTTTTATTTATTATTATTCCTTTTCTTTCACTTTATGATTATATGGTAATTTTTTAAAATAATTATCTTCATCATTTTGCTAATTTTTCTTTCTTTTCTTGATCATGTTGCTATGTTTTTGGTAGATTTTTAAAAAATTATTTCATTAATTTAGCTAACTTCTACATTCATTTAGTGTAACATTATCCTCTGTATTTAGTGTGTTTTTGTGAAATCAGGTATTTTCCTACATTTAACTTACTAATTGTGGACATGTGCATAAAAGCTCAAATTAAAGTTTAAAGTTATTATATCAAAAACAGAGAAAATTGAAGGAAAAAGTGACTTTTTCTGCAAAATCTCTCCTTAATTGAACATAAACCCAGTGTCTCCATCCACTGTCATTGATCCAACTCCATGGGTTTTACTGGTTAATCAATGTTGTAGAAGATGATGTTGTTTCCATGGTAACTATAGAGCCCCTGAACGTCCAAATGGGTTATATCTGATGACCATGAAAAGATGAAAAACTGTATTTTACACCAATTATTTACATGTATTGATAGGATTAATGGATCAACACATATTAAAACAGTTTAGATCAGTAGATGGTTTTAGTTGATGGTGTGTGTTTGGGTTTTTATGGGTTAAAACCTTTGGAGTCTGAATGTATTTTGGCTGTTTTTGAATACTTTTACCTTCATAGCTTTCATCAAAAAAGTGTTTATCTTGCCTTATTTGATATCATTGACTATTACCAGTGACTGTAGGTTTTTTTTTTGTTCTTTTGACACACTAAACCAAAAATGAAACAAAAAAACATGAAATTCGAGTTATTTTTTTTACTGTTTTTCACCAAAAACATGTTTTCATAACAGAATGAACATATAAGTAGAAAAACTCAAAACATTAATTTCAACATTTAATAAATACCAGTAAGGTTTTGCACAGATGTCTAATGGGAAAGCCATTATTGATGGTGTAGTATCGTGGTATACAGGTTTTGGTTTTTTTTTTGGGTTTTTTTTACTGTGTTGAGAAATTATTAATCATTTAGCTAAAAGTGTTGCTGCTCCGTGCATTCCATAGTGGAAAGCTATTGAGAGATGCAGCAAATGGTGTGTAGCCGCAGCCCTTAAGCAATCACACAGATCTAAGTCAAATACCCCTATTCCCCATCATGGCACAACAAAGGGTTTCCCAGCAGCCACTTGGTATTTCGTGCGGAGAACTTGAGCGAAGATGCGCCGACCCACAGCGAGGAGAGCCCTTCCCTCTTTATATCAGCCGTTGTTTTACATACGTCTGCCTTTTGTTTTGGAGTCCGGAGATTAAAACGAAGCAGGTAATCCTAAACACATACAGGCAATTAGAGCGATTAACAGATAAGATCCATTTATGACGGACGGCTGTTTTAATGGGGCTTATCTCCGGGGATATAAGTGAAGCCCCGGAGGACTGTGGGTAATTAACGGGGTACGACGGGTGTAAACATCAACAGTCGCACGGGAGACGAGCTCAGATGGAATCACCGTCGGCTGACACGGAAAAAGACATAAAACCTACAGTACATGATTGTTTGCTTTCACCAGGCGTTGCACAAACAGTCATATTTCACGGCAGTGGGCTTATTGAAGCGGCAGAATAATTTATTTTTAGGTAAATACAGTCGTCACAGGGTTCACTCTGGAATGGGGTTGCATGTAGTACACTGTAAAAAAAATCTGTAGCATTTACAGTGAAATAATGACGGCTGTGGTTACAAGAAATTCAACGTGAAACTGCAAAAATAAATATATTACAGAGTATGTTTTTCTCATTTCTAGAACAAATGTCTCATCACATTTAAAATAAGATATAATCACCTAAAGAGGAACTTTTTAGTGAAATATAAGAACTGATTTTTAGGCAATAGATCTGGAAAGAAATCTTACCAAAATCATTTTCACTTTTTCCTTTGGCAGATTTTTTTTGCTTAATTCAAGTAAAAAATATCTTGTATACGTTTTTTTAACTTGTTTTTCAGTGTATGTTGTTATCACTGTTTTTACTTTTACTCTCAGAAGTTGGAAGTTTCATGACGTTATGACTTTAATTATATAATGAAAAGTGAAATTAATTGAGCATTATGTTACAATTGCATGATTTATTTTTTAATGTGCTTTTATTTTGTTATTTGTAAACAGTACTAGAAAGTGTGATTGTAATCTTTGTGAAAGTCCAATATTTTTACGGATTGAAGTTTTTCCGGTTGATGTAATAAAAGTAGATTTTTAGAGATTTAAGTCAGTTTGTTTTCTCGCTTAAGTTACCTGATAAAGTTTAACTCCCCATCATTTTAATGTAATTAAATTAATGTCATCTTTTTATTAAATTTTTTTGTTTTCTTTTTTTTTTTGCTCAATTCAAGCAAAAAAAAAAAAGGCTGCCATATCCACTTAAATTGTGTTTTTTTTTTTTTGTTTTTTTTTTTTTACATATTGTACCTGTAAGAATTAGCGTTATGTACTATTCGTTGATTTACAGAAATTCAGTATATTTACTACAGCGATGCACAATTTTGGAGTTGACTGTGTTTTACCGTTACTATTTGACAGTTTTTTTGCAGACTTTTTTTACAGTGTAGAAAACAGATTAATAGTTACCCTGAGGAAAAGCAGCAAAGAAAAAGCAACATATTAACCCTTAAAGACCCAGAGTTACTTTTGCGTCAGTCCCCAAATGTTTTTTTCTCTAGATTTAACTTTTCTTAAATGATTTGTCTACATTTATTATAATATTAATAAACAATACATAATAAAATCCACTTCAACATCAAACAAATACGCACAAAGCGAACATATTCAACCTTAGACCAGATCTTTAATATATCCTCTGATACCAAAACCTTAATGCAGATTTTATTTTCCACTCAGACTGAATAGTTCCCCTCTGGTGGCATGGACGCCCCTGACGTTGGCAGATTCATGTTTTGTTTGAAGAAAGTCTTGCACAACGATGATCCAGCCTCGCAGCGGACCACCACCCTGAATTAAAGAAAAAAACAAAAAAAAACAAATATGAGGGAAACATGTTTTCAGAACCTCCAGTAACTGAACCCACGGAGCTTCCTGGACCGATTTGAGCTGAAATCAGTGAACTCGTGGTGGGTTTGGGGGCTTGTTAACAGTCCCTGCACAACAAGGACACCGACTGGTTTTAATAAAGTTCAGGATGAGGCCAAATTCACTCAGTGTGGGCTAAAAGAGTTCGAACCCCCCCCCCAATATGGAGATTTGATTCCCTGTTAGCAATTAACATTTCTGAAAGTGCAGCGTTGGGAAAGACTCCAGTGTAGCTTTGCTGTTTTACACAACGTTACGTGTTTTCCTGATGAAAATAAGTCAATTCCAGAGGAGACGATACAACACAACTGCATCCGTGGGTTAGTGTTGGATAAGAATGAACAGTTTTACTTTAAATGCAAGCATCGACGAGACTAAAATAGATGATGTTCTCGTATTTTTTAATTTATAATATATTTACCCGAGACTCCTTTGAACATAAACTCTATTTTGGATGGAAAACTGACAAAGAAAACAAATCAGTCCATATAAAAATGAGTGGGGGACAGCGAGGGTATATCCCCAAGACCCCCCCCAATCCTCTGCTATATAGAAATCTATCCACCATAGTTGTTAAACAATCAATATGAACGAGATAGTGGCAGAATAATAGTCAGAGAACCGATTTTTCCCACAAAACTCCACCTAATGAATATAAATGACCCCATATGAACTCTGAATGGACATAATGAAACAAATTTTATCTCCATCAGCCTATTATTGCTGGATTTATGTCAAAAAAAACCCTGATTTTCAGCTTTAGCGCCCCTATTTGGATGATTTATAATACTCATAATTTGCTTTTCCATTGGATATATGCGCAAAACTTTACCGATATTTACTAAATGTCAAAAAAACAGAAGTGTATAATGTCCGTTTTTCCATTAAATCACAAATGCGATAATTTGTTTATTTATTATCACAAGATGACACAGGAAGTCATTCCAAAAACATGGCGATGAACGTAAATATCATGTTCTTTTACAGATATATATTCATTATTATTATATATAAACCCTCTATCCTGTTCTGAATTAAAAATAGTGTGGTTTCCTGGTGTATTTCTTTTAAAACTCTTCTTCGCTTGTTGTAAAGTCCGTCAACATCCGTTTTTTTTTTTAATTCACCTGACTGTAGTTGCGAAAAAAGCTCTTTCCATTGCAGTTTTGCGAAATATACCAATTTCGCAACGCCTGAAAAACCACCTCTTACCAGCGCAAAAACTTTTAATAAAAAAAATAAGAGTTTTGTCGAAATTGTCGTTTTTCCATTTGGTGAATTGTTGTGCACAAGTTATATTTGCGATATTTGAGGGTTTATAGAGAAGCTATACCTTTTTGTATACGATTGAACACTGATTTCTACGTAGAAGACTGTGAAATTTGGCTCAGCCTCAGTAATCTTTCCTGTTTTTTTCATCTCATTGTAATTTGTCAGAGTTCACTGATAACGTACACTCACAAATATCCCACATCACCAATATCAGTGTAAATGTGACACAGTGGCGGTGGGGGTGGTGGTGGGGGGGGTTGGACGTCGTAAACACACTAGCGTGCCTCGGATTCAGTCTTCAGTTGTTTTGCTTCCACTGCACGCCTGACTGATAAGACTGGGGAGATGTGGACTCTGATAAAACGTCCCGTCCTCCCAGTTTAAAGTCCTGAAACCTCAAACCCAGCCATGGGGACTCATCTGGGCGGACTGGAAGGACTGGATATCTGCATCATCAGCCTGTGGAGCTTCATGTTAGAAGCACACAGACTGAAAATGAGGACGTTTAAGTTTCATTATGACTCTGTTTTAGTGGCTGATGCATCTGCAGAAGAGGTGACGTGACATAATGGACTTTTAACATGTGAATTCAGACTAAACATCCATTTTTCTCCCAATCCCCGTATCTTATGTGAAGACATTTGCATTTATTATCTTCTTTTTTTTCTTTCTAATGTCCAAATAGTTCATAATGTATCTTAAAATGAGCACCTTTTGGTACAATCTCAGATAAAAACCTGCACACTATAACTAATTAATGTGTAGTCCTGTACTTTTTGCTTCTTCTAGTCTCAGACAAACAGGACTCACTTCTACTTTTGTGTCAGTTCCCAAATTTATTTTTCTCTCTATTTAACCGTTCTCCAGTGATTTATCACCATTTATTCTAATATTATCCTCCGTATTTTCCTTTAAAGGACTTTAATATCTGAAAACCTTGGTTGTCTTGTTGTGGGTCTGGTCTAGTCTTGGTCTTTTTTTTGTCTCGATACAATGTCGTCTTAGTCATGACTTGGTCTCAGTTTATTTGATACTGACTTCATCTATCAAATATTTACTTGATTATTCAATTTGCCTTTAAATGTCTTGTTGTCGAAGGCATTCTATTAAATCAACGGCCTATTTTATGATAAATCACCAAAGAATGAATCCATTATTTATTGCAGTGCTATTGTTCTCTGAGTAGAAGACAGAAGTCAGGTTTGCGTGTAAATCCCAGCCCGTCCTGCCTCGTTCTTCAATACTTGTTTTGTTTTGGGGGGTTTTCAGCAGCAACAGCAGCTAATGACGTCCACTGATGCTAACAGACTCCAGACTCCAACACAAACTTCATGTAAACAAATGAACATGTGTAAATATCACATCTAATCGACCAAACATCCCTGGAGTTTCAGAAGAACCCGAGAGGCATCGTGTTCACGCCGTTCTCCACAAATTCCAACACCCAGTTTTGGTTTGCTCTCAGAAAGTCATTAACTGATCCATGATTGAACCGTGCATTATTTAGTAGAACAGCTTGTGTATTTGCCTTTTGCAAATATTCCCAAAGGTTGAGCTGGAAACGTAGTGATTGGCTGAAGCTGCTGATGGTGAATGGTTTCATTTCATTTTTTCTGAAAGAAAGTGAAAAGGTGTTTTTGTTTTTTCAGGTGTATTTTCTGCAGGACTGTGGGTTTGAGTTCATTAATTAGTGAAATGGACAAAATACACTGAAGATATTAACAATTAAAGGTGTCAACATAATTTTCAGATCAGGTTCCACAAGTAAAATTCTATCATAATAACCTAGAAATAATGACAATTTCATTTTTTCCCTTTATTTTAGTGTAAAAATACAATATTACATGAAAATATTCACATTTACAAACTATCCTTTTACAAAAACTGTGACTGACATGAACAAATATGAAAAACCTGAAATGTCTAAAGAAAATTAAGTGCATTTTAAAAAAATATTCTGCCTGTTGCAAAATGTTTTGTGTATTGGTCTAATGATAGACCGATATATCAGCCAGTCGATACTGGGCCGATATTTGTTTTGTTTTTTTGTTTTTTTTCTTGTATCGGCCTGTTGCATCGGCCAATACGCTCTTTTTTTCCCTGCCATGATTTACTGACAGGCAAAGTTCACAGCACAGACTATTTTCTTGTAGATACTGCTATCTACACTGGAAAAAAATAAATAAATAAAAAATTTTGGTGTAGTAATATTTATTAGGTTAACTGTCGCAATTTTTCTTTTCTAATAGTAAGTAAAGAAGATTTTCTGACATTTGTTATCATTTAACAGAAAAAAATAAATAAATCAGTATTGGCTCCAAATATTGGCTTAGAAATATCAGCGACCTGTAAAAAAAAAAAAAAAAAAAATCAGTATCGGCCCCAAAATATCCATATCAGTCAATCACTAGTTTGGTCTATAAGTCTATAAGCACATGTGTAAATGATAAACTCAGGCGTAACATTATTAAATCGCATTTATTTTTCTTCAGAAATTTCTGGTTGTTCATGTTCTTCACATTCGTTAAAGGATGTAAATATTTTCAGAATGTAATTTTCCTCATATTTTTACTCCGGTCTGATCCACTTCAGATCACACTGGGCTGAATTTGGCCCCTGAACTAAAATGTGCCCCCCCCCCTCTGAAGGACGCAGGGCTGTAATTCTCCGCGTACAGTTAAAATACCAGTTGTCATTCTGTAATAAAATGTAGTGACCTCTCTTGTAATCTGTGGTGACCTTTCCTTGAACTCCCCTTGAAAGCATCATCAGATACAGATGTGCATGTGGTGCGGCGGCGTAAAATTACAAGCAACAGCAGACGCCGGAGACTGATATTGCCAGTTTTTACACGTGACATGTTAAAAAGGGGTAGTCGGTCGATATGACCCACCGTAGTTTGGATTCACTGCAGAACTTCAGCCTCTTCGACCTGCAGGAAAATAAACTCACGGTCGAGTTAAAGGTCATCGAGTGGGTGGAGCCGAGTCGGATTCTGGTTTCTGGATTCTGCTGCAGCTCCACGACCTGTTTTCATTATGTGACGACGTTTCACCATCGTTTTTCCTGACGCACAGCAGAGTTTATACCAGAAAAGACTCATTCTGTTCCACAGGAGTCAAACTTACTTTAGTTCAGGGGCCACAAGTGGGCGGGACCTGTAAAAGTATGTGGAAAGAGTAAAATTACACTGCAAAAATCTAAATCTTATCAAGTGTATTTTTCTCATTTCTAGTCCAAATATTTCATCACACTGAATATAAGACATAATCACCTAAAGAGTAAGTTTTCAGTGAGATATAAGAACTTAATTAACTTAATTGATGACCCTTTAGGTGTTTAATTTTGATATTCAGATTTCAGAAAGCTGTCTGGTTCATTCAGTTATGCTTCTTCTCGCAATATTATGACTTTGATGCTTAAAGGGTTAATATATCCAGTGTAGTTTTTGCATTTCACTCATTCATCCCACAGGCCGGTTTTGGTCCACGGGCCGAATGTTTGACACTCCTGCTCGATGCCATGTTTCAGCTCATTCAGGCGGTTCCATGAGTCACGTAACAGAGATGTTAAGTGACAAGATAAGGGTGGAAAACACTTCATCACAGGATTAGACACGACAGCAGGGAGTGATGGGAGGAACGGCCTACGTATGTGTGAACACTGAGCAGCAAAATGATGTAACTGGAACCCATCAGTTACTGGGAGTATGGACTTCATTCACAGTTACACTGAAAGAAAATCGAATGGATGTAAAGAGTGAATGTAACCTTCATTATAGTGGCTTTTCCATCGGACATCTGCGCAAAACTTGACCGATATTTACTAAATGTCGCAAATACAGAAGTGCGTAATGTCGGCTTTTCCATTAAATCACAAATGCAATGATTTGTTTATTATCGCGAGATGACAAGAGAAGTCATTCCATAAACATGACAACAAATGTAAATAATGTGTTGATTTACAGATATATTCATTATTATTATATTACCCCTCTATCCTGGACTAAATTAAACAAGTGTTGCCAGGGACAACAAACCCCGCCCCTCGCAAATGTTTTACCTGATTTGCTCTATCTCTTATTCTTGCGGAAATACATTTTTGGTGACCTTGACCTTTGACCTACATTCACCAAAATTTTATGGGCTTGATTGTGGACCACCTCACACC
>JAPTYQ010000023.1:36517199-36527360 GCA_029814465.1 Ostorhinchus cyanosoma
TCACTGAAAAGTTTCTCTTTAGGTGATTCTGTCTTATTTTAAGTGTGATGAGATATTTGGACTAGAAATGAGAAAAACACAGTCGGTAAGATTGTGATTTTTTTTTTTTCCAGTGTATACTCCATATACCGCCTGGACTACACCACTGCTCGCTGCTGAAGGCCGTATCAGTAAAAAACAGCAGCACAAACAACTTATTTCAGCTCCTAAAACATCATCACACACCAGAGTGGGAGTGGTGTGTCACATTATGGGCTGCACACGAAAACGACATGCCGGCTTCTCTTGTCTTTTGTAGTCTTACCCAAAAATCGAAATTGAAAATTGTGTTTTTAAGAGGAATAAAAAAAAATCTGGATTTGATTTTTGCCCCAAATCATGCAGCTCTATATAAAGACAAAATCAGAAGTATTCAAAAATCCACTCAGACTCTAAAGGGTTAATGATGCTCCTGTAGAAACACTGGAATTTCCACCTGCATCGACTTCTAGATTTATGAATATTTCAGTGTTGGTTGAGGGGGCGGTATCAGCAGAGATAAGGCCGCCCGGTGGAGAGACCAGATCAGAGCCTCATTCCCATCATCCTCCACGTTCATAGATACAACCCCCCCCTCCCCCTTCCCAAACCCGACCTGTCAACTCCAACCACAAAAAAATAAATAAATAAACGATTGGTGGTTTTATTCACAGGGATAAAATGACGACCACATGCGGAGTGAGATTAGAACCACCTGCTGGTTTCCGATTCCTTATCTTCATCAGCTCACAGTGAATCACATTACTCCAAAGTAGTTACAGATGGGAAAAATATAAAAAAAATATAATAAAAAATGCGTGTGCGTCTTGACTGTTTTGGATGGATTTCATGATCTTGTCCGTTGCAAATATTTCACACTTTAAAAAAAAAAATCCAATGCAGGCCTAAGTGGAATCACTGCACGAGCAAATTACAGTAAAGATAATGCATCAAATAAGAAGCTAAATCCAATTCCACAAACGCATTCCCCCTGAGGTATCGCTCCGAGAAGTAACCGCTCATTGTATTCCTATAGATATCACGGAAATTGAATTTTTAAAGGGGCGGGCATCCTTCATTTTGCCGAACAAAGCCTGCACACGATGGATTTTCTATCCGTGAACATAGATCTTCCAATAGCAGTCAAGCAGCTCTATCGCCCCAACCTTTGCGGGCCTGTTAATCCCGCGAACGCCGGGCTGGGATGGAGGCGCGAAGGATGAAGACGCCATCCCACGAGTCGGACACAAGCGCTTAACAACACACTTGGGGTTTTTACTGTCACCTTTTCACAGACGAAGAAGAAGAAGTGGGTTTAAAGAGCTCTGCCATTCGCTTAAAATGGCCGGAATTTCTATCAATACCAGGTTATAAATGGGGTATTTCTGCAAAAGTGACAGGCAGAGTGTAGACTATTAGAGACATTTTCTGTTTTCCATGACAGAGCACATCCTGTACCTACGCTGCAGCTCCTCCATCTACTGTGGTTCAATAAAGTCAGGTCTTATTACACACCGTGATCCTCCAGAGGCAGGACGAGCCTGTCTTACCCACTGTGTCCTGCCATCGATTGTTGAAGTTCTGCTGAAGTCCGGCGTGTTTACCTGTCAGCGAAATGTACAATAAAACTCCAAACTCCCTCCAGCCAAAGGTCTCTGCAGTGAGATACTGATGCTCTGTTTCTGCGAATATCAAATAAAAAAAGAAAAGAAAAGCTTCAGGGTTAAAGCTGGGAGGAGGCAAGACGGAGTTAAAACTGTCGGACAGACGGACGGTAAAGTTAGAAAATATGAAGCTTATTTCGGGATTAATCAGCTGTGAACATGCTGAGCTGTATCCTTAAGACGGTCACTTCTTCATAAAATTAATTAAGTGGATTGGACTTAAATCCTGCAGCTTCGTCTCCAAATCTCAACGTCTGATCGACAGTGAATGAATCATGTGATAAAACATGAACAATGGAGCCGATACTAATGAACAAACACAAACTGGAGCCGTTTATAGGATGGTTCGTTTTGTTCTTCATCATCATATCCTCGTCTTCATGTGTGTTTGGGTTTTTTTTATTCTCTCACCGCAAATTTCCACTGTTACTTTTTCTTCTCGTCTCCATGAAAATGACACGAAGGCAGAAAGTGAGGAGATTAGTGTCGATTTTGTGGCTTAATTGGTTCTTTTTGTTGCATGATTCTGAAAGATAAGATAAGATAAGATAAGATAAGATAAGATAAGATAAGATAAGATAAGATAAGATAAGATAAGATAAGAACTTACATGTCCTAAAATGGGAAAATTTGTAGTGTTACAGCAGCAGAATGACAATAATGTTAAACGTAAGAATTATTTTTAACATAATATATGATATAATATTCAGAACCACATGAAGTCCATTTAAAAATCAATATCCATTTAATGTACACTGCATTTACAATATTCTCTCCTCTTTTTCTTTCAGGCTGTGTTGTTGAATCACTAATGTTTTAATGTATTATTTCAAATTCAGACAATAAACAGATTAATTGATCGACTAAAATGTTCACTTCCCTCAGGTGAGTCTGTGAGATGAAACCGCAGCGTTAGTTTGACCTGATGGAAAGTGTAGGAGATTGATCAGAATGTGACGGACAAACCAACTGAATATTGAGTTTTTATAACTCTGTGGTGTAGAGTTGAACCCCCCCCAAAAAAAAACACTGAAAATATGACTCTGCATCATGTCATGGGTGTGAAGGCTCAAAAAAACTGAAACATTTCAAACAGGAAGTGGAGAGTTGAGCTGTTTTCACCTATAAAATGCAGATTTTTACATATTTGTTGATTTTTATGTGGAGAAAAGAGAGAGAGTCTAGAGTCATATGATTCTGAAACAACATGTGTTAGTGTTTATGTCACTTTAAACCCCATTTTCTTTTCTCAAGTAGTATATAAGGCAAAGGGCCATGCAACCGTGATTTACGCAGTTAATTTTTGAAAAGTACGGCCAAAAAATGGTGCATGGCTTACTCAAAGCCGTCCTAATTATCAATATATTGTTCTCTTACCTTGTTACAGCCTAATTTTGGCTAAATTCATCTATTTTTCATAAAAATGAAGCAAATCATCAATTAGACTAACTCTAGAGGGTCCCTGGACGTGTTGACATGTCCTGATGACACGATTTAAGATGATGTAGCAGCAGACGGTGCCTTGCGGAGCCTCAATTTGTGTGGAAAATGCAGATGTCAAACGAAAACTGTGAAGTCAGTCGTGTTGAAGGCACATGGGAAAGAAACTTTATGAGACACAATAACAACATAATTTTTCGGTCATACTGTCACTCCATTTGGTGTGCGTTCAGTGCAGGTAGAGACGGTAAAAACAGGCCTCTAAGTGAATTTCCCACATTTCTATTGGTGGAAAAGAGCATCACATGGACCAATCAGAGATGTCCATACTGTGCCGTGTGTAATCTAATATATATAACTTTTATACTTAATCATCTCCATCTTACATCAATTTTGACTTAATTTGTAATTATAGTCACTGAAAAGTGAAAAGAATTGTATTATTTCCCCCTATTATTTTATTATTTATTTATTATTTATTCCTAAAGTATTTTCACACACTTGCACATGGTTGAATAAATGTTCTAAGCTGTTAAAATGTTGTGAACAGGATCTGACAGTATATTCCATGACGCACATCTCTTTTACGCCCGCCAGAATATTTTTTTTTACACACCCTGTTCCTCCATTTCTGCCTAATACACTAGTCTAAAGATCACATATTCATCATCTCACAATAACAGTGTTTGTGATTATAACAGCTTAAAAAAAAAATTAAAAAATCAACAACTAATTATCAGTATGAGCTCTTGTTTTCCAAACAGACTTCAGTTTCAATCAGTTTTGACAGATTATCATTTATTATTTTTGATTCATGGTGCAACTTCCCAACATCCAAATGGATTCCACAGTAAATGGATGTGATAATGACAGAGCAGAGATAATAACCTGGTGAATCCATCAGAATCACACAAACATCACAACATGGAAACAAAAAAAAACAGACACATGATGAATGAATGGAAGACTGGACCGTGGCCAGATGTCCTCAGCTTTGAAAGAGATGTTTAGAGCATTTGTAGTTTATTTTGTCAAAGGTCAAAATGTTTATATCAAAGGATCATTGAATCAGGTGAGGACATTTGGGCCTTTAACTCTTTAAGTCTGATCATACCCCCATAATATTTATAAAGCCATAAACTTATAACTCATGCCTATACATGCTTCCTACAGCTCATTAAAAAACTTAGATTCACCAGAATTTCACTATTTGGGTCATTTTTATGTAAATCATGAGCCTCAAAGTACATTTAAGTCAAATTTACCTACACAGTGAGTGAAAAAGTCACTAAAAACATCTTTATTCCTACCTGTAGAAGCATCATGAAGTAGATTCAGGGATTATTCATGTTTCTTTAGTCCATAGTTTAGAAAATTCAAACACTTCTGAAACGAAAAATATTCCACAATTATTCCATGTGCTGAATATTACTGCATAGAGTCCATTTGCGTGGAAAAATATGGTTGTAAAATCCCAAAACAAACTCCTTTTCCCACGGCGCCATCTTGAATCTTGTTGTGGTGTGTTTGTTTTGCTCACCTGTTTACCTACAGGAAGGCGGCGCCGTCATGAAAGTTGATTTAGTTTAGATACGAGGACAGCTTCTAAAGAAAACAAGCGCTTCTGTTCGAAAAACCAATGGACTTTAGTCTGTGTCTCCAAGTCATAGAAAGTCGAGCTCTGATTTGCTAGTAAAGGTGTCGATCACTGGGGATTTCAGCCAATCATGGTCTGTGTTAGTGTGATTTTGGTCGAAATTAGCCAAAGATCGTCTGTGGATAAACCGTGAACAGATGTCTCACTTTGTCTGACTTTGTTGTGGTGCTGAGGCAGAACGATCCACAAAAATAATTAGAAATTCTGTTTAATTTGTACTTTTGTTATTTGTTCATTAACCCTTGTTCATCCATCTAAATTAATACCCTTTGTGATTAGATTTTTTTCCCAACTTTTTTCTTTCATAAATTTCTTAAACCACCTCAGCTCTTCTCAAAACCACCAAATATGCTAATTTGAATAAATGATGTCACTTGGCATTAACATTAGTATTGTTATATGAGATTAAAAATGTGGTTTCAATGGAAGTGAGTAAAGTGTTTTGTTTTTTTCTTTTTTCCATGAGGGTCCTGCACTGAACAAAAAACAAAAAAAGGAAGAAATGTAGATAATCAATCAATCAATCAATCAATCAATCAATCAATCAATCAAATGTTATTTATATAACGCCAAATCATAACAAAAGTTATCTCATGACACTTCACATATAGAGCCGGTCGAACCCAGACTCTGAAGCCAATTTGCCAAAACCCAACAGAATCCTCCAGGAGCAAACACTTGAGACTGGTGACAGCAGAAGGAAAAACATCCTTTTAACAGGCAGAAACCTGGTGCAGACCCTGAGTCCTGGAGGATGGTCGTCTGCCTTGACCATTGGGGATTAAACAGAGAGGGTAAAGGAAGAGAAAAAAAAAAGAGAGAGAGAGAGAGAGAGAGAGAGAGAGAGAGAGAGTGCAATAACATTGTTGTGATAGATGTTTTCTTTCCGATTATGCACCACACTTGCTTCTTGACCTGTTCTTATAACACTTGTATGTTCTACAGGCCAAGATGCAAGTCATATTTATGAGTAAATAAACCTGAAGATTGATTGATTGATTTATTTATTTATTTATTTATTAGGGTTTGTTTTGTTTTTTTTAGTTGTTTATTTGACAGGGACATTGTGCAGTTACATGGTTGCATCAGAGTTAACGAAGAGCTAATTTACATCTGCAGTCCCTGGGCCGGTAAACAGACAAACCAGACATTACATAAAAGAGTTGACAGATCATTTAAAGACGAAGCATAGATACAAATATGACAAATTAATATGAAGCTTTAAAGGGCTCATATTTCTCTAAACCCACTTTTATTAGTCTTTGGTTCATTTATTTGTGTATTTGGCATAGTAGTAATAGTTCATACAGTGTGAATTTGAAAAGCTATCTTTAGATTTATTTTGGCAAAAAATTGAAAGGATTTCTACAACCTGTTTTAATTCCTGCTTAATTAGTTACATCTATAACTAGTTACATCACAACATTTGCACATTTAAGGCCAAAACTTCAGATGAACATTTCACAGAATAATTGTTTATCAGCAGCAGCGGTTGTAGTAAAAACTGAAAATATGCCCTAACTTTGAGCCAATTATCTCAAATGTTCAATTGTTGGTTGAATGGGACAGAGCAGCACAGTCAATAACCAGGAGGGGGCGTGGCCTGAAGTGGCTCATATGCATTTAAAGGGCCAGCGTTCAAAACCACCTTTCTGGTGTCATTACTCAGAAATAGGGTTAAAGATGGACCTGTGGAGTTAAATTAATGAAGAATTCAGACCAAAGCAGAGCATTTACACTTTATGTAGACCACAGGGAAATGTTTCAAAATGCTGAATTCCATATAAAAAAGCAAAATATCACTCCTTTAAATACAATAATAACAAAATAGTCTAAAAAATATACATATAATTTGTAGAAAGCATAAAAAAGTGAATATAAACTGTAATAAAAGTTAATGTAAAAGCACAAAACTGAACTGCGTTAGTGTTGAGAAGGTTCTGACATCCTGTTACTGACTCTGAACACAGATCACACATTGTCGTGCAGTTAATGTTGATTATTTCAGTATATTTTGCTGTTTATGATCTCCCCCTGCAAAGCATGATTTATTCTGACCCTGTTAAACCATTCTATTTGAAGATACACTGGTTTAATAGTCTTTGCATTAATATGACATGAGGTACAGGCAGCTTTGCACAGAAACAGCTGCGAGAACTGGATTTTTTTATTTTTTATTTTATTTTTTATTTTCATATTTTAGTCCATTTCAGAGCTTGTACTCTTTCATATTTGTTCAAATGAAGCTGTGGAGCTACTTCTGCGAACGGTTCCCACATTGAAAATAACAAATAAATACATGTAAATTCCTTTATATTGTTCCACGCTGCAGCTGGGAATAACACGGATTTACTTAAATGTTTCCTCTCAGTGATTGTTGTGAAAGAAGCAAAAAAAAAAGGAGTAAAAGCGGATGATAATAGGAGGAGGATGTCGGAGCATGAATGGGTTTAATCGCTGCCGTCGTTTCACCTCCTGCCCTGGAGTTCAGTAGAATTATGGAGGTTTTGACCCCGTTTAACCTCAGATGTGTCGCCGTTGCTTCGTGCAGTAAACGACGCCTCTTATTCCCTCTCGGTGGAAACGTTCGTCACCGTTAAAAGAGCGGATTATTCTGTGAAACCAGACTGAGTTCCATCAGTCACAGATCCAGGAGTCTGGAAGAAAAACCAACAAACACAAAAGGCTCTGAGTTCAGCAGAGGCAGAGGGAGTTGTAGTTCTTTTACAATACATATGGAACTACATTCCTATCGTGTATGTTGGAGTGGGGAACAGAGGCACTGGGAACGTAGGTACCAGGGAATGTAGGTACTGGGAACATAGGTACTGGGAAACGAAGGTACCAGGGAACAAAGGTACTGGGAAACATTGGTACCGGGAAACATAGATACTGGGGAACGAAGGTACCAGGGAACATAGGTACTGGGAATATAGATACTGGAAAACATAGGTACCAAGGAATATAGGTACTGAGAACATAGATATTTGGGAACATAGGCACTGGGAACAAAGTTACCAGGGAACATAGATACTGGGGAACTTAGGTATCAGGGAACATAGGTACTGGGAATATAGATAGTGGGAAACATAGGTACCAGGGAACATAGGTACTGGGAACATAGATACAGGGGAACGAAAGTCCCAGAGAACATAGGTACTGGGAAACACTGGTACTGGGAATATAGATACTGGAAAACATAGGTACTGGGGAACATAGGTACTAGGGAATATAGATACTGGGGAACGTAGGTACCAGGGAACATAGGTACTGAGAATATAGATAGTGAGAACCATAGGTACCAGGGAACATACAGTAGGTACCATGAATCATTGGTACTCGGAATATAGATACTGGAAAACATAGATACTGGGGAACGAAGGTACCAGGGAACATAGATATTGGGAACATAGGTACTGGGAACATACGGCTGACTCTGGCCCTCATAAAGTGAACTCCTGGTCCTCTTGCATTGGCGTTGCGAGGTCAGGCTGTACAGTAATAACCTCGTATCTCCTGCGGTCCCCGTCGGTCACAGACTTTTAGAATCCTCATCAGCTCAGACCGGAACCACTCGGTCCGAGCTGAAAACCATCTCCGTGAAGCGAAGGCCTGGTCTGCTTGTTTTTCTGGGATCACCTGGAACAAAACCATTCATAATGCAGGTTGTTTAGACTGAGCGGCGTTACCGCACACGCTTCGGGGGAACATCATCCATCATCATCCTCCTCCTTCCTTCATCTGTTTCTGCCAAAAGCCGAACATGCAACACCGACATACAACAACATCGCCGACTCCCGCCAGAGTCTATATTAAACCTCATAACAAACACACTTCTCAAAGATTCACGACTGCTCTGCTGATAGTACGACCCAGTTGACTCGTTGTTTCGTTCTCTCCCATAATGCCCTCTGGCTACGGGTACTGTTTATCCCTCAGGCTGTCCAGCTGCACACACACCGCCTGACTGACTGGTTGTGGGTGTGCGGCGGCGAGTTAAAAAAGCTCACGCCGAACATATTTTTGGTTCGAGCACAAGTGGCATCCTGTTTGCTAAATCATCATTTGTTTAGCGTCGCTCATGCAGATCGGCGTGACGGAACTACGACGGCGAGCGACAGAAATGGAAGCACAAATTAAACCCCAACGCAGATGCTGACCATGAAATTTTAATGCCAGCGTACATGAGCAATTTCCGTCTTTGCTTTGAGAATCGTAGAGGCAAAAAAAAAAAAAAAAAAAAGACGAGCTGATGCAAAAGATTAAAGTTGAACAGGATCCATAAACAGTGATCATCACATGTTATTGAAGGAGCGTTAAATGCATTAATACAGGTTTTACTAATGTTTTCCACGTGCGTAAAGTACAGACGCTCAGCATCAACACGGGAGCATCTTTCATCCTTTATCCAACTCCAGGAAATAATAAGCTTAAAGTTGTTCAAATGTAAAGTGCAACCATTTATAATGAGGTAAACACAAGCGCCGTCAGATCAGAAACAGCCTGCTTTCTTAATACCTAAGACTAATGGGCAAATTGTTTTCATGAGACAGTGCCAGACACGTGGGCAGGAGATAAGGATTTAAGCGTTTGTTGTGCTGCTGCAGCAAAATTTCAACCACAAAAAAAAAAAAAAAAAAAAAAGGGATTTGGAGAAAAAAAAGAGTCAAATATTTAACATGAAATAAATATTGATGAGGCAGGTACAGGAATGAAACAACACTTAATCCGTTTGTTTTGTTTTTTTCACCTCAAGTGCAGCCCAATTTGATCTGAACTGAACTGAACTGAACTGAACTGAACTGAACTGAACTGAACCGGTAAAATAATAGGGAAATAGTTTGTAAATACGTTTGAGAGCAGGTGTTGGAACCGGTTCTCTGTCGGTGTTTGAAAACGCTTCCTGTTCCATTCTATTTGGGTGCTTCGATAGTGGCTTTTCCATCGGATATATGCGCAAAACTTTACCGATATTTACTAAATGTCGAAAAATCAGAAGTGCGTAATGTCGGTTTTTCCGTTGAATCACAAATGCGGTGGTTTGTTTATTTATTATCGCGAGATGACACGAGAAGTCATTCCATAAACATGGCGACGGATGTAAATATGGTGTTGATTTATAGATATATTCATTATTATTACTATTTTTATTATGTATTACCCCTCTATCCCGTACTAAATTCAAAAATGTTGTGGTTTCGGTTTCCATGTTTCTTTTAAAACTCTTCTTCATCGCTTGTTGTAACGTAACATCGGTTTTTTTTTTGTTTTTTTTTTATTCACCTGACTGTAGTTGCGAAAAAAGGTCTTTCCGTTGCAGTTTTGCGTAATAGGCAAGGCAAGTTTATTTGTATAGCGCAGGGAACTCAAAGTGCTTTACAA
>JAPTYQ010000023.1:36735111-36747824 GCA_029814465.1 Ostorhinchus cyanosoma
TAGAAGAAACGCTGACATTTCAGCTTTATTTGTATTTGCATCCGGTGGAAACAACAGCCATGCATTGATTTTTATCACGTCTTTTCTTTGACTATAAAAGTTGTTTCTTAATGGTTCTCATCTCACCTGGTTACTTTTTGATGGTTTGGTCAAAGACTCTGTAGTGTTAGTTCTCCTCACTATGGGAAACCGGCACACTGACTCACTACTCCCTCTAGTGGTCACATAAATCCTGTGGCTCAGGTCATTCCGGTCTCCAGTGTCTGTAGGAAAGAACATGTTGAAATAAATATAACTTTTCTTCTCATAATTCTACTCATCGTCTTTAAAATATGACATTTATTGTGATGAGTCATCGTCAAGTGAACATTTTCCTATTTATAATCAGTAATACCATCATGAATCACAGATAGAAGATTAACATGAATATTCTGATATTCTGACATGATTTATTGTCTGTTTACAGCAGCTCTAGACCTCCATCCAGAACAGATCCAGATGTGGACTTTAGTACTGTTGAACATTTTTTGACTATTCAACTATAATTCAGCTATGATTCAACTATTATTTTCTATTCATTCATTCTATGATCAGATGTACGCTACATAAGAGTAATCTGAATATTTACTCTTTCCATGAGCAATATTGGGTCCAGCGTGGATCCAGATGTGGCTCTTTTCTATAGTTTCAACTTTTCTTTGCAAAAATTTTCTGATATAAACAACTTTATTTATTTATTTATTTGATGTATTTATGTTTAAATAACTCCTTCTGTAAAGTACCCCCTTCCATTATAATCTGCAGGATAAATCAGATGCGTTCTTCACCTGTTGGTTCTCAGTGTTTCCAGGGGCAGCTCTGGGCCTCCATACTCCAGATCAGATCCAGATGTGTCTGTTCTTGCAGTCACCTTTATCTTCATCAAATAATCTTCATTTGCCACCCTCCCAATTATCTTTAGAAATAGTTCATATTCTATGAATAAAGTGTGTATGTGATCATTTACCTTCATACTTGCTCCAGAACGGATCCAGATGTGGATCTTTTCCAGGATTAGTTAAAATTTTTGGGTGTGAAGTTTTCTTGAAAATATATAACCCATTGTAATCTGTAGAGATATTATTTTTTAGTAAATACATTAAATGCTGAATCGAACATCATGAACAGACCACTGCACTAGTTGGTTCTGTTTCCAGAGGCAGCTCTGGGCCTCCATACTTAAGTCCAGAACTGGTCCAGATGTGGATCTGTGTTCCAGGACTGGTTTCAATTTTTCTTTATGTAATTTTCTTGAAATATACAACTTTTTCTTTGTCACATGACTTGTATTTACCATTACCTGTGAAACACATCCTGGAAAAGATCCAGATGTGGATCCAGATGTGGACTAGTTTCAACTTTACTTTGTTTTCTTGACTTTATTTTCAAAAGAACTCATTCTCTAAAGGACAGACCACTGCATTAGTTGGTTCCGTTTCCGGGGGCAGCTTTGGGCCTCCATACTTCAGTCCAGAACTGGTCCAAATGTGCATCTTTCCCAGGACTAGTTTAAACTTTTGTTTATGTTGGCGAATTTTCTTGAGAATATACAACTTTGTCTTCATCGTATGGCCTTTATTTGTCACGGTCCATTCTCTAACATAATAATCTGTGTAAATACTATTGGATAAATCAGATGTTCAGTTGTGTACATGGGGGCTCTCAGTGTTTCCAGGGGCAGTTCTAGGCCTCCATATTCCAATCCAGATGTGGATCTGTGTTCCAGGACTGGTTTACACTTTTCTTTATATTTTCTTGAAGATATACAACTTTATTTTCAAAATAACTCATTCTCTAAAGCGGCCCCTCCCATTATAGTCTGCTGAAATGTTATTTTTAATAAATAAATGAAATACTGAGTCGAGCATCGTGGACAGACCACTGCACTGGTTGGTTCTGTTTCCGGGGGCAGCTCTGGGCCTCCATACTTCAGTACGGAACTAGTCCAGATGTGAATCTTTTCCAGGACTGGTTTCAACTTTTCTTTACGTAAGCAAATTTTCTTGAAAATATCCAGCTGTCTCTTCATCATATGACCTTTATTTGTCACGGTCCATTCTCTAACATGTTCCCCTCCCATAACAATCAGTATACATATTATTTCTATCTGATAAATCAGATGTTCTGTTCTGTACATGGTGGCTCTCAGTGTTTCCAGGGGCAGCTCTGGGCCTCCATACTCCAGTCCAGACCAGATCCAGATGTGGATCTGTGTTCCAGGACTCGGGCCTGAGTCTTCACCCGGGGGCTGATGTTCTGATAGCTGGGTTCTGTTTTCTCTCGGTTGTCTAATTAATTCCCAGATCCACCTTAAACCGGGGTGATCCCGGACTGGTCCCTCCCTCTCCGGTTCACCTCCTCCCTCCGCTCCGCAGCCAGGAAAAGCGAGAGACGCCGATCCGGATCCGGACGTTGGGTCTTTTCTGCTCCGGTTGAACGTGTCGGACCCCCTCCTCCCCTCCTCCTCCCCCCCTCCGTCCCAGTCCCTCCCACAGCTCTGCAACACAAACACACCAGCAGCAGCCAGGCGTCATTTACTGGACGAGCTCTGTGCATCAGAGCCTTTTATTCCACACAACCACCACAGGAGGCTTGGTGCCGATCCGGGTCCGGTCTGGTCGGGTTTAACTCTGCAGGACCGCGGACCTGAGGCCAATACGCGTGTGATCCGAACCAGAAAGACCCGCTGTGACCGACGGAACAAAAGGACCGGAGGGTTTGTGTTTGCGTTTTGGCCCCGGTCTTTGAACACCGCAGTTGTCAAGTTGGAGGATCTGGGAAATGGACAAACCCCTCTAAAGTGAACCCGCTCCGCCTCAGCCACACCAGCCCCAGGACGTGATTCGGACGCACCGGAGGTAACGACTCATTCCTGCGCTTTTCCCGGTAACTTCGCCGCCGTGCGTCCGCGCACTTGTGGCTGCAGGACGCGCCTCGGCCGCCGGTGAACCGGGTCCGGACGGGTCTGGGTCCCGCTGATCCGGACCCGGACACCCACTCAGCGGCCACTAGGCTCGGTTTTCGGTGTTTTCCCACAGGTGTGAACGCGTCCCGATCCAGTTCCGAGACGCGGATCGTGTTCGTGTGTTTTCGCTCAGACACGTTTTTACTCGTTTCCTCTTCGTCCGCAGCCTCCATTCACAAACACGGACATTAAACACCGACTCACTTCGACTCAAAACGCATGTTAACACATAGAATCCACAGTTTTGCCCCGAATACGGCTTTTATTTCCGGACTAGAGCTGAATTTCGACCGAATATGAACTTTTAGACGTGGTACGCATTGCTCGACAGTCTCCGCCGCCCACTTGCTGTGTTTTTTCCAGTCGGGAGACTCCGAGTGAAGTTGTGATTTTATGGAAAATATGACTGTTCTGTTGCAATAGACTCAGGCCGAATGGAAGAGTGATGGGAGATGCTTTACAGTGTGAATTCTTATGTTTACAGTGTGTACGTACGCGGCGTAATGAGGAAATGCGCTTGAAATTATGTGTTTGTGAATGGCGCTCTGGTGGCGGATGTCCCCGGGCCACAGATTCCGCTGTTGCAGTGGGTCCAACCGCCTGCGGACGTGTGGCAACACACTGCTTCATAGTGTTTTTTGTTATCCCCGAATGGAAGCCAGCCTGGCGCCTGGAACAGGGACATGCGGTTCAACTTGTGACCGTTTGTGTTCACTCTGTGTCCGGTGACTTGTGCAGAAAACGGGCTTTTTTCCTGCGGAGTCTGGCTGCAGCGGCCGGTTGGGTTGTGAGTGTGTGTAGGTTGTGGTTGTCAGGGAGAGCCCGTCCAGCTTGCCGGAGCGGTTTCTCCACATTCAGCTCTCGGAGGGTAAACAGTACTTCTGCTTTTCAGGCTTGTCATAATGACGGGTGGTGGAGCTGGTGGAGGAGTGTTATTAAGAAGAAGCAGCTCCTTTAGGTTTTAATGAAGCAGCTCCAGAGCCTCCTTACGTCATCTGCTAAGATGGGCGGATGAGCAGCAGCTCTGCTTCTTTTTCCTCCTCTCCTCCTCCTCTCATTTCATCCTCCCCCTCCTCCTCCTCCTCCTCATCCCCCTCCCCTCTCTATCTGGGTGTGTCCTGCCTTATTGCGTTAGGAAGGAGGGGGATCCCGCATCTTGGCTCATGGTGACTCCTCCTCAGCTTGTGACCTCCAAACGAGGGCATTGCTCCTTCTGTTTGCAGCTTATTCACCAAACACTGCAGAGGAGGAGGTGATGGGCAAAGGGGAGAAAAGTTGGATGTGAGGCTGGATGAGGAGCTGCAGGTTGACTGATGATGAATGATGTGTTTTTGTCTGGTCGAATCAAAGCTCAGAGCCGAGGATGTGACCTGACGCCGGCTGGTTCACAGTCTCCACGGCGGCAGAAGATGCTGATCAGAGGGTGTCACATAGGGTTTGGATGGGTTTCTGCAGGGGGCGTGGCCTCTGGGATCCAGCCTGCTGCAACAGGCTGCATTGCAGCTCACGGTCGGATCCTTTTAACCCCCCCCCCCCCCTCTGCAGAAGAACTTTGAAGGAGCTGATGGAGAGATGATGATGAGACCTGAAACTTAGCACTCAGATTAACACATAACACCACTGTCTCCATGACGATGATGATGATGATATCTGACACACAAATATGGGCTGTTACAAGTGGTTTCATAACGCACACGTACACCAGGGGGTTCCTCGGGGTTCTGTGGTTCCAGTCCAAGTCACCGAGTATGTGATGGATACGGACGATCAATCAGTTTGATGATTAACAACAATTCCTCAACTATCGATATGTGCTGAAGTCGAGTCCGACGGTTAATACGATGCTTCTTAAGTGGAAATACTGATCTAGCTCAGGAGATTAAAAAAAAAAAAATCTGTCGCACATTGATTTTGTTCCACATTTATTGAGTCGTTGCTTTGGGTTCGATATTCAGTGACTCAGGTCGATTCAGGTATTTATTATTTTGGCTTATTTCATTTTGTTTTCTGTAAAGTGAGCATCAGTTTCACACATACATCCTCACTATTAGAATTTTTGGATGATTTGAGGGAACGTTATGGGCTTTTATCTGCCCCAGACTGAATATGTGCAGGTTCCTCAACTCAGAAAATCACAAATCACAGTTATTTATTCACTAAATTATGACGCCCAAGGAAATAATCATGAATTATGGGGTGGCAAATCACAAGAATCAGCTGTTTTTTTTATTTTATTCTGATTTGATCCAGTTCAGGATCAGAATCGGTTGTTTTTAACGGTCCGACTGGAATCACGGCGCTGGATTTTCCTCTTCACCCTCGTGATCGTCTGCTCATGAATCCTCCTCTTCTTCTTGTGAATGAAACGGTGAACGCTGGGTTTATTGACCTCCATGGAGCCTGTCTGAACCGAAAACATTGTGGTGAACATGACGAAAACTTGTGTTTCCATCCCAGAGTTTTAATTTTGAGCAGAGAGCAGAGCATCTCTTCAATCTCAGCTGAAAAATGACTTTGTGTTCTTGATCTTTGACGCTCTACGCTTCATCTCAGTCGATTTCATTGTTTTTGTTGCTTTCCTTTTTTTTTTTGCAACCAGATCTTCCATTTTGATGTTTTGCTTCAGTTTTCTGACTCATTCTCAGTCTGTATTGGAGTTAATTCACTTAGTTTGACGTTGTCGGATTCAGGACTCCCATCGTCTGACTGTGTCTGCGTGGTGCGTTTAGGTTCCTCGGTTGTTTCCTAAAGCGGTTTTGTCCTGTAAGTGCTGAGGTCAGAGGTCAGGTGGTGGAGGTTTTCTGAAGAAACGCAGGATTTGAACTGTACAGGCCGATCTTTTTTTATTATCTTCTTCTCTGGTTTTTCTTTGTCACTAGAATCTGAATTAAGAAAAACAACCAGGTCTGAGTTCAGTTGGACTGAACGCACAAGTACGATTAAGTACAAAAACACAAGATTTTATCCAGAAGTGTAAAGAAAACGCATCATCTCGGTTACATTAGTTTACAATGAGTCAGATTTCTGGTCTATATTGATAAAATAAAATAACTGGCAAATATTTTAAAATAGGGGTGTCAAACTCATTTTAGTTCAGGGGCAACTTTAAGCCAATTTAATCTGAAGTGAAATAATAACATAATAATATATAAATAATATCATCTTCAAACTTTCATCTATGTTTTAGAGCGAAAAAAGTAAAATTATATGATAAAAATGTTTACATCTATTAACTGTTAAAACAATGTGAATAACATGAACAAACTGAAATTTCTTAAGAAAATTAAGTGCAATTTTAACAATATTATGCCTCAGTTTTTAATTTAAACATAGAAATTACAACTTACCGATCACAATGAAATACGCAAAATATTTAATAACAGGCAGAATATTGGTAAACTTACACTTGACTTTAGACATTTCAAAATGTTCATATTTGTTCAGATTATTCATGGTTTTTGTGAAATGATAGTTTGCTTTAGAGTAAATACAGTAAAATGACCTGAAAAATTTGGAGTTGTGAGTATTTATAGGTTATTATGATAGAATTTGACTGATCTGAGATTAAACTGGTCTGTATGTGGAACCTGAGCTAATATGTTTAATATCTTCAATGTAATTTTTGCATTTCACAAATTCATCCCAGGGGCCAGACTGGACCCTTCGGGGGGTCAGATTTGGCCCCCGGCCCACATGTTTGACACCTCTGTTTTAAATCTTATTAAAGGAGCTATAGTGAATCACACATATCTGGACAATTAACTATGAGTAATGATAATAATATTACATTTTATTCACGGTGACCTTCACAACACTCGGGATATTTTAAAACAACGGCAAACAAATTAGAAATTCACCTACATATTGGCCAAATATCAGGATTAGAGTTGGATATATTCATAGATTTGTATGATGGATTCTTGTTTGTGCTTGATTGACAATATAGTCTTTATCTGTATATGACTCTGAATTAACACAAAGATAATGTGATGAAGGACTGAAAGACTTTAAAGTAGGAGCTATTTTTATACTTACCATGAAGATTTCTTTGTGAAGGGGGATAAATAACAAAAATAGAGTCACATCAGTGTCTATATCGGTCAAGAATATGTCAATCTGTGCTTTTCTTACTCACATTTTGACCAGAACTGTTACTGTAATGGTGATGAATGCGACGTCTACATGTATATTTGTGATCTGAGTGACGGGCTGTTTGTCCGTGACTGTTGCGCTGATTCGCCCATTTACATCCTGACACATTTTGATCCGAGAGGCTTTTCACGCAAATAAAGACATTTTCAGCATAAACTGATCCAGAGACGATACGTAGTGAGTCATCGAGGCAGAGGAACCCCCGCCCCCAAATGCAGGGAATGTATGTTTGGAGTCCAGGTCCTGGTCTAACGGGTCCTCCTCAGTGTTCAGTCCAATCCTGCATCATGGATGTGGACGAGCAGCTGAAGGTGGAAGCCCTCTGCAGAGGAATCCCAGCAGCTCCCTCTGCCTCTTATGTAAGTGCCATTCATTATTAATGGAGCAGTGCAGCTGTGCAGCTCAGTCCTATATTTAAGATACTGCCTCCCTGTTAGAGCCTCTAATAGAGCCGTTGGCCTTTATCATTATTTTATACTTCTGCCGGCAGGAAGGAGTCCCGCTGGCTGCTCTCACCTGGACACATCAGCAGTAGGGCTGCCGTCCACGCCCATGTAACCACCACCATCATCATCATCATCATCATCATCATTATTTCAGCTCCGGTCCAGTCTAGTTTCAGGGTTTTCACATTCACTGGGAAATAACGCTCAGATCTGACACCAGAGAGGGAAGTTTAGAACAGAATCAGGATTTTCACTCAGATTTTGTTGATTTTATTTGACTAAAAACACCGCTTTCCGTCCTGGAAATACAATTCTTCGACAGAAAAGCATTTAAATGATTTCAAGCCTCCTAATTGACCCCTGGAATTCCACCGGATCACTGATGACCCCCCCCACAGTGTGCATTAAAGCGTAAACCTATTACTTGTGCCAGTGTAGGTTTAATACATGTCATTAAAAGGCTTAGATTCTCCATGTTTTTAATATTTGGGTATTTTTATGGGAATCATAAGCACTAAAGAATAATTCAACATAAAGTCAAGACGATGATGATTCATGCTCCTTTAAGGACATCCGGATTAATGATAGACCGATATGTCAGGCTGATATTTAAGTTAATTAATGAATTTTTAATCAAATATTAGGGCCAAAAATAGGACCCAAATTGGGACATGAAAATCTACCTACAGGCATTAGATCTGAAAACATGGCTGTAAATGGTCTCATATAGATTCTAAATATGACACTGTGTTAAATGTGATGATCCTAGTGTTTATTTTAAAATCCAGACGTGGGTTTTCATAAATCTCAGTCTCATTCCAGGTTTCGCGTGTAACTCATCGTGTCCACTGGTGTTACATGCGGAACCTGCCCATTTAAATGTACATAAATCATGAAATCAATGGTCATTTTTGTCAAATACTCTGCCTTGAGTAATTAATTAAATTCCAAAAATGTCCCTGTGAGAGAATAGAGATATTCAAAAAATAGCTGAGCGTAATTTTCGTGTCCTTTTTGACCGCGTCACCTGTGAATTGTCTAAAAATAATATAAAAAGGTGTTTTATCTGAAAAATAGTTGCTCTTTTACCTCAGCACGTATTTATTTTTAAAACAGACCTGAAGCGCTTCCAAACTTGCTTCATAACATGAGTCTACATCTGGTTTTAAATATTATTGTCCTGTTTTTTTGGGGTTTTTTTTAGGAAGAAGCACCATTTCAATTACACTTATTTTTAGTGCAACTCCTTTTATTAACGGTTTTATTTCCCTCAACTCTCTAAAGAAGTCGATCAGTCAGTATTTAGTGGAGGATTATGGGTAAAAAGTGAAAGTGTGCAGTTCATTTAAGAGTCAAATTGTTGGATACGTCGCTTATGAGAAACGTACAAATGTTTTCAGTTCACTGAGAGACTGTGATGAGAGCCATTGTACTGGGGCTTCTGGGTAATTAACAGGAAGCGCCGCAGTCGTCACGGGTGGATGTGCAGATAGGAAAATGTATTTACCCCATCAATGAGCAGCTGGTTCAGGTTTCCTCCAGCCTTTGACTAAATGTCTACACTCAGTTTTTAGTCAAACAACAGCATAATCTCAGGGCGGTGGGCGTCGGCCTGATGGAACATGTTATTCTTAATAAACATCCTCAGTTTTAACGTGACGTGACTGAACTTTAAACAGAAGGACTTGATTTTTATTAGAGGAGGAGAGGAATGTTCCTGTTTTCTCTGTAACGGGGCATTATATTTACGGACTAAAACAGAAGTTTTCAGAAATATGCAGATAATATAGTCAAATATGATCACTTCTTTTTTTTTTTTTTTTCCAAAGGTCTTTTTATTAACAGAGCTTGAATAAAAACAGTCATTATACATGAATATTTTTTTTTTTTTGAACATCAACCCATGACACAACACAAAACCCAACCCAAACACAGACAAATACAAACAACCACTGAGAAAAATGGTGAAAAAGAAAGAAAAAATAAAGTTAAAAAAAAATTTAGATTGAAAATTCTGAAAAAGAGAAAAAATATATAAATAAAAATAAATGAAGTAAAATTATATACATATTAATAACATTTAAACAGGGAATAAAAAAAAGCGGGGGTACTCAGAATATGTTAACCTTTTTGACCTTGATTTTCTACATAGACTTTTTTTTTTATTTCACAAAAGTAATAAAGTCTTGTTTTGTCATCCAATAACACATTAAGGTTGAAATTTAGGATTTCAGAGTATTTGTATGAGTGCTTTACAGTATAAAGAGTTAACCAATGTTGCTGATTACACTGGGGAACACAGTTTTTGTTGAGTTCGGTCTGACAGCTGTTTTTAACTAATTTTTGGGTGTGGAATCCAAAACAGATCTGATCTTCTCTATTATGTCAAGTTTTTGAACTATAGCATCCCTGTTTCTTAAAAAATACTGTACTTAATAGATGTGTGCTTGTTTTATAAAAATTTTCAAACAAAATAAAAAAAAAAATCTAATATTGACGTACAATGAAATATGAAAGAAACGGGCATGACTGCAGTGTTTATTCAACACTATTATATTTTTACACAGGATATGGCTTCTTTAATTCCAGTAGTATTAGTCCTGACCTATCGGAGCTGCACACACCTCTCACTGCACTGTCTCAGTTGTGACTGAACAAAGAAGTGTCCATGTAGCTGTAGATGAGTCCGATCGAATCAGCTGGAGAGTCTGACTACAGCTGATCTGTGGAATTCTGCTTATCTGGAGAAAAAACTTGACGTGCTTGAAAAAAACACTGTAATTTTGGAATCAGCATAAGAATTTGAGTTTTAATCAGCAAGAAATCTAACTCAACATATTTTTTAAAAAATTGTTCCCCCGTGTAATCATTGACATATACCTGGCTGCAAAAATCAAATAAGTAATCAAATTTTTATGTAGTATATTGAGAAAAAAAAGGTAAATATGGTTTGTTTGACTACAAACATGGCATTTAAATGGTTAAAAAAATATGACTGCTATTGAATATTTGTTTTTTTTTTCTTTTATGGATCAAATGTAAAAAAAAAAAAAAAGCTGAAACTGAACTGTATGAAAAACACTGGGACATTACTACGGCGCTGTGCAGATTATGTGTTTTTTTGGTGGTTCAAGGAGCAGATGCCGAAGGGTTAAACCCCCAGTGTTCTAAATGTCACAGCTAATTACCAATGAGTGGTTATTTTTGCAAGAAAAGTCTTTCCATAGACGCAGCGACCTGGTGGCAGGGGCTGTCACCGCCGGTCGACTCCGATACGTCTAATTTGTCCACATTGAGCCTGTGGAAGAATCTGCTTAATGATATTACAGCGAATAAGTGAGAGTTGATGGAATTCCCTCGTGGTCCAGATTTGGAGTCTGTGGGTCCGTGACGCCTTGAGCACAAACTCTTCTTCCTCTGTAGACGCTCAGTTTAGCTGTTCCCGCCGTCGCTTTGTTTCGGTGATGTTTGGTGTCATTTTGTTGATGTTTGAAGTGATTCATGGGAAAAGCAGCGACGTGATCCAGACCATGAAATGTGATCCTATCTCATTACTTTGGCAACATCACCAGATCTACCTGTACGTCCAGAACACACACCCGCACTGGAAAAAACCCAAAACAGAATGTGTATTTTTGTCATTTTTAGTCCAAATATCTCATCACACTTAAAATAAAACAGAATCACCTAAAGAGGAACTTTTCATGAGGTATAAGAACTGATTTTTAGACAATAGATCTAGAGAATCTTATTTCAACCGAGATAATTTTCACTTGTTCCATTGGCAGATTATTTATTTTTTTTGCTTAATTCAGGATTTTTTTTTTTGCATAATTCAAGTAAAAAAAAAAATCTGCCAATGGAACACGTGAAAATTATCTCTGTAAGATTTCTTGAAATAAGATTTTCAAGATCTATTGTCTAAAAATAAGTTCTTCTTCATTTTTTTCCAATGTGGTCCCACTAAAGGTACATTTGTTTTGGACACATATAATAACAAAAATAGCTCATAGTAGTTTAATTTCAGAGCTGATATTTATCCTTGTTTTTTTGTTTTTTTTTTGATAATAACCAAAATCTCTTCATATCTTACATCATCATCTATGTCATCATACTGACAAAAACAGGGCTTTTATTTATTCCATGTTTTCTTTTCTGTCTGTTTTAGTCACATGATCCACACAGAAGTTAGTACTTAATTATATAACCATTGTTTTTGATGATTTTGATGGTCTAATAATTGTTTCCGCGACTGTACACATGGATATTGATTGAATTACTTGAGTTCTCCTCCAGTGAAAGCCCCGCCCCCTTCTATTGTCAGATTGATCTCCTGCATCCAGACCGCAGGACTCGAACACAGAACAGAAAAGAACAACCTGTAAATTCAGCTTCTTATTGACTCTTGATAGAACCTGCCGCTGAGATCCGGGAACACTAGTCCTGTTTTTTTTTTATTTTTTATTTTTTTTATTCCAGATCTGATTTGTGTCTTCACTTTGAGTCTGAGATCTAACTTTAACTTTTCTCACCTGCTGGAGGTGAAGCTGCTGCTGAGGCGTGTTCAGGTTGGTGTTGGCGTCGTCGTGGAGGTGTTGAAGCTTCCTGTGATGTTGTGTTTTAGAGCTGATGTGGGTTCAGTTGCTGGGAGGTTTTTCTCAGCTCTTACTGCTTGATGAACGGCGTTGTTTCTGGTGTTTTTGTGTTTTTCATGATCTGATCCCATCGGGGCGGTGTCCGTTTATACCTGGTACTTGAACGCATCGTCTCTATTGACCACGATTCGATCATTTCTGCTCCATATGTAAAGAAACAAGCTCATTTATGGCTGAAAACATGGGGCAGGTTTTCATTTCAGTCTGACAGCCTGGGTTTGTCATATTTACAGGGTGTTTCCAGGTGCTTGAATTTCAATATTGTGTTTTCAAGGTCTTGAATTTTTGTGTAAGTGTTTGAAATTATAACTCCATGATGTGATTTTATTTCCATATTTATTTTGAATATTAACTCCGCCAGGTTAGATGTCAAGTCAAAGCTACTTACAGAGAAATGGTACATTTTGAAAAATAAAACTTAATGTTCAAAAATAAATTTAGCGGTCGCTCTCAGGT
>JAPTYQ010000023.1:36825273-36837784 GCA_029814465.1 Ostorhinchus cyanosoma
GATTCAGTGCTGCGCCTGTTTACAGTTCTGTGATTGGTCAGTGGGTCTCAGTCTGTGTCGGTTAGTTCTATGTTGTGGCTTGTCTTCAGAGTGGACCATGTGCATAAAGCTCCGCTAAATCCTGGTTCGACCCCGGACCCAAGAGCTTCTCCTCATCCTCCTGATGATGCGATGAAGCTCAGAGTGAAGCGTCCGAGGCGTCTGTACGAAAAAAATTCTAAAAAAAATTAAAAAGAATCACAGTGTTCGATTCTTAAAAGTCAGGCCTGATTTTAGAATCTGATCCTGACTTGGAAACACGACAGGCGGAAATATTTGGGTTTATATTCAGTAAGAAAACGTCTTCCTTCAACAGACATTTTAATTGTGAATCAAATTTCAATAATTCTTTATTTTCCAAGTAATTTCCTGAAATGTAGCTGCTAAAGAGAGAACCCCCAGAGTCACTTTATGGATTTATAATAACTTTTTCAGTCAGAAAGAAGCAGCGGAATTAACACAGAATGAATGATTATTTTCAAGATTCAAAAATTCATGGATTCTTTATCGTCAGTTCACTTCATACAGAGAATTAAGATACTGTTTCACTTCCACTTTGTTCAATGTCATGCATTTAAATAGAGGTTAAAAAAAAAGAATTAGAATAAATAGAATGCCCTTTACTGTCATTATACTGAATATACAACCAGATTGGAGAACTTCTCTTTTTTCAGTGGAAACGGGTAACTACAGTCATGGAAAAAACGATTAGACCATCAAAAGTCATCAAAAACAATGGTTATGAAATCAAGTACTAACTCTTATGTGGATCATGTGACTAAAACAGACGGAAAAGAAAACATGGAATGAATAAAAACACTGTTTTTGTCGGTACAATGACAGATATTGTTGTAAGAACTGAAGGGATTTTGGTTATTATTAAATAAAAACATGTTAAATGGATAGATATCAGCTCTGAAATTAAACCACTATGAGCTCATTTTTGTTGTTTTCATTATATTTGTCCAAATAAAAGTTGTACCAGGCATTAAAATGAACAAGAAGTTGAAGAAAACAAGGGGTGGTTGAATGTTTTTTTCTGCACCTCTATTTATAAAATATAAGGTGCAAAATATGTACAAGATAAAGTCCGTTAAGACGGTGCAGTTAGATTTATATACAAAGATGAGGATAAAAGGATAAAATTAAGAATATTAAAAAAAATAAATGTATTGCACAGGATGGTTGAATATATAATAATATACAATAATATTTATAATATAATAAATAGAGATTTTTTATCTCACTTAGGTTTTTTTTCCTTTTTTCTCCTGCTTAAATAAAGGTTATAAAATAAATAAATATATACAGAATAATTATAGTGCATAGGGTGATTAATATTCACATATAAAATAGACATATTTAATAAAATAAACAGTATAAAGAATACACATTTAGAGGAAAAAAAAGGGAATATAAATATTCACCAGTTTAGTATTTCGCAAGTATTGGCTGCCTGCAGGTATTATTTTATTTCCATTTTCTTAAGATCAAAAGTTGTTTGTTCCATTATTTCAAAATTTAAAGTTAAAGATAAATTCCTGTGCTTTCCCAAGAACATGAGCTGTGCTGTTTTTCCTAAATTAACCCTCGGATTAGAGTGGAATTGTGACATGTTTTCTGTAGCGTGCCCATCGCAGCCTACTGTGGTCTAATTTCATCTGCCGTTGTCTCATAATAAACCGAAACCAATGCTGCAGGTGGTGGTTTACTATGTCTGCATATGTTGATGCTAATGTGGTTGAAGTCTATGGAGCTGAACCCACACCGACCAAAATACAACAAAACCCCCACCCCCACAGCACAGGTAAAACTGTGCTCTGTGGGAAATACTGCTCTAGAAATAAACCATATTTGAGATTAAACCAGCTTTTACTCAAGAAGAACATATGTAACCTCGTATCACCCAAAAAAATCATCTTACATCAAGATAATGATGGAATGATGCTTGTTTTTTTATTCTTGTTTTCTGCACAGAATGAATCCAAATGAAGAAATGTATTTATTAATAGTATGAAATTTCTCTATTTTACCTTTAGATATAATAACTGGAAGCTTGAACTCAGATGATTTGTGTTAAATTGCTTCATCTTTGGAAAAAAGTGCATAATTAACACTAAAATGAGTTAAATTGTTGTCATTAAAAGCAAAAGACGTGTGACTTAAAATGGATTCTATATAAACACTTTACTCCTTCACTTTACTTGATAATAACTAGACATTTCCAGAAAAAAACAGGTCAAAGTAAGACACTAATTAACTTCTGGTACTTCGCCCTGAAGGGTCGTTCCTAACGACCGTAATGTCAAAATATTTTACATCCAGTTTATTTTCAGCTTTTTTACATGTTTTTGTATTTCGACAACTTCAGCCATAAACAAAAATAGCGAATACTTAATTACTGTCATATTTTCAACTCTTTAAATGTGATGTATGTGGAGTAAACAAACCATATTTTATTTATGCAGAAAAAAAGTACTTTTTTCAATATACCAGATAAATTTTGGATGACTTTTTTGCTGTGATTCACACCAACATCAGTTAATTTACATTGTTATTTTCTTGTTCTAGGTCAAATGTTAAATGCTAAAACTTCGGAGAACGGTGTTTTGTTTACAATGTGCTGACTTTAGTGTTTGGGTCAGAATTTTTTTTTTTAATTCATGCAAAAATGAACAACTTTTGAATTATGACCAAATACAAATTGTGAAAAATAATATGACCTTTTGTAACATGAATTGTAAAATGTGCATAATATGCTCATTTGGATACTGGAAGGTTAAAATGGGATTCTAATCATCAGTTCCACCGTTTCTAAGTTTATATATTTTCCTTCACATTAGTTGATAATAACTAAACATTTCCAGAAAAACAGGGAAAAGTCAGATTCTAATTATAGAGCAAGTGGAGAAAATGATCTGGTTATTAAATACACATGCATAAACTTGGATTAAATTGTATACTTGCTGTTCTGCTGCAGCGGAAATTGCATATTTTAATGTTTCAAACTGAAATTATACGCACCAAAATGTCATCACTGGCTTAAAAAAACCCCTAATCTGTTGAACTGGTGTTTAATGACTGTAACAGCCTCCTGTTTTTCCACCTCGTATAAGAATAAATAGAGCAGATTTGACCTTAACATCCAAATAGCAGCTACTTTTTAGGAAATTTGGGGAATGTTCCTTTAAATCTTGAGCGAAAAGAGGCTGATTTTGCAGCCGAAGCTTCACCTCTGTTTGTTTTTTCTGGTCATCCAGGAGTGTTACCTGCTTTATGTCCATGATCTGTCGGTTTGATGGTTCCAGATGTGATGTGGTGTTTTGAACCAACTCAGAGTATTTGTGTATTCGTGTAACGGTCCAGGTTAGAAGATTTTGAAGTTGAAGTCTTATTTTTTTTCTGCTGCACCATCTCACATCAATAAACAGAATTTATAAGGAAAAAAAAAAAAGAAAAAACCTCCGTCACCCATTGTTTGAGTTGCAAATGGTTTGATATATGAATATGTTTGCAAGAAAAACACCTTTATTTAACGTAGCGTAACGGAAATAACCGAAAGAAAATGATTCCGTCAAACATCCTACGTTTTCTTGTCACTTTTCAGTCGATTAGAAATCATTCTGATGGAGTTCCGGTGCTGTTTGTTTTTTTTTTGTTGTTTTTCACCACCTCAGTTTTATTGACCAAACCAAACAGACTCAGTGTCAGATCATGCTGCGTTCACATCATGTTGGAGTTATTACCACTTTTTTTTTTTTTTTTTTTTCATGCAAATATAACTTGTATTTTCATATATAGAAAAATATGGTTTTAAAAGCATCAAATTATTTTACTTTATTGTCACTTTCCCATGTTTCCCAATTGGAAACTTGCATTGTTGTGGGGTTGATTTTGTTTATGTAAAAAAAATTAAAACAAAAAAGCTAAAAAAACAAAATTAAAAGCATCAAATTCAGTTAAATCATACTGAAAAAATTTTAAAAATCAATCTTCTGTAAAAAAAAAAAACAAAAAAGCACCGACAGTGAGTGTTAAAACTGTGCAGAGTTTAACATGATATAATCTTGTATAGTATTAATAGTATGTATTGTAATATAAGTTGCATATTTTGGCCAGTGCAGCATCTTATAGCATGATTTATTTTTACTGCTTCAAAAACTGACTCAGCATCTTTGCAGATGACACTGTGTTTTTATTGATATTTAAACTATTAATAATGTGCAGAGTGAGTTTTTTTTTGTAGATTAGATTAGATTGAACTTTATTGATCCTTTGGCCAGAGCCCTCAGGAAATTGCAGTTCTAAAAGCAGCACGACACCGATTATACACACACAAAACACCACAAGAAAAAAGTAATACAATATCGTAATTAGAAAAAAAAAACTATTAACAAACAAAAAAAAAATACAGTAGTGAAAAAAACGCAGCTGCACATCGGAAAGAAATAGTAGAAACAAGAGGCAAAGTAGTAGCTCTAATAATAATGATAATAAAACAATTTATAATAATTAATTTTTACTAAATTTGTTCATGTTACACTAAATGATTGTACGCATTTACTTTGCTGATATTTTAGGTTTCTGCTCTGTGAATATCTTTGACTCACAGCTGAAATAAAATGAACAAATATTCAGTTAAATTTTCCTTTAAAAAAAAACATAAAACTATGAAATAATATGAATTTTCACCATTTCTATCTTGTGTATGAGTTGGAAAAGTCATAAAACTTCATATGATTGAAATGTTGTTACTTTTCTTTCAGTTCATTCAGTCACATTCTCTGATTCTGGAATTTCTATAACTTTAAATATATATTCTTTAGATTTCATGAGGCGTTCAGGGCCTTTAATTTTTTCGCAGAAACAGCAGCAGATTCATTCGTTTTCTCTGCTCAAAACATGAATTCTTTTGGACAAATCCTTCGTGTGCAGTGTCGAGTCCATTCCACGAACGCCTACAGCGAACCTGTGCGTCTCCACCTTTTCTCCGACGTGCCCTGAACGCAGCATCTCAGTGGATCTGTCTCCACGGGTCGCGTTTGTTTGGTGTGGAAATCGGACAGACAGCAGATCAAACACAAACGCAGTGTGTTCATGCAGATGAGGAGGAGGTGAATGTGAGGCTGTTGTGTTTCTGTTGATTCTGTTCTGTTCTTTGTGTCCTTTCTGTTGGGTTCGGTTCTGTCTCTGAGCGATCCGGACCTCCTCATAAACGTCCTCTGATCATGATGTGATGAAATGCTGCTTCCTGCTCTCAGCCGGAGACTCAGCGTCTTTGTTTTTGATTTCTTTTATTTTAATCAGAAGCTGTTTTCTGATCTCCGCTCGTCTTCTGCTTCTGCTTCGATCTCTCCTCGACCTGTAACCTTTTCTCTGCCTCTCTGCCCTCCATCCCTCCTTCCCCCGCCCTCCTTTAATTTTTCATGTTGTTATTATTTATACATTTATCCTGAAACCTGTTTCCATCATCGCTCCTCCCTGACCCTCTCCTGACCTCCTAAACCTCCTCATCTCTCTCTCCTGTCCACCCGGCCCCACCTGCCTCCTCTTCACTTCCTCCTCCTCCTCTTCCTCCTCCCCCTCCTCCTCCTCCTCCTTCTCCTTCTCCAGCTAAGACCCAGGACGGCATCGCTCTGGAGATCCAGCCGCTGAAGAGCGAGGAGGCCGCCGAGTCGGAGGAGAAGGAGGAGAAGGAGGAGGTCAAACCTGTGAAGAAAGTCAACGTGACCAAGAAGGAGAAGTCGGTGCTCCAGGGGAAACTGACCCGACTGGCCGTTCAGATCGGGAAGGCAGGTGAGGAAACGTTAAAGCACCACCGAAAACCAACCCCGACGTCCTCACAAACACAACATCACATCAGAGTCACATGTTTTATCAAAAAATACAATATACGGACAAAAGTATTCAGGGGGTTTTTTTTTTTCTAACGGGTCTTGGATAAAAACAAAAATGACAAATGTTATAATATACTTTTATACTTGGATAAATATCACTGCATCGCATTGGTTTTAAATAAAAATAAGAATGAATGAATGAGTGTTTTATTTTTGGTTTGTACATTAATGATTACACTTCGTACAATAACCATAATAAACAGAAAAAACTAAAAACGGAATAGGCTGGACACACCGCTTACATTAAATTAAATATGTACAGTTAGTTTGTACTGTAGTTAGTTTAATTTGATTTCCAGCTCATAAAATCATCAGATGACAAAGAACTATCCGACATGGTCAAACCAAATTTTTCCACACTTGAAAAGAAGTGGGAACAAGTATAACTTATAGGCTCCGCCCCCTTTTTACGAACTAATAAATCAATCAGTTCCGCTTCCTTTGCTAAATTTCCTTTTTGATATAAAATCTGGAATGACAAATAAAGTCTGAGTCTAATATTCATCAGTATCTTCCACCCTCTTCCATAAACCTCAACAACAAAAGCTCCTTGAATATATATTTTTTAATTTTTTTTTACAGATGTTTATACAGTCTTTCAACTCTTTCTCCAAACCATTCACACTCCAAAGTTAGGATGTGAGATGGAAGTCACAGTGACCGTGAAAAGGGTCAGAATTTATTTTCCACCAAATCTGAGAAGGTTTTAAAGAATTAAAGAGTGGGACGTTGTCAGTTTCCAGGACAGACACAAACCCTTCTGTGGAGACCTTAAAACACTGAAGGGTTATTGATTTTTCCCTGAAAAAGGCAATTGGAAAAAAAGAAAGAAAGATATGATTCACCGAACTATCGACCGGGTCTAAAACAATGTGGAGGTTTAAGGCGGTGGATCCACTTCAACAACGTCTAATAAGTTCTGTTCTGTCAAATATGGTGCGTTGTTATTTTCGTATAAAATGGAGCCACTCTTTTTTTTTTTTTTGTTACACGTTTGTATTTATTTATTTAAAATACAGACTAATATCAACAACATCGCTTCTGTTTTATATGATTTAATAAGGTATGATAGGTAATCTATTACAACAAGAAGGCTACATTTGTTTACAGTGAAATAAAATAGACTATCAAGTTTTAAATTGAGGAACTATCTTGACAAAATAGATGCAATGGAAAAAAAAAATGTACCCAAAAAGACCCAAACAGCCACTGAATCTGAAATGATTGATACCTGTTGATCCCCTAATTCTATCAATACATGTAAGTAATTGGTGTAAAATACAGTTTTTCGTCTTTTCATGGTCATCAGATATGACCCATTTGGACGTTCAGAGGTTCCGTAGTTACCATGGAAACACCGTCAACTTCCACAACACTGATTTACCATTAAAACCCATGGAGTGGATGGAGACACTGGGTTTATGTTCAGTTAATGAGAGATTTTACTGTAAAAGTCACTTTTTCTTCCGCTTTCTCTGTTTTCGATGCAATAACCATCAATTTTAATCTGAGCTTTAATGAACATCTGCATGATCAGTGAATCAGTGAATTAAATATAGGAAAACACTTGATTTACACTGAAAAAATACAAAATATACAGGATAATATTATAATAAATGGTAATAAATCACTCCAAAGGTTAAATAGAGAGAAATATTAATTTGGGAACTGACACAAAAGAAACACTGGGTCTTTATGTGTTCATAAAAAGAATAAAAAAAAATATATAATAATAATTTAAAAACAAAACATGCACTAAAATGCTGTTTTCATGTGTAAATGCATTAATGTAGATCAGTGGTTCTCAAATTTTGTGGTTGTGGAAAAAATTTACTTTTTTTTTTTAAATCAGAAAGGTCACATATATTGTGATCGTTACTGAAAATAAAAATGTTAATTTTGAGAATATTTTTGGTCATACTGCTCAGACTCACAACCAATAGTGTGATAATATGTGTAGTGTGAATAAAGCAGGTATAATAACTGTATCACTATTATAACCCTTCTTTTGAGGCGCAACATAAACTCAATACGTATAATAAACTACTTTTTCAAATAGAAAAATTAAATGTGTAGTTACATTATAACTATACCATTAATTGAAATATTTTTTTGATCAACAAACTGATTTTCTTTGGCAAAGTTGAATATTTCAATAGCATCAGTGGCTGCAGGAGTGTATATTCAATTGCACATATTCCCAGAACATTAAGGGACAAACTGTATAAAAATGTTGAATGTTTTTGTTTTCTTCCCAGTTAAATTCTCGTCCATTTTCCAAACCTAAATCACCATCAGATCACCAGTGGATCTGTTTATTTTTTGTTCCGGCTTCGTTCCACCTGCTACATGTTCTGGTCTGAAGGCAGTAAACACACCTTATCCTCCTCCTTCAGCGTCAATGTAAAGAGCTGAGTGGTTTCCGTCGGAATAATCACGTCCCCTAACTGTCCCCGACTGACCCATCCCAGTAGACCCCGCCCACCGCAGACCACGTGGTGCTTTATGTGCTTTTTAAGATTCCCCATAATATGGGAGCGTTCCTTTAATTCCATCAGAATAATCGGCCAGCGGGGTCAGAATGCACTCAGATTTATTGGATGGATTTTTTTTATTTTAATGGAGAACATGGTTCATTCCGGAATTGCAGGCATTTTCTGCGTCACTTCAGCTGACCCTGATAAAAACAGGAGCTTTCAGGACGGAGGGGGAGGGGCTTCAGAAACTGGGTCTCACCTGTCGTCACCTGTCTGGAGGATGTCTGGATCAGATCTGCTGATGCGGGCCTTTTCTCCCCATCGCAGTTTTACTAGAATAGAAATAACACGTTTTCACTTTAACCGTTCGATGTTGCAGTTACAGGTTTGTGTTCGGTGCCGGTTCAGTTTCCCCTCGTGTCCCGCCCACACAGGTCCTTTAATCACCAAAAGTGCATAATCTGCGCAGTGCTGTTGTCATGTCAAAAGGTTTTTCATGCAATTTGTTTTGAACTTTTTTACATAAACAAAAGCACCAAATACTCTGTAACTCGTACTCGTCTTCATCCACTTATCTGGGTCGGGGGGGGGGGCAGCAGCCTCAGCGGAGGAGCCCAGACAGCCCCCTCTCCAACCACTTCCACCAGTTCTTCTGGGGGAATCCCGAGGCGTTCCCATTCCAGCCCACAGATCTAATCCCTCCAGCATGTCCTGGGTCGCACCTCCCCAGGGAGGCGTCCAGGAAGCATCCTCACTAGAGGCCTGAACCACCTCAACTGGCTCCTCTGGATGTGGAGGAGCAGCGGCTCTACCCCCAGTCCCTCCCAGATGTCTGAGCTCCTCCTCTATCTCTAAGGATTAGCCCACCCACCCTGCGAAGGTACTTGCACTTGTGACCTCATTCTTTCGGTCATGACCACAAGTGAGAGTCGGAACCTAGATCGACCGGTAAATCGAGAGCTACACTTTTGCACTTAACTCCCTCTTCACCACAACAGACGGGTTTAGCGTCCACATCACTGCAGACGCCGCCCTGATCCGCCTATCGACCTCCTGCTCCATCACTAATGAATAAGATCCTGACATATTTGAACTCCTCCACCTGATTCAGGACTTCCTCCCTGACCCGGAGTGGGCTGAGGACCATGACCTCAGACTGGGACTTACTACTCAGTACCTGGCATATTTATTTAACCCTTTAAATGCTGTTTGTAACGTAAACAAACCTTATTTCTTTATGCAAAAAACACAAAAACCTTTTTTTTTTTTTTTCTTCAATATACTGCCTTAAAATATGATTATTTATGGGGTTTTTTGTTTTGGGGTTTTTTTTGCAGCCTGGCATATGTCAGCAGCATTTGGTGTTTTGTTTTCTTTTTTTATGGTGAATGTATCCCAAATGTCCCTTGTGTTTGTTTTCTATTGTACAGTAAAAATATAGTAAAAAATAAATAAATAAAATCAGCAGGATTTAACATTTTTCTACTGCTGTTTGTTAATGGATCTGGTAGAAAAATAACACTGTTGCCAGGCAGGTTTTGGGAAAGCTGACCAATCAGAGCAGAGCTTGTTTTTCTGTAGTTTTTGTTATTCTTTTGTTTTGTTTTTATTAATTTTTATTATTCTTTTATTTTGTTTTTATTCCCAGTTTAGTTTAAGTTTGGTTTTAAAGCGACATTCCTAGCATCTGTCCGCAAAAAAATACAACTGTCGGTCAGTGTGTTTGTGTTAATAACCAGAAAAATTTAATTATCCACTTCAAATCCAAGACTTAGGTGGGAAATAGTCGGGCAAAGATGGACATTAAACCATTTTCTTTCCTATGAATTAATCTTATTTTTGTTTGTCTATACTTTTTTATCAGTTAAATTATTGTTCGGTTCAGGCGGAGTTTGATCCAAGTCGCTTCATCTCAAACCAGTTTGACATAAATCAAGAGTTTTATCTGGGAATCATTCAAAGATGTTCTGTTCGAGCCCTAGAATAAAAATCTAGAGCTTTGAACGTCCGGTATAAAAACTGTCAGTGTTTGAGAAGCTCACATCGATCTTCTACCTTCTTATGTTTTATTCACAAAGATCTGTCTCCACGTGTCCGTCAGAACTTCTACTCTGACATTTTTTTTTTATTCTTTTTGAAGACTTTCTGACCAGAGGAGGACTTCAGGGGCTGTTGGCTCACTTTTCTTTCACTGTCAAAACATCAAAATTAATGAATGAATTAATATTTGTATTTCGGTCGCATACTTTTGCAGAACACAAACTTCCTGACAGACATTTTTCTCATAATCAGTCACTGATAAACGGAATAAGCTGAAGCCAAAAGATTATTTCTGCTCGTCCTGTTTTGATCATTTGAGTTTCCTGAAATATCAGCACTGAGAGGAAATAAACGTTCATCAAGTAATTCATTCGTTAAATTATTTTCCATGATTTAGAGGCCATTGGCAATGGATGGATGGATGGATGGATGGATGGATGGATGGATGGATGGATGGATGGATGGATGGATGGACATGCTGCACTGTTTATAATACTGTACTGTAGGTAAAACAGTGACTATAATTAAACTAAAAAAAATAATTCGAATAATTATTGAAAATATATTTATTACAATTATCATTATCATTATTGCCTCATTTGGAAGGGGTCGGATAATTTTGTCCTTGTGGTTCTTCACTTATAAGATTTAGAACTTGATAAATAGGGGAAAATTAATACCAATTAGGTGGGAAGGAAAAGGTTCACAGGTAGCACTTAAATAAAATGTAAATAACTGGGGTTCCAATGCTGAACCTTGTGGAACGCCGCAGGATACTCTTCCAAAACTATGATTCTGTGTTATTAATGTGTACATACTATTTTTCTATATCTTTATTTAGATGGGACTGTGCACATTAATGAACACATTTATACATTCCATTTCAGTATAAACATGCTAATATGCCCGAGTTAGCATCAGTGCTAATTTTTATCCGCTATCCCCACTTAATAAATAAGTGCTACTGAAACCTATTTATGTCAATCCCTTGTTAACCAATGTTGTTTGACACCTTTTACCATAGGTTTACATTATTTAAGTAGTAAAAAATGATCACTGGTGTCAAATACTTGTTGAATATTCTTGTGCTGTTTTTATCGACTGCTTTTATAATATGTAAAAAAAAAAAAAAAAAATCCATTATTGCTGCAGATGACATACAAAAGAACCAAATACATAAGAGCACATTTCAGAAATTAGCTGATTTTCATTTTTATGTCTTAAAACAAAATTAAATGACTGAATGGGATCAATTGGGGCAATTGATTTTACATTGTCAGCAATTTTTTTAAAAGTTGGCTCTGGGTGTTTTTGAGGACGAAATCCACCACAAAGATCATCTGAACCGTGACCTTCCATTTCCTTCTTTCAGGTCTGATCATGTCGGCCGTGACCGTCATCATCCTCATCCTGTACTTCGTCATCGACACCTTCGCGGTCCAGGGTCGGTCCTGGGTGGCCGAGTGCACCCCCATCTACATCCAGTACTTCGTCAAGTTCTTCATCATCGGCGTGACGGTGCTGGTGGTGGCCGTTCCCGAAGGGCTGCCGCTCGCCGTCACCATCTCCCTGGCCTACTCCGTCAAGGTAAACCCGACCAGAACCAGAACCAGAACCCAGACCAGGAGATTCAAGTAAAGCAGGTTTAATGACGAATTATTTCAACCCTGGAAATGAAACCGAATATCAAAAAAGTAGCAGCTATTTGGATGAAAGAAGGAAATATAAATGTCATTAAATATAAATGGAACGGGAGTTTTGACTCAACCTTATGTTTATTTAACTCGTACGACTCATCAGCCTTTTGCAGCGTCACAGATTATGATAAAACACTGGAACGTGTGGTTCAACAGGTGCAATATGGACATAAATACTGGGACACGTCAAACCCACAGTTTATAGGACGTGTCATTAAAGCTGCTTCGAAATGTTAAACATGTTCATGTCAGTTCATGTGAATGATTCTAACTATGGACGTATGTAAAATCCATCCATCCATCCATCCATCCATCCATCCATCCATCCATCCATCCATCCATCCATCCATCCATCCATCCA
>JAPTYQ010000023.1:36839721-36850498 GCA_029814465.1 Ostorhinchus cyanosoma
TATGGACATGAAAAGCTACCTAGATGTCAGTGCATTTGATCTGAAAACATGGCTGTTTGAACTTTTAGCTCCATGTCCTGTTTTGAGGACCAGTTTCATAGAAGAACCCATTTATGATCATTATTTGTCCATATTAAACTCTTTTTGTTTTTTAATCTTGTAGATGTTCTCGTATCCTGGACGCTCAGGGTCAGCCTCGCGTCTTTAAGCCCAAAGACCGTGATGAGATGGTGAGGAAGGTGATCGAGCCCATGGCGTGTGACGGACTCAGGACCATCTGTGTGGCCTTCAGGGATTTTCCCGCTGAGGCTGGAGAACCAAACTGGGACAACGAGAACGACATCCTGAATGAGCTGGTGTGCATCGCCGTGGTGGGCATCGAGGACCCCGTCAGACCCGAGGTACAGTTAAAGCCCCGCCTCTTCGGACCAACACCCTCCCACCCTGGTCCGCCTGTTTTTCCCGTTTGTAAATCTGGTTTGTCTGACTCCCTCCACAGGTACCTGAAGCCATCTCTAAGTGTCAGCGTGCAGGCATCACGGTTCGGATGGTCACCGGAGACAATATCAACACAGCCCGAGCCATCGCTACCAAGTGTGGCATCCTGCTGCCTGGAGAGGACTTCCTGTGTCTGGAAGGGAAGGAGTTCAACCAGCAGATCCGCAATGACAAAGGAGAGGTGAGACCAACCAGGGACGCCATTTACACTTTGACATTTTTAAGCAGAAAAATTAAGATACTACTTGGAAATACCTTCATTAAAGCAGAGACTTATGGGTATTGTAGTATTTAGAGTCAGTATCTATAGACAGTTTTACAGAAAATGTGTTTTTACTTTCTGTTGTCTGCAGAGAAATTACAAGCAACTATGTCGAAGTACAGTGTTTTTCAAGTGTCATCTGTAGTGAGCTGTAGAAAAAAACCTACCTTCTCTCCATGGCAACAGCAGCTGAGGTTCATGGGTGTTTAATATGTAATATTTACGTTCAGTATTGGTAAAAAAAAAAAAAAAAAAAAAAAGAAAGAAAGAAACGTTATTGTGCTGAGCATCAGTGCATTCATCTTCACAGGAAGCACAATTTTTTTCTGTACAAACTCATAATCACATTTTGGCCTGCAGTTAAAGAACACCATTTCCCACAAACCCCAGGGTGTTAGAATATCAGCAGTGTGGTGTTTGTGAGACATTCTGCATCTAAAAAAAAACAAAAGGAATTTAGAAAACGGTATCATATCAGAGAAGAATGTTGCCTTTGAGACACAAACACATGGAAAACCTACAGATCATATCAAAGTAAAGCATCATGGGAGCTGTAGTTTTTGATGTTAATAACGCTTTAATCCTTAATATAGACAAGGGATGTCAAACATATTGCCTGTGGTCCAAAACCAGCCCACAGGGGATCCAATCCGGCCCATGGGATGAATTCACAAAATGCAAAAATGACACTGAAGATAATAATAATCAAAGATGTTAAAATCATTTCAGTTCAGGGCCACATATAGACAAATATGATCTCAAGGGGGTCGGACCAATAAAATAATAGCATATTAACCTAGAAATAAGGAGAGGAGAGACTGATCAGAGATGATGTTTACTGAACAAACCTACATTGGCGCTAATGTGTCTTCAAACATTCGAACACGGCTGAAACATGTGACGAAGACGGCTGATGATAACATTTTTGGGCTGCAGTTAAAAAACACCATTTCCCACAAGCCCCAGGGTGTTGGAATATCAGCAGTGTGGTGTTTGTAGGACAATCTGCATCTAAACAAAAGGATTTAGAACAGCATCATATCAGAGAAGAACATTGACTCTGAGATACAAACACATGGAAAACCTACTGCTAATATGAAAGCAAAGCATCATGGGAGCTATAGTTTTTTATGTTAAAAACACTTTAATCCTTAGACCAGGGGTTTCAAACCTACTACCAATGGTCCAAAACCAGCCCATAAAGGGTCCAATCCAGCCCATGTGACAGCATCATATCAGAGAAGAACAATGCCTCTGAGGTACAAACTCAAGAAGATCATGTCAAAGTAAAGCATCATGGGAGCTGTAGTTTTTGATGTTAAAAACCCTTCAATCGAAAATCAAAAAATCATAATTGAAATAAAAAATTACTCTGAGGACAATAATCAGTGATGTCAAACTCATTTTGTTCAGGTTCCACATTTAGACCAATATGACCTCATGTGGGTCAGACCAGTACAATGATAGCGTGATAACCTACAAATAATGACAACTCCAAACTTTTCTTTTTGTTTTTGTGTAAAAAAGACTCTTCACATCCTTGCTTTTTTTTAACTTTTCCAGGTGGAACAGGAGCGTCTGGACAAGGTTTGGCCCAAACTTCGCGTTCTGGCTCGTTCTTCGCCAACAGACAAACACACCCTGGTCAAAGGTTCGTAGGGTTTCAGTCGGTTTCTGTTGTTTGGTTTTAGTCGCATTCTCATTAAAGGCGGGGTTTCTGTGTGTCGTCAGGTATCATCGACAGCACGGTAGGAGAAACCCGACAGGTGGTGGCGGTGACGGGAGACGGCACCAACGATGGCCCCGCCCTCAAGAAAGCTGACGTGGGCTTTGCCATGGTAACCGCTGCTTGTATTTCCTCATCTGTATTCACTGTGTTCTGGATCAGATGGTTTTGCTGTTAATGGCTTTAGTACCTGCTCACATTTGTCTCCGTCCTGTCAGGGAATCGCGGGTACAGACGTAGCGAAGGAGGCGTCCGACATCATCCTCACCGACGATAACTTCACCAGCATCGTCAAAGCCGTCATGTGGGGCAGGAACGTCTACGACAGCATCTCTAAATTCCTTCAGTTCCAGCTCACCGTAAACGTCGTGGCCGTGATCGTAGCCTTCACCGGCGCCTGCATCACACAGGTGAGCTGGGCGGGGCCGGCCTTTGACCTCTGACCTCTGACTCCAAGGACGTTCTGGTCTGGTGTCAACGGAGGTGGTGTCCACTTATTTCTCCTTTAGGACTTTAAATCCTAATGTGAAACTTTGTAACTTAGAATAAACAGCAAAACAAAGATACGAATTGTAAATACCTTCTCCAAAGCAGAGACTTATGGGTATTGTAGTATTGAGTCAGCATCTACAGACACTTTTACAGAAAATGTGTTGTTTTTATGCTCTGTTGTGTACAGAGAAATTGCAAACAACTATGTCAGAAATACAGTTGTTTTTAAGTATCATCTCTAATGCACTGTAGAAAAAAAAACAACCATTTTTCCATGGCAACAGCAGCTGAGCTTCATGGTTGTTGTAGTACTTAGGTTCAGTGCTGGTTATTGTGTTGAGCATCAGTGCATTCATCTTCACAGTAAGTGTACATATTTTTCTTTACAATCTTATAATTACAGCTTGGGCAGCTGTTAATGAACACCATTTCCCACAAGCCCCAAGGTGTTGGAATATCAGCATGTGGCATTTGGTGTTCATAAGATATTCTGCATTGAAACAAAATAATGTAGAAAACAGCATCAGATCAGGAAAGAAAAGAACATTGCCTCTGAACCACAAACGCATGTAAAAAAAAAAAAAAAAGTATGTTTGTGGTGTTACCAGACATCCCATAATGCATTTCAGATGGAAACATCAAGTCCCAGAGCTTCGAATTCTCTAAAACGCGTAATCAATAGCTTTGCCATGTTTATTTCATTATCATTTCATTACTACTGAGCCGTAGAAACAGCTTGTGGTGTCTTCCCCATGACTAAGGCAGCTAAGACTCATGGGTATTAAAGTATCTAGAGTATTTAGAGCCTTAAATTAATTTTTACAGGGAGCAAGCATGAAACCAAAAAACTCTGCTAATAACTCTATAGATATTCTTAATTAAAAATGCAGCTTCAGAACACGACATTACTTCAACTTTCACCATTTTAAACTTCTTGTTTAACCGATGTACAAGCAAATGATGAAAAATACCTTAGACTACATGTCCCAAGGTGCATTTAAGCGTCAAAAATCCAATCACGGGCCCTCGCATTCTGTCATGTCTACAAATCTGTAACTTCAGCTGGACACATATCGTCTGAGGAATCGGATTTCCCTTTGTAAAAATACTTTGAAGCTTCTTCTCCATGGTAACAGGAGCTGAGGCTCATGGGTATTGAGGTATCTGAAGTATTTAGAGCCTTGAAACATTTTACAGAGGAAAATCTAAACTAGAAAAGTCTATCAGTAACTCTGTAGATGTTCTTGATTCAAAATGCAGCCACAGAACGTGACCTTAATCTGAGGTTTCACCACTTTTAACCTCTTGTTTAACAAATATAGAAGCAAAAGATGAAAAAATGTCTTCGACTACATCTCCCAGGGTGCATTTAGGGAACAAAAATCCAAACACAGGCCTTCACATTCTCTCATTTCATCAAATCTCAATGTTCAGCTAGATGAAGGGTCAGATTTAACTTTGTGAGAACACCTTGAAGGTTCCTCTCCATGGTCACATTAGCAGAGCATCATGGGTATTGTAGTATTTAAAGTCAATATTTTGAAGCAGGAAAAACAGTTTGTGAAAAAAGGCAGAAATCTACCTGAACATGTTCAGTGTTTCTGATGTAACTGCCAGAACAGATGTGTTTACCTCCTGAACTTGGCATTTTTAAAGGGTCAGTCGGTCTGTAAATACCGGGTGTGATTTCGGGGTGACCGGCTCGGCGCTGTGAGGAGGCGAGGTGGGCTATGCAGCGGTTTGATGTCTCGTCATGTTTCTCTAATCAGAAAAGTGAACTCCTGGCACAATAAAACAGGAAGCGACGGCTGTGCGTTAATTGAAAGGCTCACAGCTGGCAGGACGGATAACTCACTCGTCTCGGCTGCGGAGAACACAAAGTAGGCTAAGATACAGCCTGAAACCATGGCAACACGTCAGCGTCAGCGTCCTGAAATATATCAGGGACTCAGCAGTGGTCTGCTTTCTGTTAGATCACATCACATCATTAAGACGAGCCGCGGTCGTTTACTTCTGTGTTTATTTATCGTTTGGACCCGGCGGTAACATCACAACGGAAAAACACACACTGAGGTCTGATGTTCACACAAACATAACAAAGAACAGAAACGGCTGAAAGAACTCACCAATTCAAAAGGCAAACGGCATCACCTGCATCTCCCAGCGTGCATTGCACCAACAGCCTGTCAGTCACACAGCTTCAGATAATGTTGACTTCTTAAAGGAGGGGAAAGACTGTGATGTAGAGAAATCTGAAAAGTAAAGATGGGGCGGTTTTTTTTTTTTGGAGAAAATGTTTCAGCTTTTCTATACATTAATGCCATTGAACAAAGATGAGGTTTAATTCCTCATCAGTCGATGTTTGACAGTAGCAGAGTGTAGACCAAAGGTGTCCAACAGACAACCCGAAACTTTTTTTCATTCTAAAACAGAGAGAAAAGTTTGAAGTTGGCAATTTACATAGCTTATTATGTAATTATTTTGCTGTTTTTACACAGAGATGATTGGAAAGGGATGAGTTTTTTCAACTCATAACAGAATTATGCTTGTAATGATATTTTACCATTCATTTCTTATTGGTAGACTGTCAAAGGCATCTTCTGCCCGGCAACAGCAGCTGATTGGTAGACTGATTTAAACAATTTAATCTGGGATTAATAAAATATCCTGATTCTGATTCTGATTGGTTGAGGGGAAAAGTCCCAGCAATTAAATTAATTAAAAGAGATGTTTGACCCAAAAATAAAAGAATATAAAAATATATTTAAAAAGTAGTTCTTGAAAAGATTCAGTCTGGGTTTCCAGGTAGAAATAAACAGTTAATGTACTGATTTACTGAAGACTCTGGGATTTGACATGGATTTGTTTTTAGCAGACTCAACAAAATCATTTTTAAGTCAATATTAATATTCAATTTTTTTTTTCAGTGCACGATAACATATATTTATATGTAGATATCCCATGTTTCATATGAACCCCAGCACTGACCATGGTCTTCATCATGTCCTCGTCTTCGTCATGCAGGACTCCCCTCTGAAGGCCGTGCAGATGCTCTGGGTCAACCTCATCATGGACACTCTGGCGTCTCTTGCTTTGGCCACCGAGCCGCCCACCGAGTCTCTGTTGCTACGGAAACCGTACGGCCGTGACAAGCCGCTCATCTCCAGGACCATGATGAAGAACATTCTGGGTCACGCCGTGTACCAGCTCGTCATCATCTTCACCCTGCTCTTCGCCGGTGAGTGACTCAGTATCACCCAAACTTTAGGTCGTTTTAAATAGTTTCTGCAAATGCATTTAATAAAAAAAAAAAAGAAAGAAAGTGTCAACGCTCAGAGATTTCTCACAGAGTCCAAACAAGAGCAGAAAGACTTATTGGACTCACTTTACACAGAACATCCTGAACGCCTCCAGTACAACATTTAATCTGAGCCTCCAAGTGTAGAATCAATAAACTAGAAGAGAAAACAGAGGCAGTGATACACAGCGTAAAACAGGTTATAGTAACATATTCTGTTTCATTCAGACAGTGTTTGGTGGAAGTTGGTCGACCCACTTATTTTAATTCCTGCAAGAAAAAAAGTTCAACCACTACTGACATATGAATACATGAATTAAAATTAAAAATGTAACACAGAATCCCAGTTTAGAAGAGTAACCTTGAAGAAGTGGTGTTCCACAAGGTTCAGTATTGGGGATTTATACCTAAACCGGTCCTTTTCCACCTAATTTGTGTTCATTTTCACCTGTTTACCAAGTTCCAAAACTTATATTCCAACATTTTATGCTATTATAATGCCATATCCATATTTTTTTAATAATAATAATACATTTTATTTGTATTGTGCTTTTCAATTGTACTCAAAGACACTCTACATAAAGCAAAATAAAAACATGAAACAGCAATAATTTTCTCATAAATGAACAAACTCACTAAACATAATGAAACAACCTCACATTAAGACATTAGAAGATAAAATGTTCTGAAGCCCAGGTGACATTTCTCACATCACGGACCTCGTAAACCTTCAGATGAATGTAACACTGATCCTTGTCGTGACCCTCAGGTGAGAACTTCTTCGACATCGACAGCGGCCGTAACGCGCCGCTGCACTCGCCGCCGTCGGAGCATTACACCATCGTATTCAACGTTTTTGTGATGATGCAGCTGTTCAATGAGATCAATGCTCGGAAGATCCACGGCGAGAGGAACGTGTTCGAGGGCGTCTACAGGAACCCCATCTTCTGCAGCGTCGTACTCGGCACCTTCGCTCTGCAGGTAACAGCGTCCACCATTAAAACCGCCATGTTCATGTTCAGCAGTTTGAGTAGAGCCATGAAGGAGGGAAAACAGCAGTGATGTGTCCTCCTTTTATTACTATTTTTACTCCCGTGCTGCTTTAAGTTGATTCCAAGTTAGTATTGATGTTCCAGACTCTGACCAGCAGGGGTCAGTCTGGTACCAGAACACCAAAACTGCCAACGAATCAGCACTTTGTGTCCACAGACTGTATCAGCCACTGAAAAAAGTTGAAAGCTCATCGTTTCCACACATCTGTATTATGGTATTAAGTTTTCTTCAAATTGAAATTCAATGACCTTTATTTTGACAGTCGCTCAAAATAACGTGTTTCATAATCTTCACGTGCTGTTTCAGCTGATAGTTTACATTATAGCTCTGTTAGCTTAGCTCTGTTTTTAGACAGAAGAACAGCCACAGTAAAATCTCCCGCCGCATCAGTGGTAATAAATTAACTTCATTTTTCTACAATCCACACATTTGCGTATTTGGCAGAACTTCACTTTATTCTAAACACTAATGATAATTTCAGGTCATTTTTCAGTTTTGCGTTTAGAAATACTCCATGTCGGCGCCTTGACCCATTTGAATGTTGTGATGGTGTTGGGTGTTGGTGTTCAGAGGTTCTTTTCTTTCCTCCTCAGATCATCATCGTTCAGTTTGGGGGGAAGCCGTTCTCCTGTACGGCTCTGACCATCGACCAGTGGCTCTGGTGTGTTTTCATCGGAGTGGGGGAGCTGCTGTGGGGGCAGGTGAGTCCACATCCACACAATCAACTGTCGATTCAACATAAACTCAAATATTCTGTCATTATAAAGTTTTGCATTTACAGGATAAAATACTTAATGTTGGATATGTTGGAGGAAAATGTTGTATTTTGTAGCTTTAGTGCCAGAATTTCTCTTTTTTTCTCTTGAAATTTTGGAGTTTCTAAGAACATCTTATAAATTTGTACATTTTTTTGGAATTAATAGATTAAATCTGAGACAATATCAGGGATTTTTACTTTTTGTTCCTTTATAAAACTATATGATTTTTTCTAATAGTGTAAATTTTGGGGAAAATGTGTTCTACTCACAAAGAGGTCACAGCTTTTCTAATTGTGTTAATTTTTTAAAATAACTATATTACTTTAATTTCAGAGAATATTCACCTTTTTTCTCATAAATTGATCAATTTTTTGTAAATGTGTGAATATAGAAAAAAAGAATTTGACAGGACTTAATAATAATATATAATAATCTCACAGAACATGTAAGTTATTTTTTTTATTTGGTAACTTTCTCTTTGTTAATGTGGATTAATTCCAGAGAACATTTAGGGGTTTTATGCTTATGAATTCATCTGTAAATCTGCAGGTTTTAATCTCACAATATCATACTTTTTTGTGCTTTTTAATTTGTGGGGGGGGGGTTTGTTCATTTATTACATAAATCTCCTTTTCAGGTGCTTTCTCTTGAATCTTTAAAGACTTATTTTAGTTAATATTTTAATTTCTTGGAGTATTTGAGGTTTTTTTTTTCACATAAACATTCTCAGACTTTTTTCTTGTACTTTTATGACTTTTAAACTGTACAATTTTTATATTTTTCCCATACAGTACATTTGCGACTTCATATCTCAGATAATATCCATATTTCGTGACTTTTCTTAGTTTTTTTTCTCCAAATACTCCACTCCTTCCTCCGTCTCTAAAAAGCCGTTTTTCCTGATCGGTCCTGAACGCGGCATCATTAGAATCGGGTGAATCTGATTCACGGCTCCTGAAACAAAAGGTGAGATTATGAGAACAAAGATATGCTGAAGAGACGATAAGGAGGAAACTGTTGCCTGTCACACTTTCTACTGCTGCTGCTGCTGCTGCTGCGTTGCCATCACAACCATCGCCATGGTAATGAGCCGAGCACATGAAAGCAGCGCGACTCGTGTTTACGAGCGCCGGGGGGAACGGACCCAGTGAGTCGGTCCCTCTGTGGATTCACACATGATCCCGTTCACATGCACATACACAGATGCAGGTTTTGTGCAGCAGGTGGGTTCAGCGAAGGGGCAGACGCTGATCCCAGATCTGTGACTGCGGATCCTGAATCCTCACATCTGCAGAGGGAGGATGGGCGTGTCCGTACGGCGGCGCATCACATCAAACATGTAAAGTCATGTAACTGTTCACAGACGAATCCAAGACAGGGAGGTTTACACAGACGCCAGCACTGAGAATTAGAGATTTATACTTTTTTTTTTTTTTTTAACAAATAGTTGCGTTATTTTACATTTTTTAAAGGAGAATGTTGTAGAATCCAACACATTTACGTCTAACCCAAACAGCCATTATTGAACAATACTATCTGTTAATCCCTTATCAATACATGTAAATAATTGATGTAAAATACAGTTTGTCATCTTTTCATGGTCATCAGATATGACCCAGAGGCTCCGTAGTTACCGTGGAAACACCGTCATCTTCTACAACGTTGACTCACCAGTAAAACCAATGGAGTTGGATCAATGACACTTGTTTTTATGGTTCTGTTAATTGCTATCCTCGAAGAAAAACTCATCTTTTCTTCAGTTTTCTCTGTTTTTGATATGATAACGCTCAACTATAATCTAAGCTTTTATGAAAATCTACATCATCAGTCCATTAAACATAGGAAAATACCTGATTTCCACAGAAAAAAGGCGAAATGCGGCAGGTAATATTAAACTGAATGGTGATATATCACTTCAGAAAGGTTAAATAGAGACAAAAAAAATGTCGAACTACCACAAAAGCTCTGGGTCTTTATGGGTTAAATAAATTAACTAGAGACGAAACCAGATTCAAGTCTGAAGTCATAAATCATTGGCTCCTACATCTCCCATAATGCACCTGGAAAGAGCCTGTGTGTAAAACTTAGCTTAAAGTCTGAATTTAAGTGCCAGACTCTGATCATGTGACCTGATGTGTTTGTGTATCAGCTGATCTCAGCCATCCCCACCCACCACCTGAAGTTCCTGAAGGAGGCGGGTCACGGCATCACCAAGGAGGAGATCCCGGAGGAGGAGCTGACGGAGGGCGCCGACGAGATCGACCATGCCGAGATGGAGCTGCGACGAGGCCAGATCCTGTGGTTTAGAGGCCTGAACCGCATCCAGACGCAGGTACGAGCCCCGACCCCGCCCACCGCCATGTGTGTTTAACCCAGACGCCGTTTGCATCCACAGGTTACGGGCTAAAATGTTAACACCTGCAGCTGAGGCTCCGCCCCTTTTCACCTGTATTCGCCACATCAGCACATTTATCTTTTCTGTAGCAGGTACAAGGACAGCTATTTTGTCATCAATAACAGGTTAAAAAAAATAAATAAATGACAGCAAAAAAACAAAAAAAAAACTTTCACAATTAATGAAGCTAATAAATCACTTTTAAAAAAAGTTGTCAGTTAATTTAATACCTGAAATCTAATCCCTCTGCTCAGGTCACTTGAGATTTATGAACATTTCCGAGACTAAACCAGAA
>JAPTYQ010000023.1:36879654-36900819 GCA_029814465.1 Ostorhinchus cyanosoma
TCTATCTATCTATCTATCTATCTATCTATCTATCTATCTATCTATCTATCTATCTATCTATCTATCTATCACAGTGGACCAAAGTGCTGCACAGAAAACAATTAAAACCAAATAAAAAAAATAAAATACATTATAGATTAAAAGACATAGAAACTGTACAGAAGAATAAAATAGAACCCAAGTAAAAGAATTTTAAAAAGGTAAGATTTATTCATTGATTGATTGATTGATTGATTTCCTGGTCTGATCCACTGGAGCTGGTATTGGTCTGTATGTGGAAGATAAACTAGTATAAGTTTGACACCTGCTGGTGTTAGATTTTCTTCCGTATCACTCACACTCATGTCAAAGGGGACTCGACTGCAGTGTGATTCTTAGTGGAAGAACTCGGTTGCATTCAGTGTTTGTGTTTGTGTTTGTGTTTGTGTTTGTGTTTGTGTTTGTGTTTGTGTTTGTGTTTGTGTTGGAGTTTGAGGCTGAACTGCTGACGGCGGATTCGTCCACACTGACTCATTCAACATCAATAACATGTTAAAAAGCAGGTTCTGAATCCTTCTGTGGATCTGTGGAGGATTAGACCCAAAAAAATGACAAATCCTAATCCTTCGATTGAATTTCATCCTCCTTTTGAAAACAGATGAATAAGTAAAGAGTGAGGATGTAAATCGAAACGGTTCATCCGTGTCAGCGATGACGCGGGTGTCACTGGATGTATGGAGATCTTTAATCCTGCAGGTGTGTGTGTGTGTGTGTGTGTGTGGGTGTGTGTGTGTGTGTGTGTGTGTGAGGTTTATAAAAGGTCTGCAGGTCGAGCATCAACTCATTCCGAGTCGCATCATTAGAGGAGACGCCGTCGCAGACACAGTAAGTCCTTCCACACATCCATCTTCTAAACATCTGCTCGTCTTCGTTCTCGTCTTCATGACCCTTAAAGATGTGAAACTGTATTTTATAGTGACTTCCACCAGAATTTTCCTCTTCATCTAAACTTTCCTAAGTCATTTATCATTATCTATAGTTTAATCCTTTGCATTTTTCGGTGTAAATCATGTATTTTTCTGTATTTAATTCACTGATCGCGTAGATGTTCAATAAACCTCAGAGTAAAATTTTTTATCAAGTTTTATTTTATGAAAACAGAGAAAACTGAAGAAAATGTGACTTTTTTAAGCAAAAATAACTGAACATAAAAACAAATATCTGCAACCTTATCTTGCTCATGATACTAAATTCATTTTATTTTATGGCTTTGCATTGCATTGTATTTTGTTTTCGTAGTATTTTGTTTTATTTTATTTGGTTTATTGTGATGAAACTGTATTTTATAGCAGCTTCCACGTGAATTTTCCTCTTCATCTAAACTTATCTAAGTAATTTATCTTTATTTAGTTTCATTCTTTGCATTTTTCAGTGTAAGTTTAAAAATAATATTTAGTGAAATTTAATTCAGAGTAAAATCAAAGGTTATTTTATCAAAACAGAGAAAACTGAACCAAAATATATCATTAACTGAATATAAAACCAAACACTTCCAACCTTATTTTGCTCATGGCACTTATTTATTCTTTTCAAATAAATGTTTTTCATTTTATGAATTACTTATATTGCTGTTTTTGTTCATTTTCTGCCTATTTTATTACTTTTCCTTCATTTTTGTTCAGTTTGTGGCTTATTTTCTTTGTGGTACTTTATTGTTTTGTAAATTTGTTATTCCTTTTTATTTGTTTTATTGATCACTTTGGCTGTTTTTGTTCATTCTGTTGTCTTTTTAATGATTTTTCCTCCATTTTTGTTCAGTTTGTGGCTTATACTTTGTGTTACTTATTATTTGGTTGATTTATTATTCATTTTTATTTGTTTTACTGATCACTGGCTGTTTTTGTTGATTTTGGTTCATTTAATTGTATTACATATTCTGCTTATTTTTCATACCATTAATTATTTTGTAATTTTTTTATATTTGTTTTTGATCATTTATTATTTAACACATAAACCAAGTGTCTCCATCCACTGTCATCGATCCAACTCCGTGGGTTTTTACTGGTGAATCAATGTTATAGAAGATGATAGTGTTTCCATGGTAACTACGGATCCTCTGAACGTCCAAATGGGTCAAATCTGATGAGCATGAAAAGATGACATTGATCCAGAATTGTAACTCACTGAATTTAAGAGTACGTTTCAGATTTATAAGTTAAAATAACTAAGACTTTATCCATAAAATCGATAAAATTAAGGATCCTGCGTTTGTTTTTGTTTGTTCCAGAAGATGCAGACGTCCCACAGATCTGTTCAATACGTCGTCGTCCTGTTTTTCATCATCTTCACGATCGTCCAGAGTCAAGAGAGCGAGAGGTGAGATGTCATTTTATCAGAATACTACTCACGATTTTACATTTTCTTCTTGTTTTTTTGTTTGGAAAATAATCAGGCAGTGAGTTTTCACTTTCCACCAATCACAGAAGACTAATGTTAAAACAAATGGACAGATTGAAGTTCTGCCTGAGAGACAAAACTCTGGGAAAAACACACAAAGATAGAGCTTCATTTCAATCGTGTGATGATGTTGAAGCATTTTTTAAGAGCTTTAGAATAATATATCTGTGAACATAATCAGACAGTAGTTGCTTTGCCATTCTACACAAAACTTTACCCATATTTACTAAATGTTAAAAAAACACTAGTGTGTAATGTCTTTTTTTCCATTAAATCACAAATGCAATGATTTCTTTATTTATTAATGCGAGATGACATGAGAAGTCATTCCATAAATATGGTCACGAACATAAATATTGTGTTGATTTACAGATATATTTCTTATTATTTTATATTACCCCTCTATCCCACTCTGAATTTAAAAAATGATTGGGTTTCCTGGTGTGTCCACACATACCACGCCATGTTTCTTTTAAAACTCTTCCTCTTCACTTTTTTTTGTTTTTTATTCATGTTACTCTAGTTGCAGAAAAAAGTCTTTCCATCGTAGTTTTGTGAATATACCATTTGCGCTACGCCTGAAAAACCACCTCTTGCCAGCGCAAAAACTTTTAATTGAAAAACAAGAGTTCAGGCAAAATTGTCATTTTTTTCATCAGGTAAATTTTCATGCACAAGTTATCGACAAACAATTAGAGCGTCAATGGAAAAGTGACTAATGATGCTTCACTCTCTACTTTGCTGCTTTTTTCTGTCTTGCTTCATTCACTCATCAACCACTAACTACGGAAGTTTCACATTTCACCCCCAGCGGAAAGTGATGGTAAACCAGCAAACACTTTAAAAGTACGCCAAAATTCACTTCTTTTTTAAGAAATTCAGTGTAAGTCAATGGGAACCAGAGCTGTTTATTTCAGCATCTACTGGCCATCAGTGGTATTACACGCACTGAAACACCAGCTTCATTTGGACAAGCCTGTTGCTGCGGTAACAGCCTCCTCATTGATGCACACATTGCCCAGTTTTATCGTGGGTTCAGTATTGTTTTCTGCCCCCCCACCCCCACCCTTTCAGTCGTCGAGCTGTTTCCGAACACCAGCTGATGCACGACCGTGGCCGAAGCATCCAGAGTCTGAAGAGGCTCATCTGGCTCTCCGGCGCCATCGAGGGGCTGCACACGGCACAGACCCGCGCCATCCTCAGCCCCCCCGACATCCTGGACCTGCATCTGAACCCGGCTGCAGGAAACCCCCAGTCCAAATGGGTGCAGAAGATACTGAGGGACTTATTAAACTCCCACTTAAAAGAATAAAATAATAATAAAAAAAAAAAAAACAGGAATGAAGCTGTTCAGCTGCACGTGGAACTGAACACTGGTGTGAACGCTGTGGTTTCTGCCTCGTAATTTTATTTATTCTGATGTTTATTTAAAAAAAAAAAAAAAAAAAAAAAAGAAAAAAGACACAGATTTCATTGGTATAATTCCAGTGAATTAATTAAGTAAAAAATACAAGTAATTCCTTTAATCACATAACACAGGCAACATTGGAAAAACATGCTCAGTATTAAAAGAAACAGAATCAATCCTCTGATTTTTTGGATTATTATTTATTATATACAATTATTCCACTTTTGCTTGACAATTCATTGGATTTATTATGTTTTGGAACACCATTGTCTCTATGAGCTTTTATTTATTTATTTTTAACCTCACGATGTGGGACCTTTTCTCAGAGTCCATGACTCACTTTTAGGTGATGAACATTGGGTCTAGATCACAGACTGTATATAATCAATGTACAGAGGAATCCCGATGTCACCCATTTGTTTCTGAACTATTGTTTTGAAGCCAGTTGTTTCCAATTAAGCCAACACCATATTAGCTTTTACAGCCACAAGTGACTATATCTGGATTAAAAGGGCGGAGCTTGGAGCTTGAGATGAGCTCCAGCGAAGCACTCGTTCACTCATCAAACACTGAATAATCAAGTTATTTTACCATCCTGATAGTGTAACGTATTAAATACAACAACAGTGGAGTTGTGTGTTGTTAAATAAAAGGAAACTCCGAACGTCATCCTCAGCCATTATACGAGCTGTCAATCACAGGCACCAAAACTTCAATCTGACCTGAGATCCGATTCAGGTGGAGGAATGTTTTGAGACGGACTAGATCACTGATCACACTGTCCAAATAAAACCGATGAGACTAGAATGAGTCCTGCAAAAGTTATTTAATGTTTTTAGGCATGTTTAATATACGTCTATAGGAGCCAGAGTTTTTTTTTTTGGAGTAGTATCCAGTGACCATGTGTGCTATTACACTTTAACATCCTAAATTAATGGTTCATTTTGGAGCTGAGGTCTTTGCTCCTTGATTTGAACCCTTTGGATTTCCTCTGAATAGTTGTATTATATGCATGTCGATATTCATAAACCTTATGCTGCTGACCTCAGATTCGACCTTTTACTGCTTTGAATTTGTTCCTGTGTGCAGCTGATGACAAAAATTTAATACAGAATATGAATACATGAATTTACCACATTCATTCAAAAGACTGCATGACTGTAATTATAGTCATATGAACTTGGAACTGGATGGATGTTCCTGATGTATACGTGTACATTTCTTTCATTGTTTTCATGATATAGCAGAATTATTCAGTGTGGATGTTATGATTTACAGAGACAGATCCAGGGTCTGTTGAACTTAGGTCATGAAACAGATCCCCCTCCTTATCAGTGCAGCTCATTAAGGACCCACTCATTTTCTTTTTTTATCTGCACACTAAGATCCTTGGGCTGTTGTGGGACGACTCATAGGTCAGTGGGTGGAGCTTTTAGATGATTTGATCCAGTATTTGTAACATAAGCCTGAAGAAATAAACCACTGTCATGATACTGAGTTAAAGCTGAACTTCCTCTGTGCAACACAGGATACAGCGATGAATCTGTGTTTTTATCTCCCCTAATGTATTAACATGAACCAAATGTGTCAAAACCTTTATCGAGTTGTTGTACTTATATGTAAGTTACCTATTAAATCTGTGAATGAAATTGAATTAATCTGGGAAAACTGAAATATAATGGAAAAAGTCACCACAAATGTAAGGTTTTTTTTTTGTTTTGTTTTTTAATCCAGTTTAATGGTTTGTTGAAATGATTACATTCCAGAGAGAAAGATGAGAAAATGATAAATATTTTGTCACATCAGTTCTGAATGCATCTCAGTGGTTTGATTTGCAACATCATAAGAAAAGAGTAAAAAAAATAAAATAAAATAAACACAGCTCAAGAAATTATATCAAAGGACTAAGATGCAATCATTTAATTTGACATTATAATCAGAGGAGAGACTATTTAAAACCCTTCGTGTACATTCACTCTGTGATTTAAGTCCATATTTACTTTCAGGGCAGATTCGTGCAAAGAGGGTATTTACTCTAACATTATTTAACTCTGTTTAAAAGCAACGGTTTGAATTCAATAGTAAAAAAGAAGAACAGTAAGTGATTTTTTTTTATTGTGATTCATAATAAGTTGTGTTTTTAGTAGTAAACAACTTCTACGCTCCAGCTCGGTGGGTGACGCTACCGAGCTTCTGACGTTCGGTGCTAGCTTAAATCAAACGAAGAAGAAGAACCCTAACGCAGAAGCAACAGAAGAAGAAGAAGGCGGCTAACATTAACTAGCCGTGTCAGGCAGCAGTGACACCGGTCGTGGTGATCCACCTGCAGTCGCTAACATCCGTCCCACGTCTCCGAGGGAAACCTAAAACCCGCCTGCCGACAGAGGAGGCCCGCCTGTCCGCTGGAAGCCCCCGTCGACCCCTCGGACTGTCCGCAACTCGTGCTCTGTTTTCGGTCAGGTCAGTCGGTGCCTCATCCGTCAGCTCCATTAGCTAACCAGGCTAGCTAGGGTTAGCTCGAGTCATCAGTTACAGGTGATTGATACTCTGATCTGGTTCATCAGTCAACCCTCGGTGATGGTATGATAGAGCGATAACGTGTCGAGTAAATGCATCAAACTGACACAGGTTTTCCGGAGGTTCTTCTAGACTTAACGTACCGCTGAACTAATCTTCACCACAGGCACTGTGCGGTAGCAGTGCCGCCATGTTGGTACGGGAGAGCCGCGCCTCCTAACGTCTGGATGTGCAGAGACAGGAGGTCTGAGCGAATAAATATCCGCTTTAAACGCTCATATTTGTCACCGAAATTAAAACACTTTATTTTATATAACCTGCTGACGTGTAGTTATGATATAGGATTCTTTGCTGGATTCCAAATGTCAGTTTTTATATTTTGGGTAGTGATCTAGTTAAACATGTTTTATGCTGAACATACACCACGTCATTAATATTTAATGACACACCGCTGTAACGCTATATAACGACTGTCATGACCTTAGTTTGGCTGTGAATATTAAAATTGTTTCATCTGTAAAGAAAGGAGTTGGCGTTTCCGTGCTGTCATTTAAGGCACGGAGTTTAACATTAAAAACAAATGTCAAAAACAGTTAAAAGTTGATTAAAGATGATGCAGCCACATGTAATAGCACACATATAGATAGAGCCTAATGTTGCATACCCTTTATAACCGTTGACTGGTTAAATTATTCTAATAAACACTTTATTTGTAAAACTTAGCCAACCAAACCCTCCCTTATTTGAGCTCAAAATAACAATTGTTTATCATAAGGGATGCAATTCAGTGCAGTTGCATTAGGAAAATATTGTAAAATGAATTTTCGTTTGTTATGAGAGGATTCGGCTCAGTTTTCTCTTTGATTATATCGTGCAAACATAACCAAACCGGCGGAAATGTGACGCACTTGCTGTTTCCTGCCCGGGTCTGAACCCCGTTCCAATATGGCGGCGATACGGGGCCGTCCTTCAGGCCCGGATGTGGTGCCGCTAATAGCGTGTTTGCTAACGTCTGATAGTCACAAGAAACAGTTTAGTAACACGGACACGGGCTATTAAAGCCTATCACAACGGCCTGCTCATTAAACACCCCCTGGGGCATTCATCCAGTGTATGAACATCCCATAGGACGGGCTGTGACGCCCCGTGGGTCTGGGTTTGGAAGTGGACTGAGGAGGGCATTTGGACATGAAACCCTGACACTTGTTAACTCACTGTAAACATTACCCAACATACACATAAAAATTTAATAAAGCTCTGTGTCTTTTCTGAATAAACCCAAAGGATGAAAATCTACAGCTTTTTAAATAATAATCAATCTTTTCTGCATTATATTATAATCTGTGCATGAAATTCTCCTCTAAAACAGAACATGTGCCTCAGCTGTTAAAACAATTTTAGTGGTGGTTGTGGTTGTGATCAGCTCTTTTTCATTTAGTTGCATTTTAAAGACTTGTGCGGTGGATTGTGGGTGGTTAAACTGCATCATTGAACTTTCTGGGACCTGGACATTAGAACAGTCCTTCCTTTAGATCAGTTTAGTTCAGGTTTAACATTCAGCCCAATATGATCTCAAGTGGGTCCAACCAGTAAAATAACAGCACAATAACCAATAAATAACTACAAATTTTACTCTCTGAGTGCCAAAAAAAAGTGTAATTTCATCAATATTTTCTCATTTACGTATGTGCATTACAACTTAGAGAATATGCAAACAAACATTCAGTAACAGGCAAAATGTTTTTAAAGTTACACTTGTTTTTCTTAAGTTTTAGGTTGTTTAGATTATTCACACTTTTAATGAAAGGATAGTTTGTAAATGTAAACATTTTCATCGTGTGATTTTTGTTTCACACTGAAACAAAAAAGAAGAAGCATTTGGAATTATTTCTAGGTTATTGTGCTATTATTTTACTTGTCTGATCCCTTTAAAATGAAAACTGATTGATTGAAAATGAGTTGGACACCTTTAGATCGTTTATCATTTGCATTTCACAAATTCTATTTTTGTGTGAGCAGTTTGTGAGAAATCCCATGTCCTGCTCTTGTCATCATGTTGCAGATATGTTGGGATGTTCAGAGTTTTACCTGTAAACACTAGGGTGGATGGAGATTATTCTCATCTTAATACACTCCTTTACAGCTAAACTGTGTCGGTGTCATTGTGTCAGGAACTGTCATGGGCCTAAAAAATATATATTTATTCCTGACTCACAGTACAGTTTAGAAAAATCATGACTTTTATCTAGTAGGCATGCAAAATCACAATATGTCATAGGTTCTTTGTCCTGATACAAAACCAAACTGTATCCCCATTTTAAAGCTGATATTCTAACACTTTCAGGGGAATGATTCTCTGCACCATCTGCATCTGCTTTTTTAGCATCAGATGGGCTCAGATGACACTTGAAGAGGGGTATTGAATAAATATATCCCAGGGTTCTCGTAGGTTTTTAGAGACTAAGGTGATGGAATAGCTTTTTATATATTTTTTTTTTATTCACTTTGGATCTGTACAGTCCTTAGAAAATAAGGCTTCAGCGTCACAGATTTTCTGCCTATTTGAAGTAAACATGAAAATAACTTAGACACTGAAAAAGCTGCTGTTTACTTTAACAATCAATTTTCTTGTGTTCTTAAAGCTTCTAAATGTTCATGGAGATCGCACTAATTGGTCTGTAAATAATCATGGGAAAGCGGTGCCTGTAAAAATTAAACTGTATGTGAAATTGTTACATGGATGAATCAGATTATGGTTATGATGCCCATTGAACAGGACACATTTGAAAACCTTAGATTTAGAAAACAAACATCAAACATTGGCTGGTTTCATAACTAACCTACAGACTGCATTATTTTTTTGTCACTGTTAAACCTGACAAATAAGTCTGCATCATATTGAAGCAGAACCAGGAATCGTGTCCTTGACCACATTCCCTTAACATGCCTGAAGCTCTACATGAATCCAGCTGTGAGTCTGAACAGCTGTTCATACAAACTGTCCTCACAGTATGAAACTGACATTCAGTACATTTAACCATTACTGCACCAAAACATAAACAAGCTTAAACGAGTGATATTTTACTCTTTTAGATAGAATTATGCATTTGAAAACATTTCTCTGTGGTCTACATAAACTGTAAATGCTCTTCTTGGGTCTGGATTCTTCATTAATTCTACTCCGCAGGCCCATCTTCATCCCTGTTTCTGAGTAATGACACCAGAAAGGTCGTTTTGAGCACTGGCCCTTTTAAATGCAAATAAATCACTTCACAAACCGCCCCCTCCAGATTGTTGACCATGCTTTCTGTCCCGTTCATCCACTTGTGTTTAATACAATCAGCAACTGAACATTTTTGGTAATCGCTTGAGGTTTTGACATATTTTCAGTTTTTACTACAACTGCTGCTCCTGACAAACAATTATGTCGTACTCAGAGAAATTTTCGTCTGAAGTCTTGACCTTTACATATGCAAATATTGTGATGTAACGAATTAGAAAGTTTAAATTAAGAAGGAATTGAAACCAGTTGTAGAAATCCACTCAAATTCAAACTGTATGAACTGTTAGGGTCCAAATACACAAATGAATGACCCAAAGATTTATAAAAGTGGGTTTAGATAAATATGAACCTTTTAAAACTTCGACCATCATTTCCATATTTTTACTTGTTCATGAACACTTCCTCTCTCTACTTTTTTTTTATGAAGGCATTGAAATTTAATCAAAGACATGAACACAACAGTTACTTCTGAGAGGGAATTCTATCTTTATAAATGATATAAAGTACAACAGCAGTTTAAGTCCGTCTACCTGCAGTGAGTGAAGGTTTTTGACGTTTATGTAGCTGCATTGTGAAGTTTCACACATTTGACCCAGAGTTGATATACCATGTCCTCAAACAGTGGCCCAGGCCTTTATTTGAAGGAGGCCTTTATTTCTAATTTCCTCTGATTAATAAATAGATATTATCTGATTTAGTAAAAAGTCTTTTATGATTCGCTCCACTTTGCAATGTTAAAAATACCTCAGTGGACTTTTTCTTCAGCCCAGCAGCATTTCAGTAGATAGAAACCATTCATTGCTTAACAGAGGTTTTATTGTGTAATGATCGTCGTCCTATTGCAGTTGTTAACTTTATATAAAGACACACACCTGCAGTGGTTGAGAGTAGATGGTAACATGTAGCCTGAGGGATCTACAATGGTTGAAAACAGAGGGATTTATTGTTGACCGTATTAAATTAATCTTGTAGAAGTGAGTTGTTTAACTGACAGCACATTACATGACAGGCACCAGAAGTTTGTCCATACTATTTTTACTCGGCCTGTATTTGAGAACGAGCTTTAATTTGTACAAGTTGACCTCGATACTGGCTTTTATTAGAGATCAGCTTGTAACTTACTCTCAGTTTTTATTTGAGGAAATATGGTGGTATACTATAAATGACTAAACTAAAAAAATAAAAAATTAAAAAAAACTGTGCATCACAAACAAAGATTGAAATAGAACGGCAGGTAAAGTCAGTTTTTTTCCCACTGATGTTGAGGGTTTAAACAAGAATCAAATGTCTTTACATGTTTTGTAAATCACTCATTGATTCTTTCGTCCAACTATAATTCAAGGCTTTACGCATAATGTTTGGAAAAACTTAAGCTAAGACTAAAGGCCTTTACACATGGGCTGTTTTTTTTAGTTTTTTTTTAAGCTGTTTAAATCATGACTGCTTTCTCTGCAGACATCAGCCAATGATTTGTGTGACCTGGATGTCATGTGACCACAAAAATAATGGAGCCAGACCTGTTTTCAAGTTACGCTTAGTTTAGTATGTAAGATAATGAAATGAAGGTCAATGTGTGGAGTATCAGGATAGTGAGGAATCTGAAACTGAACCATCATGAATCCTCATGTTGGTGGTGTGTAGCTAAAAACAACTAAAACCAGTCATTTCCTGTAAATAAAAATGGACTGGACTGAAGCATGGAGTTAAAGGGTACCTGTAGTGAACTTTTATTGCTAGCTATTTCAAAAGATGATTTATAATCCGAGTGCTTCCTTATAGCCTGTTAAGTACATGCGAGTACTAAGCCACTGCTTCGTCAGTCAGGCATGGTCAGCGACCTGGACTGTTCCAGCACTGGTAGTGTTGCAGACTCGTATTATCCGATTACCTGGGCTGTGAGGGACTGGTCACTGACCCTGTGCAGCAGACACCGGTCTAAGATGACACATTATCGCCCAGTGCTGGGTCGCATCTCTTGGACAATGGAAACAACAAGCATCAACACCTGCTTTCCACTCAGTCTCGCTCACTGACTGCTGCTTGTTTACTTGAACTTGATCACCCAGAAACAACCCATGTACATCACTTCCCACCGGCAGTGGCTGCTCCCCATAGGTTCTGCCCTTGCCTGTATCTTCTCCATAACATGTAGTTGTGCTCATAAGTTTACATACACTAGCAGAATTGGTGATTCTTTGTCCATTTTTCAGAGAATATGAATGATAACACAAAAACTTTTCTTTCGCTCAAGGCTAGTGGTTTGGTGAAGCCATTTTTTGTCAAACAAATGTGTTTGCTTTTTAAAAAAAATCCTACTGACAACAGAAACTATTCAAATGACCCTGATCATAAGTTTACATACCCTAGTTCTTCATCATCTGTATTGGCCCCACCCTTTTAACATCAACGACAGATGGGGGGTTTTTGTGGTAGTTGTGGATGAGACTTTATTTTCTCAGATGGTAAAACTGCCCATTCTTCTTGGCAAAGCACCTTCAGTTTCTTTCAGATTTGGGGTTTTCTTCATGAACTGCATGTTTGACTCCTCCCCAAAGTGGATCAATGATACTGAGGTCAGACTCAGATGGACACTCCTTCAGCTTCACTTTTTTCTGCTGTTCCAGTGACAGGTGGACTTGGCCTCATGTTTTGGGTCATTGTCATGTTGGAACATTGAAGTCCGTCCCATGTGCATTCAGTCAGGGTATGTAAACTTATGAGCACAACGGTAAATCTTAGAGACAAATCCAATCCATTCATCAGTGGTGGGTGGTTCTACTTTTAACAATTTCCTCGTGACAGATTTTTTACTTGCTGCCAATAGTGCAGCCACCAGTTTTTTGTTTTTAATGTTCCAAGATTCAAACAGTAATGATCTGTGCCTCTCTTGCTTATAAGTAATACAAAAGCACAATTAATGCTGTAAGCCCAACTGGTACAGGTACACTTGAAAGTAATGCTTATATGTGGTTGTCGTTGGCAGCCTCCTCCGGCCCCTCCCTCTCTCCGTGGACCTCCGGCCCCCCTGCAGGACCGTGGCAGAGCAGACCAGCAGGGCTCCATGAGCGGCGCGGGGCAGCAGCAGCAGGTGGGGGGCCTGCGTTCTCGCCGAGGCCTGGTCCGGGACAGGGACCCTGGGCAGAGCGTGGGCATGGAGGCGGCCTGCTGGCTGGCCCCCGGAGTGCTGCGCAGGCTGATCGAGCTGCCCTCGCCCCCCCTGTCCCGACATCAGCTCAAGAGACTGGAGGAGCACAGGTACGACGGCGAAGCCTTCGTCCACAGAGCCAGAGCACTGAACCTGACTCGCCTCTAAAAAAACACCGCAGATGGAATAAATGGTTAATATCAAGCATTTGGCACCAGATGGAACTGATGCGTAGGCTTATGGTAGTTTCAGTTTCAAACCCAAAAGATGAAAATCTACAGCTTTTAAATCAGTTTATTCACAGATAAGAACAACGTGATCGGATTTTTCTTCATTATATTATAATCTGTCCATGAAATTGTGTTTTGAAGCCAAAACAGAACATGTGCCTCAGCTGAAAAAAACAAATTTACTTGTAGTTGTGGTCTGACTTTTTTTTATTTTATTTTTTTTTTCATTTTAGTGGCCTTTTAAAGACTTGTGCAGAGGATTGTGGGTAGTTAAACAGCATCCTTGAACTTTCTGGGATGTGGACATTAGAACAGTCCTTCTTTTAGATCAGGGTTGTCAAACTCAGTTTGTTTCCAGGTCCATCAGTGAAACAACAGCACAATGAATAATAACCACAAATTTTTCTTTGCCTATAAAAAAGTTAAAGGTCTAGACCTGGTTATCAGAACAGTCTTTCCTTCAGATCGATAAATGAAGTAATTTATGAAAGAAGGTTTATGGCACATAGTTTCACTTTATTTCAAATAGGCGAGAAAATAATTCTACTTTAGTGCCTTGAAATCAAACAGATTTCAAGAAAACATGAAAACGTATACGTATACATGAAAACAACATGATGTGAGTGTGTCTGATCGTGCAGGTACAGCAGTGCTGGTCGCTCTCTCCTGGAGCCTCTGATGCAGAGGTACTGGGAGTGGTTGGTAGCACGAGTCCCAGCCTGGATCGCCCCAAACCTCATCACCATCATCGGCCTCGCCACGAACGTCTTCACCACGCTCGTCCTCGTGTACTACTGTCCCACCGCCACGGAGCAGGTGAGGCGGGTCAAAGGTCACCAAGCCTGTCCCAGTCCAACTTGACCAACCTGTCCTGGACCATTCCTGTGTTGAGGAAGTGTTTTTCTAGTGCACTTTACACCTTACATTTAGCAGAAGCAGTAAACTTCATCTGTATTTAATTTTCTTTTTAGAATTCTTTGGACATTTATTTATTTATTTATTTATTTAATAGGGACCGTGCACACTCATGAACATTGCTGTATAAAAAAAATACACCCATGTAAATATGCCGGAATTTGTAAAAATAATTACTTTTTATCTGCAGTCCCTATAGGCAGGTGACCGAAACAAAACATAAAACAGCCAACGTTAATACATTACTCGTTCACTATAAATGAAAAAGTACGTACAATGATGACATAGGCATCATCAAAACAAACAAATTAAAAAATAAATAGACATACACAACCCGTTTTTTTTTTTTTGGTTCACCGGCCAATAGGACATGAGCTACTGTGAAGGCGGTGATATCATCATCATCATCGTCTTCATCATTGTCTTTATTAGTAATTTCTTCAAACGTCTTCTGTGACAAAACTACTGGCCGGATTCATTTTGGATTTTATATGTAGCTTTTTTGGGACAATGTCTACAAAGCTTGTTCACAGTTTTGAGAAATGCAGATTTTTAAATATCTGCAAATTTTTTGAAACATAAAAAATGTGCCTTATAATGGTCAATATTTTGATGGCATAATAATAATAGGTTAGATTTATATAGTTCTTTTCTATTAACATACACTCAAAGTGTGTGCAGTGGATCCATTATTCATTCATTTACTCACTCTTTCTCACTCTGGTGGTGACGTTAAAACATTCATCAGAGATATCAATATAGTTCCTGTTGATCACTGATAGAAGTCATATATGGACTTGAATTGAATTAGTTGAGTTCTCCTCCAGTGAAAGTCCCGCCCACTTCTTTTGGCAGATTGATCTTCTTTATCCAGACCACAGGACTCTTAAACATAGAACAGAACCTGACAACCTCACAAATTCAACTTATTGATTCTTGATAGAACATGCCGGTGAGATACATGGACCTATTTTACCCCCCATATAATAATTTCCTTCCTGACTTGTGCAGGGACTGGCTTTAAAAGCAGCATACACTGCTTATTCAGGTGAAAAGAGCTATTTCTGTAGAGCTTCCTTTGGTTTTCAGAGGGCAAAGTTCAGCTGCACATCTGATGACTTTTTCAATTCTTTCAGTTTCGCAAGCAAATTCTGCTGTCGGGGTAAAATGAAAAATACAGTCGCGGAAACAATGATTAGACCACCTCTTGTTTTCTTCAGTTTCTTGTTCATTTTAATGCGTGGTACAACTAAAGGTACATTTGTTTGGACAAATATAACAACAAAAATAGCTCATGGTAGTTTCATTTCAGAGCTGATATGATTTTTTTTCCTGTCTGTTTTAGTCACATGATACTCACAGGAGTTAGTACTTGATTGCATAATGATTCTTTTTGATGACTTTTGACGGCCTAATAATGTTTTTCATGACTGTATGATGGATTTGAGGTTTGTAGGAGGTCTTTATTTTTCCTGTCCTTATATTTGACAAAATTAAATCTGTTAAATATTCTTGCTTGAGGTGCCGTCTGGGTTCAGTTTAAGACAAAATATCTGCCATTTTTAAACCATTTATCACATGATGGGACCTGAATGCAGTAACTGATCTTGCAGGGGTCCCATTTATTCCTACAGCATTGAAAACATGAGGCGGTTCATCTGGATCATCTACATACCTGACTGTGCAGGTTTCGCTGAAGCTGTGGTTTAAAAGGTCACGAGAGCAATGTGTAGCATACAAGAGGGAACTGAAAATGTTAAAGCAATGTTTTAGTTCTGTGAAGAAAAACAAACAAATATATGAAATCTAATCTTTATCATTGTGGATTCTTTCATTTTAGTCTGGAGTCATGTGCTGAGTATATTCTGGGTGAATCGTACTCTGCATTTCTAACCTTATATTCAGGAATTATCTTTAAAATTTCCCTTAAACTGGGTCCATTTTTCACAGCGGAAGGATACTTTCATATTCACAGATCACTGAGTCATTTGAAACAGAAACCAGTGTAAAGTTCAAGGGTGGTTTTGTTCTGATCATCAGTTCATCATCTGATCGGGTTTTGACGTGAACTGGAAACTAAAAACAACTCCTTAAATCTTTATCACAGTCTCATTCATGTAAATGTGATTCAAAAATACTGGGACCAGTTACACCTGACCTGAAAACAAAGGGAACGTGACATGAAACATTAGAAACTTCTTTTGCTTTGTGTTTTTTTTTTGGTTGTTGTCTTTTCTCCAGTTCAAGTAAAGACAGCATCTTTTATTGGTTTATGATCAAGCGAGCTCACAGTTCAAATAGTTCTTTCTGGGGTTTTTTTTTTTCTATCTGAACAGCTGCAGATCATGTATTTTTTCAACAATAGAAGGTTTTTTTTCCATTTTGAAGTTTCACATCAGAAAAAAATGGAAACTTGAAAAGAAAGAAAAGGTTGTTTTTGCCTTTTGTTGAGAGTTGATGTGAATGAAAGGAAATGGAAACGCCTTTATCAAATAAATTCAGACATACAGTCGCGGAAAAAATTATTAGACCACCTGTAGTTTTCTTCAATTTCTTGATCATTTTAATGCTCGGTACAACTAAAGGTACATTTGTTCGAACAAATATAATGATAACAGCAAAAGTAGCTCATAAGAGTGTGATTTCAGAGCTGCTATCTATCCATTTTCCATGTTTTCTTGATAACTAAAATCACTTCAGTTCTTACGTCTATCTATGTCATTGTACTGACAAAAACAGTGCTTTTATTCATTCTGTTTTCTTTTGTCTGTTTTAGTCACATGATCCACACAGGAGTTAATACTTGATCGCATAACCACTGTTTTTAATGACTTGATGTTCTAATAATTTCATATCAGCTCTGAAATGAAACTACTATGAGCTATTTTTGTTGTCTGAATTTATAAAAAAGCCAGTGAACCTTTAATATGTTTCAGAGCCATGCGTATCACAGCCTACAGCCCCGCCCCCTGACCACATGACAGGAGTTTTTGTCCAGATAAGTTCATGAAAATGGCAGCCTCAGACTCTCATCGTGTTCTCTTCCCGTTGACTGTTTCCAGGCTCCTCTGTGGGCGTACCTGCTCTGTGCCGTCGGTCTGTTCATCTACCAGTCATTGGACGCCATAGACGGGAAGCAGGCCAGACGGACCAATAGCAGCTCTCCGTTGGGCGAGCTGTTTGACCACGGCTGCGACTCTCTCTCCACCGGTTAGTACGACCTGCTGTCAGTCCGTCCGTGTGTTAATGTGAACAACATGACACTAACCTCTGTGTGTATGTGTGTGTGTGTGTGTGTGTGTGTGCAGTGTTTGTGGTGTTGGGAACCAGTATAGCCGTGCAGTTGGGTACAAATCCAGACTGGATGTTCTTCTGCTGCTTCGCCGGGATGTTCATGTTCTACTGCGCCCACTGGCAGACATACGTGTCAGGAACGCTGCGCTTCGGGATGTGAGTCCATTTCCCATCGCATGTAGAGCAACAGGACGATAACAATAGCCTTCTTAACAGAGCACATTAAAAACAAACCATGAATTGTTTTCCACTGAAGTAAAAACTGACAAGAACAGAACAGATTCCATAGTCGGCTCATCCACATGTGTTGAAATAAAGCATGAAAAATAACAAAATGCTTATAATTAAGAATTGTGGGGCAGTGTAATTACAATAGTTGGCGACTAATAAATATAATTCAGTTCAATTGCAGCAGCAGTAAGTGAAGAGAGCAGCTTTAAAACATTCTCTAGACCAGGGGTGTCAAACTCATCTTAGTTCAGGTTCCACCTTCAGCCCAGTATGATCTGAAGTGGATCAGACCAGTAGAATAATAACATATAAATAATGACAACTCCAAATATTTCACCTTTTTTTAAGAGTGAAAAAAGTAAAATTACAGCATGAAAGTGTATACATTTGCAAACTATCCTTTAAAAAATTTGAATGACATGAACAACCTGAAATTTCTTAAACCAAATATGTGCAATTCTAACTATATTCTGCCTCAGTTTATCATTTTAAACATGTACATTACAACTTACAGATCACAGTGGATCTACAAGTACACTAAATATTTAATAACAGGAAGAATATTGTTAAAAGTGCATTTATTTTTCTCAAGACATTTCAACTTGTACGGTCACTGGAAAAATTATTAGACCATCAAAGGCCATCAAAAACAATGGTTATGCAATCAAATGCTAACTCCTATGTGTATCATGTGATTAAAACAGACAAAAAAGAAAACATGGAATTCCTAAAAACACTGTTATTGCCATAGATTCCATAGATATTGATGAAAAAAATTAAGTGATTTTGGTTTTTAATCAAGAAAACATGGAAAATGGAAATATATCAGCTCTGAAATTAAACTCTAATGAGCTATTTTTGTGGTTATCATTATATTTATCCAAACAAATGTAGCTTATTAAAATGGACAAGAAATGAAAGAAAACAAGGGGTGGTCTAATAATTTTTTCTGCGACTGTACATGGTGGTTCATGTTCCCATTTTTTGTGAAAAAAATAGTTTGTAAATATAAACATTTTCCTGTATTTTAACTTTTTTACAAAAAAAAAGAAACAATTTGGAGTTGTCAGTATTTATAGGGTATTGTGTTTTTATTTTACTGGTCTGAATCACTTGAGATCATAGTGGTCTGTATGTGGAACCTGAACTAAAATGATTTTGACATCTTTGATTGATAATGTCTTCTATGTAATTTTTGGTATTATATAAATTCATCCCACAGGCCGGATTGGACCCTTAGGTGGCCGTATGTTTGACACCCACGCTTTAGACTAATGCATTAATAATCATGTCAGTCATCACTTGGACGCTCTGTCACTGTGTGGTGTATTTAGAGACCCTGCTATTCCGCCGGGATTTTCTGTTTCCTAATTGTTTTCCTGTTCAGGCTGTTTCTGGGCGTCGACCCTCAGGCAGTGAGTTGGTTTCTTCAGCCAATCACTAACGACGTCACAGTGCACATGGGCAGAACAGTATAAATATGAAGTGAGTCCAGTTTAAGGTAGAAATGAGGAAACGTGTGATTCAGCTGCGTTAGAACATTCCTGTAGAGTTTGGTGAAGTTGTTGTGTGTTTATTTGTGCTTCTAGAACACGTTTGACCGCTGTGACAGAATCAGGGAATGAGATTTTATTTTTCTATTTCGCTCCTTTTTTTTTTTTTTTAATCCTTCCACACCACTTGCTCTGCCCAGTCACTCAAAGGGGGCGGAGTCTAAACAGCTCTGTTTACAAAAAGAGGAATATGACGTCCATTTCCTTTAAGTTATTTTTAATACAATGGAGCTTTTTTGTCATTGTAACAAGAACAATGAAAATCAGTTGTGCAGCAAGAACACAAAGTGCAATATGACTATAAAAATTACACAAAATTTTACTGAAAAATATTGGCAATGTACAAAAATTACATGTACTAAAATATAAAAAAAGCTTACTATATTACAGATAAAAGAAATGTATACAACATACATGTATATATAGGCAGTGTAGGATATGTATAAGATAGAAGTAGAAAAATAAGATGCATGGGTTGTGATTATTCATGATGAATCCGGTGTACGGACTGAGATGCAACAGGTCAGTCACGAGTCCTGGTTCTGGAATCACAGTTCTGAGCCACACATTGGACTTTTTTCTGTATTTCACTCTTTATTTGAACCTTTTAAAAACACTTTAGCAGCACAGTAACAACAATAACAGAGCACAAAACAACAAGAGGGGGATTCGGTTCCGTATGCACTCATCTGCTTTTTTGCATCAGATCTGGGAACAAGAAGAAGTGTCCTTTAAATATGGTCCATTTCTGCCATCTTCGATTAAAAGTTCCCACTTTAATCCTCAGATGATGGGATATATTTCCTTCACAGATTGGACTTTAAATTCATTGACCCTGGTATCAGCTTTATTAGAGGGAAAAAACAGTAGGAGTTGCAGAGGACAGATTCCAAAGGGTTCGGTGTTTTTCACAATAAAGTTCAGACACATCACACACACACGTCTCTGTATTTAGATCTGACGAGGCTGGTCTAAATCACAGTTATCACTTTATTGCAGTTATTCCTCATTATTTTCTTTGGGATTTATTTTTTTGAGCTGATGGTAAATGGATTTCTCCTGAAGATAAAATTGTCAGTTATCAGAGCTGACGGTGATGCTCATCTTATGCCACCTGTGTTTTTGTCTGAATACAATTGGTGTTTTTTGCTGTATTTGTGCATAATAATAAGATAAAAAAAAAAATAGATAATTATTGTCTGTCTTCTATCTTCAAATTGTGACTATTGTTATTGATCTGTATAAATACAACTGTTAGGACTAAAACAAAAAAAAAGCAGAGGATGTGAGACCTGGTTAATAAACTAAAACAATTTCTGAGATTTACTAAATCATGCCCTATAAAACCAATAAAATCTTTTGTCTAAAAATTTTACTGGGTGACCATTGTCAAGATATTAAAGTGGGTATTTCACACGCTCTCCTTTTTGTTTTATCAGCACTTGTGCAGCTTCTTTTTTTTTAATTATTATTTCTAACAGTGATTCAGGATAAAAGACAAAAATCCACATTGATTATTTAGTAATTGAGGTTTTTAGTTTAAAGGTCACTAATTTGTCTGCGATCTCTGTTTCTCTTCTTTGCCTCAGCATCGATGTGACTGAGGTGCAAATCTTCATAATAGTCATGTATCTGCTAGCCGCCGTGGGAGGATCGGCTCTTTGGCAGTCACTGGTAATTGGGTTAATTCCTACTAATTGTAATCAATACTCTAATGTGTGTGTGTGTGTGTGTTTTGTTTTTTTTTCACTGTGGATGTAAAGCAGGACGTTGTGTTTTCATTCCTCGATGTTTCATCTTGATTTCCCAGATTCCAGTCTTGAACATCCAGATGAAAATGGTTCCGGCCATCTGCACATTTTTAGGAGCCATTTTCTCCTGCACCAACTACTTCAGAGTTATATTTACAGGAGGCGTCGGAAAAAACGGATCCACAATAGCAGTAAGTCCGATAGGATTCTGTCTGTGACGGCAGTAGCAGACATCTGGGGTTCCTCAGGGCTCCATCTGCGGGCCACTGCTTTTGTTTCAACTAGAGAGAATTAAGGCTGCAACAATGACATTCTACTGATTATGTTAAAGGGGAACTTCGGTCATTTTCAACATGCTATTCTATTGCTCGATCTATCCAAGAAAAGCTTGTACCGAAGACG
>JAPTYQ010000023.1:36912339-36925252 GCA_029814465.1 Ostorhinchus cyanosoma
TGTAAACACACCGTAGAGCGCCATCATGTGGTCAGGGTTAGAATAAATGAAGGTCACATGATGCTGATGTATTTTTTTGTCTCATTCACACAAAAAATGAAAACAGAGTCTAACTAAATCTATACTTTAGATGTAGTTTTCAGAAGTCATTTTCATGTGGATTATCCTTCTGGTGTCTGGGTGAGCATATTCTGCACACTTCCGTGTTAGAAAAGGCCATATTTATTTATTTTTCACAATTTTTATTTGGTCAGAATTCCAGTTTTAGATTTTTGCATGATTTTTTATATTCTGACCATCCACTAAAATCAGCACATTATAAACAATGGAAAATTACTACACCAACACCCTTCTCTGAAGTGAGTAAAAAATGCACATTGACACATTATAGCATTTATCATTTGATGTAATACAAAAATAATAATAACCAATGTTGCTGTTAATTAATGACATATGCCAGGGTGAAAAATCCCAAAATGGCTAAATCTAATTCTAAGTTGTTGGGTTGGCATTTAAAGGGTTACAAAAAAAGGAAATTTCTCGAGTATTTTGTATTTTTGTTTGTAGTTCAAAGTGATGAAATACAAAAAAAAATGCAAGTTAAAAACAAACCATATGACGACATTTTGACCTTATTACGATGGTGTGCAAATTATGTGCTTTTGATGGTTAGAAGGACGTCTTTGACTGGGATACCAGAGGGTTAAAGACAAAAACACATGAGAAAATACCAGTTTTTCCAGATGCCACTTACATGTAAACCATGGCATAAAATGATCTTTCTGTGTAAACGGGTCCAAAAACACAGTAAAACCTTCATGTTTCATCTTAAACTCATTGTGTAAACAGGGCTAAAACTGTCCTGAAACATAATGTCGGAGCTTCAGTGGGTTCAGACCTTAACAGTGTCAGTGTTCGTGTCGTCGGTCATCATGTACAGCAGCCTGCCTGGAGTCGACGTCCCTCACAAACTGCACTGGACGCCCGGAGAGACGGTGGGTTGAAGCCTGACGGACACAGGCGTAGCTGGGATCGCTCGTGTCTGAACTCTGCTCTTGTGCGTTCGCAGGGATACACGGCTCATATGATCAGCACCGTGTCCGAGTGGTCGCTGGCCTTCTCCTTCATCAGCTTCTTCCTCACCTACATCAGAGACTTCCAGGTCTGTCCATCCACGCCACTGCCGATACGACACGGTGTGATTGTATGATTCGGATCAAAATGAATGTGAAAAAGCAAAAAAAAAATATTAAGATGTGGCGCAAATCATGTTTACTTCAGCATAATCTGTAAATAATGACATTTATTCATATTCTGCTGCTGCCCTGCTGTGTCCAAGGGGTCTTTGCAGATTTTTTATTATACTTGTGTATCGTACCCAGGTTTATTACAGGGGTCGATATCACTATAAGGTGCTTTTCAGACCTCAAAAAACTGAGATTCCAATTCCAATCCCATGTGTTATGTCTTTTTTTTGTTTTTTAGAAAATCGACCTGCGAGCAGAGGCCGACGTCCTGTGTGACCACCTGTACGACTGGCCACCGGGGGGCATCGTTACAGCGACTCTCCGGCGCAAAGATGACACGTCCGAGTCGTCACCGTTGCTGGGGCGACCGTCATGACCACGTGACAGGAAGTGAGCGTCTTTCTTCTACTCAGAGTTCATTCAAACTGGTTTATGAAAATAGAGATGTGAAAAATTTTCTTTTCACATTTATATTCTATTTGCACTTTGTCTTTAATAAAAATAAATGAACATTTTTACCTGACGTGAAACTAAAACCAAAGAGTAATTTACAGTATATCTGAATAATATTATATGAGCTGGTTTAAAATTAATAATTAATGGTTTGATCCATGTTTTAATGCATATGCAGATACTTAAAGTTGATAATTGATTACTTTATTATGATGTTCTGTATTTTTTATACCGGTATTGTATTTCATATTATCTGCTATTTCTCTGCTTGTCATTAATGCTACTTTTTGTATTCACTCTGCTTTATGTCAAACTACTGAATTCCTGCTTTGTCCTTTGAGGCAACTGTAACTAATTTATAATAAATAAAAATAATAAAAGGTTTATTTAAAAAAAAAGGTTTATCACATCTAATATTTTGTCTGGACTGCAACATTTTTTCTGAAAAGTATTGATTATATGTTCATTTATTTAGCACAATATGAAACAAAAATGCTCCTTTGGGAAAAGGCCTAATTCAGAGAAATAGTAAAAAAAAAAAAAAAACTGTACAAACCATTTACTGATGTCTGTCACATTCTGAACAGTGTCACATTCTGTGTAACATTTACATGACAATAAGCATGCAAATAACAGACTTTATTAGCAACAACAATATGAGTCAGATAAAACAAGTGAACAATAGAAAAACTAGATGAAAATAGACAAAAACAATTCTTTAAGTGAAATTGCCAGCAAAACAAGTTTTGCAGTAAATTTTCACTCATTTTAATCCGCATGTATTATGTGTATATGTATTTTCTACCAGTAGAGGGAGCTGTTGATCCATAAGAAGAGATAGATGAGAAGTATTTACAGCTGCTTTAAAAAATATTGATAAATTAATTAGTGTTCAACTATTAACAACTACTTGGACAACTAGAATAAGTCACTTATAATTACAGATTCTAAAATGTAAATATTCCTTTTTCTGTGATGATAGATATTTTTGGGTTCACTTCTGGACCAAATGAGACATCTGTGGATATCTTACAGGATGTTCACAGATCCTTTAAAAGTCTTAATTGAAGCTTTTAATTATCTTTAAAAGTGAGGAGTGAAACATCTCAGGCTCTTATTTTGTAAACGGGTCTTAGAGGAAATGGAGGCTCTTATTGTTGTAAATGGACCAGATAGTCACAGATCAGTTAATGAGAATCATGTGTCAAAGTCCAGATTTATTGAGACTCTGATCAACATGGACCCACAGAACAAGAAGATCCTCTGTGTGGGTTTGGTTTGTTTGGACATTATCAATGTGGTGGACAAATACCCCGAAGAAGACACGGATAGCAGGTTAGTACAGAGAAAACATGCTAACCAAACACTGACAGCAGGTTAGCATTTAGATGAAACATGCTAATGACAGTGACTACATGTTAGCACTGAGATTAAACACGCTAATAACACAAAGGTCTAGTTAAAATATAAGGAAAGATGCTAACAAATCAATGACAGCAGGTTAACACTGAGATTAAACATGCTAATAACACTAAGGGCTAGTTAAAATATAAGGAAACATGCTAACAAATCAATGACAGCAGGTTAACCATGAGATTAAACATGCTAATAACACATGTTAGCACTGATATTAAACACAGTGTTAGCACTTAGATTAAACAAGCTAGTAACACTGAGAACTAGTTAGAACATAATGAAAACATGCTAACAAAATACTAACAGCTTTAGCACTGAGATGAAACATGCTAATAAGACTGAGAGCTAGCTAGAGCATGAGGAAAACGTGGTAACAAAACACTGAGAGGAGGTTAGCACACAGAAAACATGTTGACAATACTGACAACAGGTCAGCACTGAGATTAAACATGGTAATGACACTGAGAACTCGTTAGAACATTGGGAAAATATGCTAACAAAACAATGGCTAACAAAACACTGACAACAAATAAGCACAAAGATGACTGTAAACAAGTTGGCACACAGATGAATCATGCTACCAAAACAGTGACAGCAGGTTAGCACTGAGAGGGAACACGCTAATTACTCTGATTACATGTTAGCACAGGGAGAAAACACAATAATTAGACTAAGAGCTGGTTAGAACACAGATAATACTGACAACAGGTTAAAACAGGCAAACAATACACTGGCAAACAGGTTAGAACATGGAGAAAACATGCTACCAAAAATGACTAAGTTAGAACTAGGAGAAAGCCTGCCAATAAACTGACAACAGCTCAGCAAACCAGCTGGAGCAGAAGGATGAGCTCAGCGGTGAATGCTGAAACAGCAACATTCCAGGCTTCTACTGTAATGGCACTAATGTGTTTGTCAGCTCTGTTTGACTGGATCCTACTCGTCCATATTATGGTTTTGTTAAACAAGTCACAGTTTGAGGGTTTTTTTTTCATTTATGGCTGCTCTACAGTCTGTTATGAAACACACAAACTTCCCACTGAGGACATCATAAATCAGCCACATGTAAATCTGCTCTGTCACAAACTGCTATAAACATTAGATGAACGTTGGATGGAATCAGATTTTATTACAGCCTTTATCAGTTTTATACTGTAATCTGTTTGTCACCAGAATAAGATAAATATTACTGTATGATATGCTCCAAACTGATCTGTTGGATGTTCATTTGGCTGTTGATCATTATTAACCTGATCTGTTGGATGTTCTTTGGGTTATTAGTCGTATTTAACCTGATCTGTTTGGTGTTTGTACCTGCAGGTGTTTGTCACAGCGTTGGCAGCGAGGTGGGAATGCATCGAATTCGTGCACGGTGTTGTCACTGCTGGGAGCGTCCACCGCCTTCATGGGTTCACTGGCTGCTGGACCTGTGGCAGAGTGAGTCCCAATCAATCCAGTACATAAGCTCATAATCAGATTGTTGTCCAATCTGACAACATTCTGTGATGGTGATGTGTCTTTACTTATAAAGACACTTTGAGACTATGTAAAACTCTTGGGCTACATTCACACTGCAGGCAAAAGGGATCAAAATGTGAGGTTTTTTAGTCCATATGTGACCCATATCTGATTTTTTTAATGATAGACTGAACAGCACATATCATATTTTTTTTTCTCCAAATCAAACCCAGGCCACTTTCAAAGTTTAGCAAAAAATCTGAAAAGAGCATGAAGACCTGCAGTGTGAACCTAGCTTTATTTATTTTTCTGATAGGATGTCAATTAATGTAAAAATGTCACATTACATTGTTTAAAGTCCATGCAAAGTAAATTCAGTGTTTTGTTTCTGAAGATAGACAGTGAACCCTGTGTCTGAATCACACACTGGAGTCATGACTAGCATTACGTCTCTGCAACAGTTTAATGTCACATTAGTGTTAGTTGCATTATGTTGTTCAGTAATGTACAATACAAATCTATTGAAATGGGGCGAAAAAATAACATGCTTAAAATGGGCTAAAACATTGACCATAATTGGTATTTGACCTTGAAGAGAAGCTGGACCTTTTCATGAATGTCGACTCACCTCCAGTTTGAAAAGCAGACATGAACCGTAATTATATAAAGAGAAAAAAGCAGTGTGTTAACCATCATATTTCCTGTTTGAACCAGTTGAACTGCACTGGTCTTATGTGTGGGGGGGTCATGGTTGTCAATCAACTGAAAACAGCTGAACTCTGAGTCTTCGTTGCTTCTTCCTCTTTCATGGACCTCCAAGCATCAGATAATTCTGCTGATTTGTGTCATGACTTTTGAGCCTTATTTCATAAATTGATCATATTTCTAGTCGTTGATCTTGTCTTTTGTTTCTGGTGGATCACAACACCTTCTACTTTGCATGGACTTTACAACCTTTTGTCCTGATTTAATGTGTTTGATTTAAAATAATAATTTATCATCCATCCAAACAGTTTGCTTTCTGTAGTTTCATTTTGGAAGATTTTCAGAAGTTCCACATCGATGTGTCTCTGGTATCTGAGCATGCTCAGTGTGCTCTCCCAGCGTCCATGGTCATCAGTAACATCAGCACCGGAAGCCGAACCATCCTGCACATGAACAGGTGACACAGGTGTGACGGCGGTGAAACTAACCCGTTCAGTTTCAGGTTCTACCTTAAAGTCCTCGTCAGCGAAACGGCCTTCAGCCCGCCCCTGTACTGGTCCACCAATCAGAAAACAGTACTGTATGTGTGTGTGTTTTCTTCAGTTTCATAGTGAGCGACTTTTCGCGGCGTTTGATCGATATTTCAGCCGTGGTTTGGCAGGTCAAAGGTCAGACTCCGTGTGCGTGTTGTGTGGTTTGTCCATCCAGCGGCTCTCGAACCGTCGTCCTCTCTGACACGTAAGACGCAGCCGAGGGCGGAGTCGCACGGTGTTCATCAAACAGCTCTGTTACCATGGAGACAGACATGTCATGTGGCGATCAGTCGCACATTTATTCAAAACCTCCACATTTACACTAGGAATAAAAATACAAAATATCGAAAACACTTTATCTAAACTACAAAATAGAGCTTCAGCTTAAATGTATCAGTTGAAGTAAAATTATATGATCAGGCTCTTATAGTTATGGGGTACGTGGTCTAAATATGTTTTCTTTAATGAATTCACTGCTCTTTCATATGACGTCCTGTTAAATACACAATAACAGGCTGTAAAGGGCTGTCATTGACCAATCACAATCAAAAATTCAACAATAAGCAACCATTGTTTTACCCTGCTGATTAATAATAAAAAATTCTAACATTTTCAGTCAGTCAAACACTCATCTGTGAATTAAAGACAGTTAATGTGGACAATTCCAAAGTTAATTCAAAGCACCAGTGTTTTTTTTTCTTTAAATTTACAGTGATTTATCAGTAGATAATAATTCACATTTATTTTCACAAATTTTTTCCCACCTGGACTGTGTTTCTGCAGCTAAATATTACATATAAAACAGACAGAAAAACTCAGAGCTGTTTGATAAACGCTGTTTGACACGTCTGAACAAACCAATAACAGATCCTGGTCTAATCACACCTGGTCACATGACCCACTGCAGAGCGAGGCGCTCAGGTCACATGATCCGTTTTGAGTTAATTACCATTTATTCAGATCTCAGGCATCCGACCAATAACTAAAAACACATTAAAAAGTGTGAAGTGATTAAGAAATAAAACTGACTGAGCATCATTAGAATCTGTGTTAAATCCAGATTTGTTCTTAAGAACGGTCTCAGGTCAAAGGTCATGTACAATCCAGTGTAAAAGTCCTGTTCCAACATGAGGTTTGTTGGTTTAGTAAAGTTCTAATGTTCACACATATACATTCTGGATATATGTGAAGTATGTACAGGAGGAAAAAAAAATAAGTTTCTGGGGAAAAATATAGCTTCTGTAAACCAAAGCAATTTAGGAAGGAATCAAGAAAATGAACAGATTTCACAAAATGAAGAAAAATCAACAAAAAGAACCAAATCATCAACAAAATGAACAAAATAACAAAGCAATGAACACAATTAACCAACACAAAGAACACAAAATAATATAGAAATTGAATAATAAAAAAAAACATCATTAAAAAAAAATTTGACAAAAAGAACAAAATAATTAACAAAATAACCAACCTAACAAAATAACAAAAAAAAAACAAAATAATCAACAAAATAATCAAGAAATTGAACAAAATGAACAAAAAATGATACAATGAACATAATTAACAAACAAAATGAACAAATTAATCAACACAAAGAACAAAAAAACCCAAAATGAACAAAATAATCATGAAATTGAACAGAATGAACAGAATCACAGTTATTTTCAAAAAATCGACAAAAAGACAAAGTTAACAGAATATATGACCAAACAAAATAACCAAAAACCAACAAAATGAGCTAAATAATCAGGTTTGATTCAACACTTGTCAGATATTTCTGAGTATTTGTGTTGCATCTTGTCATGAGGTCAGAGTTCAAACTAAATAGTGACTTTAACTTTTACAAAACTTTTAGTTCTATTTTCTGTCTTTTAAGGCTGAGCTCATATTTTCTGTATTTTCTTATTGCATCTGAAGAAAACAGAATGAGAAATAAATCCGTATAATCATTTTAACGCTGAAAAGGAACAAAGTTAAAGGCGGAGTAAGACTTTTACACTGGACTGAACATCTTTTCATCCATGTTTTATTTGTTATTCGGTGTCGGTTTGTTCACGTGTTCTCTGCAGTGGTCTGGGATTAATCCAGTATTTAATCCTTCTAATCTTCCATATTTAAGAACGTCCTCATGAAACAATGACATATGGGCATTAATTCATTATTAATTATAATTCAGCATGTGGCAAACGATCAATATCCCATTATTGAAAAACACACATTTTGTCCATATTACTGATGTACAGATGGTGACAGATTAAAGTAACTGAACCTGCTCTGAACTGATAACTGGGTCTGAAATCGAAATAATTAACTGGGTCTGATCTGCGTCTGTTATATTGACTTTACTCAGAAATAAGTTGAAATGGTCGAGTTATCAGGTGCAAATGTGCAGATTTCTGAACTGGATGGTGTTTATCTTTCAATAACACGGAAACAAAACGGTACGGACACATGTTCCTGGCTTTGACCTTTAACCTGTCACCCGTCTGTAGATCTGAGGTCATCAGGAGCAGATGAAGGCCTCCGTCACAGCTCTGTGTTTAAACCTAAATCTAAACAGGAGTTCCGGTTTTGGACTTTTCTTTGACTCCTGACTGTTCGGACAGAGTGAATCCATCAATCATTAACATTCATATTTTACCTCAATCTTCGTCTTCTAGTAAAAGATCATTTCAAAGTGTAGTCTTCCCATACACACCTTTTTTTCTCTTCCTGTTTGTACATTCTTGAGCACTCTCTAATAATATTAATAACACTACGTGTCCATATCTTGTGTGTAGGGTGTAATTGTGAAGAAGCAGATTTGTCTGTTATTAGGCTGTTGGTTTTTTTTCTGTTTTTATTATTTTCTTTCTTTTTTTATTCTTATCTTCCTTCTTTTTATTTAACTTTTTTCTATGAGTTCTTTGCTTTTTTTTTTTTTTTTTACTACTATCATTATGTCAGACCAGGAGTGGGAGGGTGAGGGGTGGGAAGAATGGGACATGTTTAATGCCTCTGAACTTGAATATTCAAATGTCCAATGTTACTTAAACCTGCACTAAAATATTATAAATGAATATGGTGAAAAAAAAATTAAAAATGAGTCTAGAACAGAGGTGTCAAACATACAGCCCGTGGGCCAAAAGCGTCCCACCAAAGGTTCCAATCCGGCCCGTGGGATGCATTTGTAATTTGAATTTGTAAAATGAAAAAACTGAAGATATTAACAATCAATGGTGTCAACTTCATTTTAGTTCAGGTTCCACATACAAAACAATGTGATCTGAAATAGGTTAGACCAGTAAAATCATAACATAATAACCTATAAATAATGACAACTCCTGATTTTTGTCTTGGTTTTTGTATTTAAAAAGTAAAATTATGTGAAAATGTTTACATTTACAATCTATCATTGCACAAAAACATCTAATTAACCTGCAAAACTATGAACAAGCTGAAATGTCATAAGAAAAATGAGTGTAATTTTGCCAATATTCTGTCTGTTATTAAATGTTTTGTGTATTTGCAGATCCACTGTGATCTGCAAGTGGTAACGCACATTATAAACTGAGATATAATATTGTTAAAATTGCACTTTTTTTTCAAGGAATCTCAGATTGTTCATGTTATTCACATTTTCTGAAGCATTTTTTTGGAGATGTAAACATTTTCACAAAGTAATTTGACTTTTTTCACTCAAAACTTATTATTTATTGGTTTTATCATTGTTATTTTACTGGTCCAACCCACTTGAGATCTAATTGGGCTGAATGTGGAACCTGAACTGAAGAGGGATGGTAAAGTGGGTGGGGCATCCAACACCTCCTGCACAGTGGGTGGTCCCTGCAGTTGTCAATCACCAGGTTTTCTATCATCCATAACTAAATAAAAACGTGTTGACTTGATGAGGCACACATAATCTGTCAGAAACCTTCATTGGAGAATGTGCCTCATATTTTTAGTTCTGCCCAGTTACTGACATCAAGTGGGTGGGGCTTATCAGAAGCCAGTTTCTGTTGGTTCTTTAAACTGTTGCGTCATCTGTCTTGAAATAATCTGAGCCTATGTTTACATCCAGAGTCTTGCTTTTATTCTGAAAGACTGTTTGTGGTATGTTTTTCTATTTATTAAAAACTGTATAATTTAAGTGCAAATGTTAATGAAGATAAAATACAAAAAAAAAGTAAAATCAGCAAATGGAAAAGGTTTGTGCTTGGATCCAAAAACCTGTTAAATCCAAGGTTTTTATTGATATTTAATGTAGGTTTTTCTCCTTCTGATCAGATCTTTACCAAAGAGTAAAACCACAAAACATTATCTGAATGATCTGTAAACTCGTCCAAAACATCCTCATTAAACTGCAGTCATATTCAGTTGTTCTGCAGTTCAACCAGAAAATTCTCCATTCAGAAAACCCCCCAATATTAAATCAAACATACGCCTGTAAATTCAGAAGATGAATGTGCATGGAATCATAGTGAATAATCCTGTTTATTAATGAACTCATTTGTATCATTTTGCATGAAGAAGAAACAGGAAACATCCTCATTAATGATCGATCACCAGCTTCTAAATTAGCTATTTATTGATGATGTGTGATGGTTGAGTGGTAGTTCTATGATTCTAATATTTCTATTTCTATACTTCACTGAATAGAAACCTTCCTGATGTCACCGTGGAGGATTTCTCCAAAGTCGACCTCCGTCAGTTTAAGTGGATCCACTGGGAGGTGAGTGACGTCCAGACAAATACCATTTAAACCAAATTAACACAAGTGGATCCAGGCACAACAAACCCCGCCCCTCAAATGTATTGTAACTTATTTTGGTATGGATCCAGCTGATGTCATCATGTCTATGCATGTGCTGATGTTAGCATAGACAGAGTATAGACACATTTTGCCCATTATAAGTAAATGGGAAGGAAAAAAAAGATTTGAAAAATTCATAAAAAATGCGAACTTTGACCTGCTTTTTCCAAAATGTACCCACCTCTATTAAGGATCACTGGCAATCTATGAACCCAATTTGGTATGAATTCAGCCAGTAGTTTTGCAGCTACAGACAGTGGAAATTTTGCCCATTATAAGTAAATGGGAAAATTTTTTGGGGAAAAATTCAGAAAAAATTTGAACTTTGACCTACTTTTTCCAAAACGTATCCACATCTATTCTGGATCACTGACAAAGTATAAACCCAGTTTGGTATGAATTCAACCAATAGTTTTGCTGCTACAGATGGTGGAAATTTAGCCCATTATAAGTAAATAGGAAAAAATTTGGGGGAAAAATTCAGACAAAATTTGAACTTTGACCTACTTTTTCCAAAACGTATCCACATCTATTCTGGATCACTGACAATGTATAAACCCAGTTTGTTATGAATTTAACCAATAGTTTTGCTGCTACAGATGGTGGAAATTTTGCCCATTATAAGTAAATGGGGGGGGAAAAATTCTTTAGAAAAATTCATTAAAAAATTTAACTTTAACCTACTTTTCCCAAAAATGTAGTCAGGTCTATTCTGGGTCACTGGCAATCTATAAACCCAATTTAGTATGAATTCAACCAATAGTTTTGCTGCTGGAGTGTTAACAAACAAACAGTTTTTAAGGGTTAAAAGTGAGGATAACGTGGACATATTAATTCGCAGCAGATGGAAGGAATCGAACACACTAACCTTCACCTGTTTCCTCACATATTTGAACCCTGGTTTGGTGCAGTTTTTCCGTATGTTCTGATGCAGTTTTCTGGTGCTTGGACCTCCACAGGGCAGAAATGCTGAGGAGCAGGTGAAGATGATCCAGAAGGTGGCGCTGTATAACAACACACTGCCTCAAGAGGAGAAGATCAGCATGTCAGTGGAGATCGAGAAGACCCGAGAACCACTGTATCAGCTGTTTCCATACGGAGATGTGGTACGGTGGTCTCACACTGAATCAGATTAAAGATTACATTAGACCAGATCAGATCAGATCAGATTAGTTAGAACTTTATTGATCACTTGAACAGAGTCTTCGGGAAACTGAGAGTCCAGTATCAGCACAAAACTGTACGTACAGAGATAATAGGAATTTTAAAAAAAGGAAAAGAAATTAACTTTATAGACAATAGTAAAAAGAGGCAAATGCACTTTAGAAAAACTAGTTGGAAGAATTAATAATAAAATATGTTATTACAGTAAGAGTAATGATAGAAAATAATATAGAGGAAATAATAATAATGCTAGTAATATATATTATGATGAATAATAATGATGGAAATATAATAAAATTATACAAATAGTAAATAAAGTTATCATAATAGTAGTAGTCAATAACAAAAATAGTAACCATAATTGCATAAATGGTAGTAATGATGATTACTAAAATATAAGCTATATAAGTAGGTAATGATCTACTTCTTCATAATAACAACAATAATAATAATATTGATAATGATGATAATGATAATCATAATCATGATGATACTGATACAAGTAATAGTAGTAGTCATAATAATAATAATAGCAATAAAAACCAAGGTAACAACAACAAACAAACATTGCACTCTGGAATAAACATTAAACAACAGTGCACAGTTCCACTGGTAGAACATTAGATATTCAGTTCTATCTCAGTTTCATTATGATCGGGTTAAAAAGTGTTTTTTGTTTTTCTTTCAGGTGTTCGTCAGTAAAGACGTCGCTCGTCACTTCGGCTTCAAATCGGCTCCGTCTGCGCTGAAGGGACTGTACCACCGAGTCAGACCAGGGTACGAATCAAAAACCATATGGGTTCTGTCCTCGTGGTTCTTTTGTTCGTATGTTTTCTTTTTGTGGTTCTTCTGTTCGTATGTTTTCTTTTGTGGTTCTTTTGTTCGTTTGTTTTCTTTTGGTGGTTCTTCTGTTTTCCGTCGTGGGCCTTCTGTTTGTATGTTTTCTTTTTGGGGTTCTTTTTTTCGTATGTTTCCTTTTTGTGGTTCTTCTGTTTTCCGTCGTGGTTCTTCTGTTCAAAAGTTTTCTTTTTGTGGTTCTTTTGTTCGTATGTTTTCTTTTTGTGGTTCTTCAGTTTGTATGTTTTTTTGTGGTTCTGTTTTCCGTCGTGGTTCTTCTGTTGGTATGTTTTCTTTTTGTGGTTCTT
>JAPTYQ010000023.1:36932335-36962887 GCA_029814465.1 Ostorhinchus cyanosoma
AAAAACCAAGGGGGAAAAAAAAGGTCCAGTAAGTTTGTTGTTGGCCCCCTCTGACCATAAACATGCATTAAAACGAGCTGTTGCAATTCAACATCAATGGCACTTTTGCTCCCACCCCCAACCCTGTCAATCACTCTTTAGTTCCCTCCTCCTATCAACCCTCACCAAGTGTATTTAACTTTTTAGATGGCTCTGGACATAGAATTTAATGCCATTTGAGGCCTTAATTTTCACAAAATCTATAAAATGACTTTTATTGCTTTTTCATGACCCTGTAAATCTGCTGTTACTGACATGAAAACACGAATAAAACTGTTGGAAGTGTCAATTTTAATACAGATTTAACATAAACATCCATAGAAACTGGATAGATGACGTTTTGATTATTATCCTGTTAAATAATCACAAAGTGGTCGTTATGTAATGACTGTGATGGCCTGCTGTGATGACTCCGCCCCCATCGACCCCATCCCCTGTGGACTGGCTCAGGTCCAGGTCCAGGTCCAGGTCCTGGTCTACTGTGTGATGTGTAGGTGCTTGGTCTGACAGTGGCTGATGACAGTTACGTACACTCTGAACTCTTACATAAGTGACTTAAACAGACTCTGACGGAGGAATTAAAGCTGTACGTTTAAACGGCAGCTGCTGACCGCTCGCTTTAAGGATCCGTGAGAGTCTGGATCTGGATCGAATCAATAAAAACACCCATGGGTAAAAAACTAAGCGACACAAAGCAGATGCTCCTGATCCGCATGAGGATACGACAAAATCCATCAGCAAGTGATTTATACGACTTCTGCTTCATTTTCATATGACGGATTTTTCATTTGTTTCTTTTAAAACATTCTATTTGAATTATTTTGTCTTATTGTTTTTCTGAGCAGGTTTTTATCTCCTGTCTAGTATGAGTTTGAGATTTGTTTACCACAGATGTAAAGTGCATTACAAATAAAACTATTATTATTAGAAAACAAGAGGACTCCACCAACAACAGAAGTTTGGTACGAGATCCTCTTGCAAATATTCAAAATGGAAAAACGAACTTATTCTATCAGAATACAGAAGAATAAATTTGATCAAATTGGGGACAAATGGATCAAGTTTGTATAATTTCTCTAAAAATGCCCTTTTTTTTAGTCTCCCTATATTTATTCTTCTTTTTATGTTTTTCTTTATAAATGTGTAATGTTTAAAGAACCCAGAGGTATTGCAAAGCTCTGATTGTTTTAAAGTGAGAAATATCCAAACTGTAAGCACCCAGCTCGTGTTTGTTTTTGTTTTTGTTTTTTTACACTTTTGTATGTATAAAATAAGAAATACGAAAAGGGCTCTAATAATACATTACCTGTATAAATGGTAATGGAGATATTTTACCACCTTTTTCAATTAAACAAAAAGAAAAAAAAAAGAAAAAGAAAAGAAGAGCAGTGTTTAGTCAAATAACCTACAAGTTGAAAAACCTGAACCACAGCCCCAGGATTTGAATCTAACAGAAACCTGAAAAAGCCACAGACTTCACAAAGACTTGGACCAGGTTCAGATCTGATTAGAACGGGATCGTGATTAATGGATGATTTGAATGAGAGACGATGCAGATTAAGAGGAAACTAGGCGCTAAACCAGCAGGACATGCCTGGTGGTCGGTCCTCGTGGATCTGGTCCCAACGGCGGCAGAGGTTACATAAGACGGATCGTGGTTGGTTCAACAGAACAAAAGCTGCCCTCGTCCTCAGTGCAACAGAGTATTATAGGATGTGAGCCTGAGGCCGAGCGCTGAGCCGCCGCCCTGTCTGCTTTATCATCCGTCGTCATAAACGTTCTGAACTGGAACATGTACAAACGGATCTCTGTACATACGACACATGTCTGATTATGTCACCGCTACTGGTTTCAACACAGAACATGACAGGTCAAACATGAACAGCTGAAAAATCCACTGATGCTCAGAAATGAACTTCAACTTCATCAAAAACCAACTAAACAAACAATAAGTGTGTGAATTTACTTTAACTAATCCACGATATTTTGGACAATAACATAATTCAGTAATTCTTTTAAAGGCCTCATATTATCCACTGGGTAAAGTCAAGGGAAGGTTGTCTGATAATCTGATCAAAATAATTTCAATTAAAATAATCTACATCAAACTTAATTTTTCGGTAAGAAATTACTTATATATGCAGGAAAATGTATTTTGCAATGAGAAAAAAATTTGTGAAATTTTTTTATAGGAGTTTTATGAGTGTGACTGGAAAGTGACAATGTTTTGTGCCATCATTCTAGGTTCATGTTATAAACTCTATAAATAAACTACATTTATTCCAAATACATTGATATTTGACTATTATATTATTTATACCATATTCCAAACAGTGTTTAAAGTTAATAAAAGCATATATCGATGGAAAATACATAGCTTTGCCGGACCTGGAGGGTTCAAATTCAAACTTCATGAACTATTCGGCAACAAATACATAAATAAATGTAACAAAGACTAATAAAAGTGGGTGTAGCAAAATATAACCCCTTTAAAGAACATTTTTCTAAGCAGAAGTAATTGGTATTTCTTTAGGTGAATGAGAAATATCGCAATATTATCGTTATTGCAAAGCTGCACACCCATATCGCAAGTGTTGCTAATATCGTGCAGCCTTAGAGAAGAATGCAAATTATTGTCATATATTTTCAATAAGTTGATAACGATACACACTGTTCTTTCATCTCTGTATATATTTGCTTTACAAAATCAGTTAAAAAAAACACAAATGTTCCAAGGCTTTTTGTTTTAGTGACATACTTTAGTTGAATTCAATAATATTTCTTGCTCTACCTCAAGGTTTCTTAAAGATTTTGCTGCTTTTCTCACTGTTTGACATAGTTTGACCATAAAGTTTACGACCCTAAATAACTGTTTTATAATGTTGAACGTATAACACAGCCTTCATGATATTCTATCAAAATAAAGGAAGTTAAGAAAATCAGCACTAAATGGACCAATTGGGTGTTTTATTTGTATGTGTTTTAGGTTGTTTTGGAGGAAGACGGAACTAAATAAAGGGGCAAATCATCCTGAGAGAGGATTAGGGTCAAACCCTCCTCTTTAACATGACATGATTTAATCAGTTTTACTTCAGGTTAAACAGTGTCAGCGGAGGCTTCAGTAACAGACAAGTTCTTCTTTATCTCCAACACTGTGAGAGTTGAACTAATTTTCTTCAGGAAATCAACAGATGACAATCCAGTGACAGAGCTGTGGAATCCTGTTATTCATCTAAAATCATCTGGACTTGATGATGAAGTTATAGGAGAGTTTTGTACAATGTGCCAAATAAATCATCTAACATCTCCCAGTGAGTTATTAAAATCAAACAGTTTAATATAAATTCATGAACTACTGGTTGTGTCTAAAGTTTATACTATGTGTGGATCACATGGCAGGAGCAGAAATGACACCACTGAGGCATTATGGGATAAAAAATAAAATAATGGCCCAGCCTGACCCAGACTCTACCTCCAGCGGCCCCCAGGCAAGTTGAGTTTGAGACCCCTGTTCTAGAGAGACAGAAATAATTCTTGAACAGATCAGTATGAAGCGTGTCCTTGGTTCTGTTGGACCCGTGTACGTACCTGTAAATGTGTCGTCTGGGGTCACGCGGCACATGTGACCCGGTCCATCCTGGCGTGCAGCTCGAAGGCGTCGGGCCGGTCCTGTGGGTTGACAGCGAGCATGTCCTGCAGCAGCTTCTTGACGCCGTCGGACATGCAGGAGCGGCGCTTCTGGGGAATGTCCAGTACCATTTTTGGATTCTCCAGCAGCGCCTCGCCCACCGGTACGATGTCACCGCCCTGCCTCACATAAGACCCCAGCAGCTCCCGCTTGGACTCGGCGTCGATGAACGTGATCCGCTCCAGCATGGCCCAGATGATGATTCCCAGGGCGAAGATGTCCGCCTTGGCCGTGTAGTGCCCTTCCCACACCTCTGGTGCCATGTAGAAGTCAGAGCCGCACGCTGACGACAACCAGAACTTGTTGACATTAATGTTTTTATTCTTGTCGTCGCCTTCTTTGCCGTCACCGTTATTTCCAAAACCGGCGCAGACTTTACTCAGTCCAAAGTCGGCCACTTTGAGGACTGCAGACCCTGACCTTTCAGATATGAGGATGTTGTCCGGTTTCAGGTCTCGGTGGACGATGTTGTTCTCGTGCAGGAAGGCGACGGCGCTGGTCAGCTGGAGCATGAAGCTGTTGTTGGTTTGAGGGTCAGGTCTCCGGGACAGGATGAACTGGTTGAGGTCGCCACCTTCGCAGAACTCCATAACGAACCAGAGGTAACAGGGCTCCTCCGGTGAATTCAGGACTCTCTCACCTGAAACCAAACCAGGACAGAACCAAGGTTCCTTCAAGTTAAATTTAAGACTTTTTAAGACCTTTTAAGACGACTTAAAACAGTATTTAATGCCTATTTTATGACCACATTGGCAAAAATGAATCACTCCTAGAATTTAAGAAAATGGATTCATTTACTCCAACGCCTTCATTCCCACCTTTTCAAGTCGTTCTCACTGGGGCAAAGTTAGCAACAACTGGTTCCACCTTTAAATATAAATTGTCGGATTGGAGCTGAGTAGACTAACGTTAATTTCTTTGCAATACAGATTTAAACATTTATGGCACTTAATGGCAACATAATTTAAGACCTATTGCATCAACTTTATTACCTTTTAAAGACTTTCAAGTATTAAATGCAGACCTGTAAATTCCAGCCTTTTAAGACCCCGTCTTAAAAAAGACCCTGTGGGAACCCTGAGAACAGACCTCAGAGATGGTTTATCTCCACGACCCACATTGGGAAACACAGGATATAATCTGATGTTACATAATGTTACACTACACGCTTATTCTATATCCTATCAGCTGCCACACCCACGATTCACAGTGATTCACAAATACTGATACACTGCTTACAACACAAAAGATCCCTGATGTTAAACCAGGACTGTGTGATCTGACATCTGCTGCCACGAACAGCTGAGATGACCTGGATTGACTGTCCTTTATTTTATTCCCCGTAATACAAGGGTTAGCGTGGATGAAGTGACAGAATCAAGAATCACTAGAAATGGACTGAAATCCACTCACTGTCCCAGAACCACTGATGCACAAACAGTGAAACAACCCTCTGTGCACTGCATCACTACAGCACAGCTCAATAATACAACCCCAAGTAAAAACTGATCAATATCTGCAACCTCACTTGGATAAAAAGAAGCTATTTTCCTCTGGTTTCATGGTGACTGCCTGAGGTGCTGAGTTATTGTGTTACTGTCTTCTGTTGAGAGTTGCACAACGACGATGTCAGAGGGTAAAGAAGACACTTAAGACCTGAAGCAAAACCAATTATGTCAATTAACCTGGAAAAGAGTCAAGTGGGTGGAGTTAAAGCAGCTGTTCTCAATACAACCCATGACCTGTGTTTAACTAAAGACCTGAAAATCCACGGGTCGACCAAAGCCCATCAACTGATATAAACTGTTTAATACCCGTTGATCCACTAATCCTATCAATGCATGAAAATAATTGACGTAAAATGCAGTTAGTCATCTTTTCATGGTCATCAGATATGACCCATTTGGACGTTCAGAGGCTCTGTAGTTACCGTGAAAACACTGTCATCTTCCACAATATTGATTCACTAGTAAAACTCATGGGGTTTGACAAAGTGGACAGATGATCAATTTTGATTTTAAAAAAAGGCCCTTTTTGTTCAGTTTTCTCTGTTTGGATAACAACCAGAAATGTCTAAAGAAAAACAAGTGCAATTTTAACAATATGCTGCAATTTATCATTTACACATTTGCATTACAACTTACAGATCACAGTGGATCTACAAATACACAAAGCATTTAGTAACAGGTAGAATATTGCTCAAATTCATCATCTTTTCAAGCTGCTGCACTCAGGTAGAAGGTATAGGTCCATACAGGCACAAACAACAACACTGTCCAACAGCCTGTATCTGCAGGCAGTCACACAGCTGAATACTTCTCCCTTCCCCTTTCTGCCCCCCTCCCATGGACAATAACCCCACACCCTGGTACAATAGCTATGAGCTGGACAATGCATTGCTGCACTAGGTCACCATCTCCATGAATCAGACAGTTTTTAATTTTCAGTGCCCTGCTGCAAAAAACTATGAATACTAGTTGCACTGATGTTATAATGAGGTGGGTTTTTTTGTTTTCTGAGGGGGATTATGCACTTATGGCACTTTTTATATGAAACAAGGCAGTGTTGTTGATGCTCCAAACATAATTTTGTTGTCTTCTGTGACAATGACAATAAAATCTTGAATCTTACAATTACTTCTCTTAAGACATTTCAGGTTGTTCATATTTGTTCACATTTTTCATGAAAAAAAGGCTGTAAATGTAAACACTTACTTGTAATAGTACTTTTAAAAAAAATAAAAACAACAAATATTAAAAAATGTAAAAAAAAATTATTTTAAAAAAATCTTTAACACTTACATAGCTGGATATTTAATTTAATTAGTTTGTGTTAATGGACATGCTTATGACATGACTTACAATTCAGTATTTAGCCTAAATGCAGATTTCAGTCACACAGCCTCAAACACAGTGAATGAAACCAACTGGAGATGGGATTGTCTCCTCCACCACTGTGACATCTGTCCTTTTCCTTAGACAAACTTTATTGATCCACAAGGGAAATTACTTGGTCACAATAGCTCAGTTGCAAACAAAAACACTCTTGAAAAAACACTCTTGGGAAAAAAAAGGCATTTTCTTAAAAGCCTGTGTGTGGACAACATTTAACTAAATTATAGCTTCCTGAGACTCTTCAGAACTAGTTCAACCCAAATGTTACATGCTTCAACTTGTGTTATAAAATTCCTGCCACAGAGCAGCCATTTAGGATGAAAGCTCAGGTCACACAAAACCATAAATACACCTAGACCTCCCCAACACCACAAATACCAATAATATATGGTGAGGAAACAAAGCCAGGAGCTGGAACCAAGATCTGATGTAACAGAACGAGGAGGAGGCGTTTACTGACCCTAAAAATGAGTCGATATTTCACATAGTTAATCTTGTTAGTCATTTTGTACAGGGTTAAGGGTCAGAGGTTATTTTTTGTTTTAGCTTTTAGTTCCATGGTAAAAGACACAAAATGGATTGGTTTAGACAGACATAACAGAGTTTTGTTTGTTGTAAAAATGTATGTTTGCTTGTGTAGGTTTGCATTCTACTAGTGGTTGTGTCTAATAGTAACTTGCATGACTGGACAATAAAACAAAAGGGATAATCCCGAATATACTTTTAATATATATTCAATGGCTTTTAATTGCCTGTTTTAATATGTTTGCTATTTAACTTCAACACTTTATCCTAATTCTACATATTCTAATGTTGACAAAAACATACAGTCAGAGAAAACAATTATTCAACCATCCTTGTTTTCTTCACTTTGTTCATTTTAAGGCCTGGTAAAACTAAAGGCACATTTCTTTGGACAAATATAATAACAACAAAAGTAGCTCATAAGAGTTTAAATTTAAGAGCTGATATCTATCCCTTTTCTGTGGTTTTCTTTATAATAACCAAAGCGTCTTAAGTTCTTATATCAATTGCCATGGCATTGTACTTACAAAAACAGTGCTTTAAGGCATTCCATGTTTTCTTTTCTACCTGTTTTAGTCACGTGATACACACAGGAATTAGTACTGAATTACATAACCATTGTTTGATTACTTTTAATGGTCTAACATTTTTTTTTTACACAAATGCATCATCTTAAAAGTTAAATGCATTATGTTCTGAACATAAAGAAGAGTCTGAAACCACAAATAACCATCTTTTGCATCGTTTTGTTCTTGAATAACAGTCCCCATTCACTTTATTTTGATTCAATATGGATTAAAAACACTGTGCATTTATTCAACACTGTTTCAACAGAAGGAGAGGCAGTAAAATGGTTCGTGTTCTTTCCTTTTAGCTCATTCGTCTGAGCTGAGGTGTAAGGTCATAAAATATGCTTTCATAACAGTCGCCGCAGACCCGCCATGTTACTAGGGGCTGCTCACAACGTTCGTTTAAACAACTCCTATATTATACTCTGGTTTTATTGAATGACCCTCACGTCAACATAAATGAGCAATTCACATCGTACAGCCCGTGTTTCGTTCACTTCGACTGTTTTACTCATAGTTTTGGACTTAGAGCGGGCTTCAAACAAACCAGACTTAACTTTCTCCTCAGTACTCTTTTGTACTAACTCTCCACTGTAATTAAACACTTCATATAACGAATGGCAACAGTTGTTTGTTAAATGTCAGTATGAATAGAACTTCATCGCGTTCGCATTCGACCGAAAACGATTCTATTAGTTTCTAAAGTCAATCTTTAATGGAGGATTTTACCACCTGAGTTTTGTTCGCATCAACCCGTCCCCTACCAACATGGCGGCGGTTTCGTAAACTCCAAACTACCATAGTTTTATTATCTGCTCCTTTTATATTTACACTTATGATTCGCTGCTTTTAGTCAACACCAATTAAACCGTTAACGTAAACCAGCTCCAACGGTATCTCACCTTTAAGTGACGTCTCCACCAGACGCAGGTACTGTTTGGACCGTTTGTTTCCGTGACTCATCTTCTGGGCCATCCCGTTCTTCTGCAGGACACACTCCTCCAGCTGGACCACATTTTCATGCCTTTTCTCCAAACTGGCCAGCGCCCAGAACTCCTGCAGGGCTAGCTCCACGTTCTCCGGCGCGTCGCACCGCAGCTTCTTCACTGCGACCCTAGCGCCGGTCCTCCGAGCCACTGCTTCGTACACCACCCCATACGTCCCCCGACCCACCTCCCGCAGCAGGCTGTACCGGGGCGCCGTGACCCTGCGCTCCAGGCCGTCCTGCTTCAAGAGCCCGGCGTCCTCCTCCATGTCCCGGTCCCGCTCCATGACATGGCCGTCTTCCGCGTTCCCCACGCGGAGACACCGCAGCACACCGCGACGTTCGCCTCGCGCCCCGGTTCGTCGTGTGCTGTTGGATCGCGCGCTCCGCCGATTGCCTCCAAAAACCGTCTCCATACGAAAACTAAGACGTGGACGTTAAACGGGAAAACGGCCCCATTTTGGAACCGAGGTCGCGTATAAGAGTTCCGGCGCTCTGGTTCGAGACAATGTATGTACACAAACAGGAAAGAAGTTGAAATGTAGGTTAAAGAGGGGGAGGAAAACAAAAAGGAGTCGCGCTAATGCTAGCAACAGCAAGAGAATAAGCTTCCGGTCGGTGCCTTCAAAATAATAGTCGTCCTATTTTTAATGAACAACTTCAGCATTTAAACTTCTTATCACTCATAAAAACTCACTGGTTAAAAAAGGTAAAAAATACATTAATAATAAAAGGTCTGAGTGACTAACAAATGCAAATTCAGTCCAAATGCTGGTTGGCTGTAGTTTGACAGATACAGTCTTGATTCAAAATGTGAAATAATGAGAATTAATGATAGAATGAGTTTTAGGCCAAATGAATGTTTCTGTCAGCGTAAAACACTGTATTTAATACATTCACTTAACAGGTTATATATACTGGAACATTTATAAATCTATCGGATAAACTGACATAAACCAATAAACATGCAGAGTAACACTTAATGATATACATTGAAAACATAACCAACACTTAGGTCAATTGATTTATATTCATTTAATAAAATTATGTAAGATTTAACATGTTTAATCTCTGAGGCAGATTTGCTCTAAACACTCTCAAATCCATTATATAATAGTATATATCATCTGTTTTCATTAATTCAAATATATTTACTGTGCAATAATGTTGAAATGCCGTTCTTATCTTCTACTTGTCTTATTTATTTATAGTCATTTTAGTTCCAAAACGTAATTAACTACATTACAAGCTATGTAAAAATATTTATATCAAAGTTAGTACTTTTATTTCTGAAGTCATTATACACTTGACTTCCGGTCTGTTTGGCGCCGTTGACGCAATTTGATGCAGCCCAGAGGCTCTTCAGTTGAGACCATTTGTTTAGAACATGGGGTTCTTTGACACATCCATTAACAGTTCGTGTAATTCTCTGTCGGCAAAAGTTAGATAAAAACTTACAAGCGTCATATTGCTGAACCTTTCCGTTTTCAGTTGTCTTATTCTTGATTTTTTAATTTCCATCCGTCGGTCGATTCCCGGTAAAGAACATAGACTCAAAAACCAACCGCATATGTCCACTTAGGCAAAATAAATGGACCTTTAAAGTATTCTACTGTCGTATTTCTTGAAGGCCAACTGATAAATTAACCGCTATTGTTATTTTTGGCTCCGGTTTCTGTGTTTATTTCCATTTTCTCCCCCGCACGTTACACTCAGATGGTTTCTTCCGCTGTCCCCGATTCAGCATGTTGTTGCACGTGCGCGCGTCCTCGTCCCGCAGTAACATGTGTCGGACCACGTTGGACTATGACGTAATGTGTCACACATCAGTTTAAACCCTGACGTCAAACAACAGGAAGAAACACGTTATTCACGTCGACAAAATAACAAGAAGAAATGTAATAATAATTTATTTAAAAAGTATTATAAAAAATTGTAATAACTAAAATGAAATAATAGTAAAAATGTAATAAAAACTAAAATATTAATAATACATAAAAAAAATAACAAAATAAATAATACTTAGAACTGGTGTGCACAATTCATTTGCCCTTTATTTTATCCTATTGCTGCCATACTCTGTGAATTTCCTTGTTGTGGCATCAGTGGTTTCATCTGACCTTACTTTAAAGCAAATAATCAGATTCCATTTCATTGTTTTCTGATCTGAACAAGTTACGGTAAGGGGGCAAAATCTGAAGAAAAGATGAATAATGAGAAATACTGGGGCTTCTATCAACACTTCCACATTTTTTCTCAAAACTAACATCACAAAAAATACTTTCCTGACAGAAAATAAAAACAATAACTAAATCAATTAACAAATTAAAGCCCATAAATTAATTTTATTGTCATTGTCAATGCATTGTATTAAAACAGAGAATATAGAATGTCAATAAAACGTCAACGTACAAACAAGTCTGTTGCCCTGAAAATACAATGTATAAATATATTCCATTCACTGTAAAAAAAAAAAAAAAAAAGCACATCTTCACAGCTCAGTGAGCGCTGAGGCAGATCCAGATCTAGAAACAGAACCGGGCACCGATCCAGATCCAAATCACGATCCTGATCTAGAACCAGGTCCAAGATTAAGACTGCTCACTTTATTATACTAGAAAAATACATGGAATGAATAAGAGCGCTGAGTAAATCAAAAATTGCATTCACTGTTGGGGGAATCTCAAATAAATTAATATTGAATAAAGAAAATGAAAATTCTGTATTAAATACACAAATATAGTTTTAAAAACACAACTTAAAGACTTAAAATCCAGTCACTTATGGCTTCAAATATACAATGACACATGAATGTGGATGATGGCCACAGATACAAAAAGGACAAGGCAGCAAATATATATGAGGAGAGTTAATCTGGTCCCAATGTAAAAACAAATCTAACAATCTGATTTTCACTCAATTTCTGTAAATGAATCAACATATTTAAGAATTTGATTCACGTCTTTGGTCACATAAGCTTTGATTATACCTAATTCTATGTTTTGTGAGATTATTTGTATGTTGTGTCTCAGATGTTGTTCGTGTCGTATTAACTGACTGTGACCGCCTGAAAACTCAATGGACGGTGAATCCAGACAAACAGACTTTTCAGACACGACGAACTGAAATATTTTCTGCCTGAGTCACTGCGCTTTGACATTTGTAGAAGTCGAGCAAATTATGCCAAGTTCGGTTGTGGCTGAGCAGCTCCTGGTCCCCTGTGAATAGAAGGACACATCCAGGTTCAGAAGGTTAAACATAAAAAACATCACTGATGAGGCAGGTAAAGAGTAAAAATATCTGTCTGACAAAATACCATGAGATAAAACCCTTCACATCCCATCTGACACAAGTGGATGTTTCTTAATCTAAAGGAAAGATCTGTCAATGATCAAATAAATCCTCAAAGTAGATGAAATTCTGACCTCTTCCCAAGTGTAAAAATACATTAAAGGAGTAATATTTTGCTTTTTTTTAAATTGAATTATGCATTTTAAAACATTTCCCTGTGGTCTTCATAAACTGTAAATGCTACACTTGGGTCTGAATTCTTCATTCATTCAACTCCACAGGTCCATCTTCAACCCTATTTCTGAGGAATGACACTAGAAAGGTGTTTTTGAGCACTGGCCCTTTAAATGCAAATGAGCCACTTCAGGCCCCACCCCCTTCAGGTTGTTGGCTGTGCTGCTCTGTCCCATTCAACCAACAACTGAATGTTTTAAGTAATTGGCTCAAAGTTTGGACAAATTTTCAGTTTTTACTACAACTGCTGCTGCTGATAAACAATTATATTGAATTGGAAAAATGTTCATCAGAAGTCTGGACCTTATATGTGCAAATGTCGTGATGTAACTAGTTATAAATGTAACAAATTAAGCAGGAATTAAAATGGGTTGTAGAAATCTACCAGGAGGAGGAATTTGTTCACCAGAGGCCTTTCCAGTGACAATACAAGTCTGTCAATGAGGAAGGAGGAAGAACTTTGCCAATTTGTTAGACATTTTTGTGTTACGTTTTTGTTTGTTCAAAACTTATATTTAAGCATTGAGACCTGATGTATCGAATATGATACAAAAGTGAAACTCATACATGGAATTTTATTTTTTGGGTTGTTCAGAAGGACCAACAAAAGCTCCAGTTTTAAAGAACTGGAATTTTATGTCAGTGATTTAATGGTTCAGGCTTTACAGGGTTCAGTTACTGAGCTTTTTTTTTAGAATGTGTTGCAATAATCAAACTTGTAATAGGTTTAAGTCGTCTGTCTGGATTTATACAACACCGGTCCAGTAGGTTTGAGATATTTTGATGCAGAAATTCTGTCCGTTCGTTTGCTTTTCTTCTCTAAGTCTGGAGCTGTGTGGAGGTGTTTTTCTCACCGATGATGCACAGTCCCTCCTTGGCTCTGGTGATGGCCACGTTTATCTGGTTGGGATCTACCACAAAGCCCAGGTGTTTGGACAGCCACGCCCTGTCTGGTTCGACCTCCATCTCGTCACTTGGCACCGAGCACACGGTGGATATGATCACGTAACGCCATTCGCTTCCTACAAGGAAACACACGTAACATTACATTATGAACTATCAGCAGACAGAGGTCTTTCTGATAAAACCCTGAACATCTACAGGTTTTTAGAGGCTCAAACTACTTGGATTTTGTATGATATTGAACCTTCCATGAATGTAGCCTGATGACCAGCATTCTGAACCCTGACACTATACAGGCTGGATATTCGAAGGTCGAGGATTTTTTTGCTACCTTGGCTTTTCGTGACGGTGGTGACAGTGACGTCCTCCATCTTCTTCTCCTTCAGCTCCATTTTGATTTCCGATACTTGGGCATTGTAGGGCGATATGATCACAATGTCCTGCTGTTTGATCTTGGCTTCCTGCACCAGCATCTTGGCAATTTTCACCTTCAAAAGAAAAAAAATAATGCTTACGTTTGGAAGCATCACTCAACAGGCTCAGACTGTTTTCAGATCCACTGTCAAAAATGAAAGTGCAAAAAAATCAGAAAGCCTACACCACTGGGACTTGGGTTGACTCGACTTTAAGAACAACTACTGTTTAAAAAAGTGCTGTTCATTAGACACAAAAACATAACTATAAAACAATAAAAAGAGCAAAAACGATAAAAGCACTGAAGCAAAAGCAAAGTCTCATGTTGGATCAAAAGGAGTACAGATAGGTTTTAAGTTTTATAAGTGGACAGTGAAGGGGCGTGTCAATGTGCAAAGGCAGGTAATTCCATAATTTACCTGTGATCTGTCATGTATTTCACTTTTTTGAGTCTTGTGATATAACACCACCTTAGGGTATCTTTTGTAACGCATTAGGATTTTATTAGGATTTTATTTCTAGTTACAGGGTTTTGTGTTTAACAGAAAACTGAGCAAAGGCATAATACACAGATGGAGATGATCCCACATTCATATTCTGGTTAAAACTGGATCTAGGTTCTGACTACAGTTCTAAATGCTTTGATAGATCTATTTCCAAAGTCAAAGGCTCCATCCACACGTAAGAATTTGATCCAAACTTGAAAGAAACTTGAGCAAAAGCAAAGGATTTTTGTAAAGATTTCAACAAACACATGAAACCCCTGGGGGCCCAGTACAGTACCACTTTCTCCCTCTCTTCGCGGTTCGCTTTGGAGTTCTCGTTGCCTTTCGCTGTGCTGACGACCAGACTGACCGTCTTTCCTTTGATGTGCCCGAAAACGACTGGCATCGTAACCTGGTTCACGCGGAGGACGCTGTTCGGCTGCTCCACACCGGTTTTCAGCTGTCCGTTATAAAACTCCTCTGATGGGAACCTGCAGATGTCGTTGTGCTACAGAGTCAAGCAGTTGGAAGATGTTGGTTAGAACAACAGTTCAAAGTCCATCCTCTGCCACTTTGAGCTGAATATGAACAGGTCACATGATCTTACCATTCTGTACTGGGTGTCCAGCATCATAGCCCTCTTCTCGTGGGTGGTGTAGTATCGCTCAAATAGAGACCTGGCCATCCCCAACTTCCGCACATTCTCATTCAATACGATGGGACGCAACTGTTTGTGGTCGCCGATCAACACAATCTGGTAGAGATAATGTACATGTAAGTAGAAAATTCAGTATCACATCGACAAATCCAGTTCATAAAAATATGGTTCAATGATCTGGAGTCAACAACACTTCAGGCTGGTCATCAGAATTCAGACATTTCTGGACACCACAGATTTGCATCATCCCAGTGTTTTTTGTCATTGTGTCTGTTTAAATAACCATAAAAATTCAATAACTGTTAGTAATCGGATAATTGTGATTATCAAATCAGATATATCTGATATAAATGTGCAATATAGATCCTTTTACTCAAAAAGGAGCTTTCATACGTGATACATAGCTTTTATATCCATATTAATTTTATCTTCTACATATGGGGTTTGTGTTATTTATTATTTATTAATAAATAAATTAAAAATGGGTGAAAAAAAACAAAGGAAAAAATTGTTTCAGCTAAAGTGAACCTGATGTAGTTGAGGTTATATTTTATCCACACCATACTACAAAAAGAAATGTTCTTAAGTGAAATGAAGAGTCATTGATTAATTTTGTCTTTGTGGTTCTTCAGTTATAAGCTTTGGAACTTGGTAAAGAGGGTAAGAATTAGCTCTAATTAGTTGGGAACAGGTTAATACTGTCCTGTAAAAATGCACAGTGACATATTATAGCATTTAACATTTGACCTAGCACAAAAAATAAGAGTTTAAAAAAATCATGTTAACCAAATGTAGCTGTTAATCAGTGACATGTGCAAGGCTGTAAAAATCAAAAACCAAACAAGTGGTGCCAGGCACAACAAACCCCACCCCTCTCAAACGTTTTATCTCTTAATGGACATCTCCCTCTCAAAACATGAGACTAATGGTTTGACCTTTCAAGGTCGCTCAAGGTCAAAGATCATGATACCATTTTGGAGCCTACATGTGGTTTCCTATCTGTCAACAATAGTAACTGAGTACTTATCACCACTCTTTTTGGAGTTACGACCATTTAAAATTATGTGACCTGGATTTTGACGTTTTAAAGTTATTCAAGATGCCATTTTGAAGCCCATACCTGGTTTCCTATCTGTCAGTAATAGTAACAAAGTCTCTATCTCCACTCGTTTTTCCATTATAATCCATTTGAGTTTTTTAGGTATTGACTCTTGGGTCAACAACTGGTCAAAATCTATACACACAAGATGCAGAATTGAAAGATGAGCATTTTTGTGCTCATTGGAAGTCTCTAAGATAAGTACTTCAAAAGTTATATCCAAAATACAATTTTGACCTTTATTGTGACCCTGACCATGACCTTTGACCTAGAGTCTTCAAATTGAACTTTCAAGGTTCTGATGTTTATGCACACCAACAGTGAAAGCAAAAAGAAGCTATATGCAAAACTGAGTACACAGGAATGAAAAGGAAATTCCTGATTTGCCCTATTTCTTATCCTTGTGAAAACACATTTGTGGTTACCTTGACCTTGGCCTTGGACCTACATTCACCAAAATTTAATGGGATCTATACTGGGCCACCTCGAACCTTTCCTGGAAATTTCCTGGAAATTGGTCCAGTAGTTTTGGCTGATAGACAGATGGACAAACAGGCAAAAATAAAACCCAACCAAAAACAGTGCCCCTTGCCCACCCTTCGGGGGGGAATAATCAAGTTCTACATAATATATTAAACAAAAACAAAAAAACCTATATTTTTTTTGCATTAAAGAAGTAGTTTGTAGTAGAAGTAGTTTGTTTGCATTACAAACATGGTATTTAAAGGCTTAAAAATGACAGTTGAGTTGAGTTCTGGTGTTTTATTCACAGCTCAAGCTGATTAAATATTTTTTTAAAAGTACTGTATGAAAAAAAAAAAAGGTAAAAACAAACGGTATGAAAACATTTTTGACAGTGCTATGGAACTACCCAGGTTATGTGCTTTTGGTGATTATGAAGGACCCTTTGGGTGGCGATGCTGGAGGATTAAATACTGATCAACTCCAACACACATCATTTCATTAGTGATTTCTCAGGAGGCGGGGCTGTGATGATCAGCTGATGAACGCACCTTCTCTGGCTTGTTGCAGACCAGTGGGATCATGGCCTGGGGTTCGGTCGCCATCGCACATTCGTCGATGAGGATCTGTCGTGCGATGACCGTCTTGGTGAGGCTCGGCGTGGACGCCTGCGTGCACGTGCACAGGATGATGTCATGTCTTTCCAGCTCATATTTACGAGCTTTTCGGAGAAGCTCCTTGTACCTGGAGGGAAAAACGTCCATGAGCATTTTCATCTTGTGTCTCATTTGGATGTTAAAAGGTTCAATCAGATTTTCTGTACATTCTGTACGTACAGGAAATGCATCAAAGTGAACTTACCATTTCACCTCATCTGAAGTCAGATGTTCTTTTTCCCTAATGCGTTTGTCAAAATCTCGTATTTGGCTTGAAAAAGGGTTTTCTGGTTCTCTCATGCGGTGATGGAGGGTGATGCTCCTTGAACCATGTCACATAAGACAATGTTAGCAAACAAGTTAAATAGCCTTTAAATATTAAGGATCAGATCCACAGAGATGGATTGCGTTGCTAATAGTGTTCTGGGAGGGAAGGTGGAAGAACCCAGAGAGAGCCCACACAGAGGAGAACATGCAAACTCCACACAGACAGGCCCCTCCAGGTGGCCGGTGTTGGAAATGAACCCAGAATCTGTGACTATGCTAACTATCACACCAATGTGTCAACACCTGATATCATTAACCCATGAAGACCCAAACATCCACTGATCTAAACTGTTTAAAACCTGTTTATGCACTAATCTTATCAATACATGTAAATAATTGGTGTAAAATGCAGATTTATCATCTTTTCCTGGTCATCAACGTTCAGAGGCACTGTAGTTACCATGGAAACACTGTCATCTTGTACAACATTGATTCACCAGTAAAACCAATGGAGGTGGACCAATGACAGTGGATGGACTCATTGGATTTATGTTCCGTTCAAGAGAGATTTTTCTGAAAAAGTCACTTTTTCTTTAGTTTTCTCTAATTTTAATATAACAATCCTCAACTTTACTCTGAGCTTTTAAGAAATATCTACATTAACAATGAATTAAATGATGGAAAATATCTGACTTTCATTGAACAAATGCAAAATACAGAAGATAATATTACAATAAATGGTGATAAACCACTTAAGGAAGGTTAAATATAGAGGAAAAAATCATTTTGGAACTGCTGCAAATGTCACACTGAGTCCTTATAGGTTAAACATAAATTCAATCAAATTCCAGCCTCACAAACTCATAGATTTGTAGAAAAAGAGGGATATAGAGTGTGAGTGTGTTTGGGTTGTTTAACTGTGTGTGTTTGTACAAGACACAAACGCTATCCTGCCCTTATGTAGATCTGGTCCTAAGTGTCAAAAATCACTTTGATTACATGCAGAAACATTTCATTACCGGAGCTTGGGGTTCGCTGCCTCATTGCGGTGTGACATGTGAGAGAACTGAAGTCTGCATTCTGGAAAAGGGTAATCCACCATCTCCACTTGTTGACCATAGACCCTGAGGAGTTTGGCCTTTTCTTTGAACTTCAACAGAAACTCTGTTGCAATAGTAAAAAACAAATGCAACGTCAGAGAAACTGAGCGTACTTTAAAACAACAGAAAGAATGAAATCCCAGCAGGTGAAGAAACTCACCTGCAACAACGTCAACAGACTTATTGGAAGGACCGCAGTAGAGAATGACTGGTTTCTTTTCCTGATCCTTTAGGTCGGTTAATATCCATGGGTTTTCAGAGTTCAGCTCAAAGAAACAGTACACGATGTACGCTCCGACTACTGTCTTTCCAGTTCCTGACAGAAAAAACAGGAGAACTGTATTATTCATTTACAAAAAGGAAAGAAATAATGTTACTACATCCTCCGCAAGAACTCTGTTTTTTCTTTGCGCAGTTTGTTCACGTCATCCAGACACATTTTTGTCATGTGGTGTCCAGCTGCTATTGTGTGATTAGTCAGAAATTTGAAGTGGCCATGGTTAAGAAAGGTTAAAGGTTAACTCATTTTATTATAGCCAGCCTATGGTCATGAGCTCTGGGTCATGACCAAAAGAATGAGGTCGCAAGTACAAGTGGGTGAACAGAATTTCCTTCACAGGGTGGTCAGGCTCAGCCTTAGGGACAGGGTGAGGAGCTCAGACATCCAGGGGGGACTCGGAGTAGAGCTGCTGCTCCCCCACGCCAAGAGGAGCCAGTTGAGGTGGTTTGGGTGTTTAGTGAGGATGCTTCCTGCATGACTCCCTGGGGAGGTGTTTGAGGCATGTCCATCTGGGAGGAGACCTCAGGGCAGACCCAGGACACGCTGGAGAGATTCTATCTTTGGGCTGGAATGGGAACACCTCGGGATTCCCCTGGAAGAGTGTGTGAGGAGAGGGCTGTCGGGGCTTCTTTGCTGAGGCTGCTGCCCCCCCGACCCAGATCCGGACAAGTGGATGAAGACAAGACAGTATGGTACTGTACAGGAAATTTGGTTTCTTCAGTTTACCCACAATCCATGCACAGCATTAGCTTTAGGAATTAGCATCAGCACATAGCATACATTAGTATCAGTGATCTGCCATCGAAGGCCTCGGGGACCAAAGAATGTTTTTGTTCATCCCATACATTTGTGATATATTCGTTTAAGAGTCACTCTCAAGTCACTGACTTGTGCTAATTATTGCTCTATTTTCCAAAGCCACACGTTCCATTCTGCACACTCTCAGTTCCATTATTTGTTGTAAACGAAAAGAGTATATTCAAAATTTTAAGGGTGCCCAAAGCTTTTACCCATTACTGTATATGTACCTACGAGAGAGAGCAGGAAAACCCAATACAGAAAGGCTCTGGTCCGAGTAGAGGACGGCTGTGGTGGTCTGTACTTGAGTTTCTTGTGAAGTATGAAATGTCCTGACCAAAAATGTACTTAGTTCTAGTTCTTGCCACTTTGACAAAATGAACAAATTTCTCTGTTCTTGTGTAGTTACGTAATAATCTTTATAGTAAACATGAGCTGTTCTTCTTACCTGGCGGTCCTTGGATGAGTGTGAAGGTGTTTTCTAAAGCTTTACACACAGCCTTCCTCTGACTGTGGTTAAGCTCTGGCATCCCTGGTATCCGTCTCTGCACCACAGTTCTCGACTGCACTGTAAAAAATAAAATACAGGCAAAAGAGTAAATCAGACTCTTGAATGACATCCCACAGGTGTTTCCACAGTTTGCTGCTCATTATCAGACTTACCTTCACGTGGAACGTGTTTTCCAAATGCAATGGCCTTCACAAGGTCACAGGCAACACGAATGTTACCCACAGCATCCTCCGCTCGTCTGGAAAATATACATCAACAGTTTAATGTCAAACTGTTTTGGATTAAGGATGTAATATTAACATGATTGGGTCCTAATATTTTAAGTTAAATTAAATGGGTTGAATTTTGTGCATTTAATATGATTTTAAGAGAATATTTGGGGAGGACAGGAAAAATATCAGCTCAAACTGGTACCAAATTAATGAACCTGCTAAAGAAGCATAAATTCATAAAGAAATATCCCATGTGCTTTTGTACAATCTTACAATAGAAATAATAAATAATATTAATTAGTTCCAGGAGGTGACATTTAATGATCCTTTTGCAGTTCCGAATTTACCCTCTAGTATTGCACTCAGAGAGGTCCAAGCACCAAAAGTTTGTAATCTGTGCATTACTGTAGTAATATCAAAAGGTTTTTCAGCTTATTTTTAACTTTTTTGTTGTATTTCAGCAATTTGAGCCATAAACAAAAACACCAATACTCAATATCTGTTGTATTTTTTTTTTTTTTTTACCCATTTAATACCATGTTTGTAATGTAATGTAACTGTCTCTTAACCCTTTATCGGGCAAGTGACTATTTTTGGTAATTTCTGCAAACATTAAATATGGGGCCAATCCAGTGCCTCAGTGAGGTCAAGATGTATGTTGGTTTTTATAACATTATACAGTGATTCAGAGAGATTTCAAAGACATTTTGAAGCTGCAAATAGTGAATATGGGTGATTTTTGTCAGTTTATGACCTTATAACAGTTGTTTTATTGCAGGTGTTTACTTCTTAGCAAATGCTGCTTGGATGTTTTATGGCAAGAGGAGGTAGATAATGATGTCTAATAACACACTAAGATTGAAATTTTGAATTTCAGAGCATTGCAATGAATGCCCTATAAAGGATTAATAACACACAACACCAGACACACCGCATTGTCACGTTATTCACCTGCTGATTGTCACTACAGAAGCATAACAGGTACCGTTATAGTCTCACTCAAACCCACTGGTTTTGTCTACACTGTATATTGTATATTTTGAAACTTTATCTTACTTGTTTATTCTTTTATTTTTAGCTCATCTGGGCTGGCGGATGAGCTATTACCATCGGTACTTCATCTGTCGTCCGTCCACAATTCACTAAAATTGCTTCTCCTCCCTCAGTTCTCAATGGATTTCAGTTTCAATTGATTCCTTGGATAGATCTAAAGACTGGGCACAAAAACTTATCACTTTGTTTATCAAATTTGCCTTTGTAAACAATTTGCTTACAACTTTGTATATTTTTCCATTCTTTCACTAAAACAGTTTCTCCTCCAGGCAGTTCAGAATTAAATGCTGAACTTTTTAGTGCCTTTTGGAACTTTGGTGCCTTCCAGGGATTAGTCATACTTGTATATCCATAAAGAACTGTTCCTCAGAACTTTCCATGTAGTACCATGTTTTAATACACTGTACATTGTAAATATCATAACGGCTGCCCGGATGAGCGCAGGGGCATTGACCCTATGTTTTTTGTACTTCTTTTCGCACTATGTGGGTAAAAAAATAATAAGACCTTTTATAACATGAAGAGCAAAGTGTGCATAACATGCTCACCCAGATACCGTGAGGTTAAATAGTGTAATGAAATCAGCGTAAAGAGTAGATCGAGGTGAGTTAAATGTGGACTTACATATCTGGAAGCAGCTTCGGGATGATTTCAACGGTGAAAGTCGTGTTGTTCTTATAGATACAGTCAGGGATTTTTTCCATTGATAGATAGTTGATGTAGAAATTCACCGTACGACCAGGGTCTGAAGAGCTTTTCTTCTCCGTGGCTTGTGTTGTGACTCCATGGGCCACCCATGTGAATTTGTCAGGGTCCACCAGTGCAGGATGTGACTCTTCTGGAGTTGACATCAGCTTCAGGCCTCTTTTTCGTATGCACAATAAACACTTTGAAAGGTTGCATTCGATGGCCCACTCATCGATCCACACTTGCGGTAAGAAGAAGCTTCCCGACAGCGTCTCTTCCTGGTGACTGAATTTCACCACCAGTTCTTCGATGATGATGCTGTAACCGTCACGGACCGAAGAAAAGGCAGATTCCATCTTACACAATGGTCTCCAGATCTTCGCATAGTCCTCTGAGTCTCGATAGAATAGCTTTGATGGATTATCAGCAGACCTTGAGAAGCAGATGATGGGGTTGTGGACATGTTCCACGCAGACTTCAAACTTTGGCGTGATGTTGACCAACTGAACTGCGGGTATCGGGTAAGCCCTCTTAAACTCATATGTCATTTGGACCTGAAGGGTGTCGCCTCGTTGCAACAGGAGACTGATGTCAACCTCATGCTCCTCCTCCTCTCCATCCTTCTGCTCAGAAGGACTTGAGTTGACCTGGGTTTGAGGTATCACTGGCTTTGTCTTTGCCGATAGTATGAGCTTCTTTGCATCATCCCATGTTTCTTTCTTAATTGCTTTGACGGTTGATTTCCACATTTCCACTGGGAGTTCAATGCAAGGGCCACAGTCTGGAGATGTTTCCAGCTCTTGGTGGAACTTTTTTTGGTTTGCTGCATAGATCCTCCTCCTCCATTTGAGTGTCATGCAGTCATTGTCCTCATCATAAAATGGTTGATCCTCCAGTTGCAAATCTTTGTACATGACTGGTACATTCTCTGAGAAGACGTTCTTGTTAAAAGGAAACGCCACCAAAAAGCTCTCTGTGTCCGGCTCTGCATTTACCACAAACGCTAGTTTTGGCACATTTTGTTTCATCATACTCACTGCGTATGAGAGTTTTTCAGCCTTTTTTTCATACTCACTGGCTTCCTTCATCTTCTGCTCAAAGAGGTTGCACAGAGATGTAATCTGTATTTTTGTGTATGGGACATTCCTCTTGCCTATAACAGAGTGTAGAAGCCGCTGCAGAACGATGTCCATGTACCTGCGAATTGGTGAAGATGCATAAGTGTAAGACTTCACTTTAAGTGAGTAGTGTCCAACCACTGCGTCTGTCGACGAGTTGGAACGGATGACATAAGCTTTATTTGAGCACTTTCTGAACTGATTAGTAAGTGGCTGAAGCTGAGGGTGGATGTCATCTGCAGCAACCAGGTCCACCATTTTGTCGATATCATTGTCTCTTGCGGCTCTTTGGATGTCTTCCCAAACCTTGGGGAGAATGTGGAACTTCTCAAAGGTTTTGTCTTTTTCATCAAAGTCAATTTCATTCCACACACAAAAAGACACTGGTATGAGTTCTTTACATTTCTCCTTGAATTCGTCAACTTTGTCGACATCTGGTCGTTTCTGACAGCGGAGAGGTGTGAAACTGCTTGTTTCTAAGGAACTGGTCAATTTCTTGGACATCTGGACATTGAACGACATGTTGAGCTCTTCGATCATCAGATGGGCTTTGCGTTGCCCTGGCACTCGATCTTCGTCTGCTTGAGCGTAAGGCCAGTTCTTAAGTCTTCTCTTCCGTTGAGCTTTTGCAAAACAATAAGCGATCATGACACAGCCTTCGACTGAGTCACAGTTTGGACTCTCTTTGCGTCTTGTGGTGAGTATTTCCTCTGCTTCTTCATACGACAGTTTCCTGTCTGATCTAATTGTTGAAAGCTGGAAGTTGGGTTCTCCTTTGGCTTCGTGAGTTTTTTTGTCAACTCTGTACATCAGTGAAACCACCCTGCGGTCTTTGTTTGGCAGAAGGCTGAAGTAATCCATGATTAACTTGGGAGGAAACATATGACAGGGTTCTCTATGGCTGCTGCCGCTGTAATATGTTGTACCGCGGTGTTTTGCATCTCTATCTAATTTCCCATTGTGAGTCACGAAGCTCGACACATCTGCGATGTGGACTCCCACCTCATAATGGTCTCCATCTTCTCTGACACTGATGGCATCATCCAGGTCTTTCGCATGTTTTGGATCAATGGTGAAAGTTGTAACGTCAGGCATGTCTATCCTGCAGGACTTGTCCTTGTCCTCGGTGGAAAAGCCGGTGAGTGGCTTATATGTAGATGAGACTTTATATTCTTCATTCAGAACTCTGAGTCCATTGTCCACAGATGCTCCAGCTGGAAGAATCTCTATCACCCGGCCCAATGGATAGTAACAGTCTTCTCTCCAGCTAATCACTTGCACCAGAAACACATTATTCTGTTTGAGGGTTTCGTTAAGAGGTTCAGATGCTACAACCGACCAGTATCCGTCAGTTTCCTCCCATACTGGGATGACATTGCGGGTCTTCTTGCTGATCAGAATGCGGATCTTTGGGACAGATTTTGTGATGGGCACCATCGTACGTCTGATGAACCTGTCATCAGGGTTGTGCCTTGGTTTGCTGTAATCTTCGTCGTCCAATGTGCACACGAGGAGCCGGGCGGACTGATCCTCCTTGGTGATACTGACCACGGTCGCTGTCTGTACGATGACCTCGTCTCCAGTGAATGCCCTTCCCAGGGACTGCGTTCCCTTCACGCTGATGCGTGTGCTGGGATTGTCGTATGGGATGACGTAGCCTCGGTCGTATGTCTCTCTGATCAGTGTTCCAATCTTGTACATCTGTGGTTGTTTTGTAACTAACGCTAAAGCCTCTGGGTCAGGTTCAGTACTGTCATACGACGGACTGGACTTCGAAGCTTTGGAATTGAAGCCACCTTCTGCTGAACCACACTCTGCTGTAAACTCTTCATAACCAGCCTTTAACTCTTGCAGAATGGCATCAGTTAGAGTGCTAGTTTCATCCACAGGTTCACACTTTTGAAACCTCGCCGTTTCTGCAACTTCTTTTTCAAAGAAGTCTTTGGTGAAATACTGCGGGTTAACGCTGTGATTGCTGATGCAGTGGTCGATGAAGTTCATCCAGATCTGTGAGCATTTGCCAAAGCAGCAGAGTGCGGCAGCGTCGCCGACCGCTACCACCATCGACTGAGCTCGAGTCATGGCAGTGTTCAGCACACGGGCGTCATTGAGCAGCTCCAGACCGGGCAGGTGAGAGGTTTTCAGGCTGTCACGGGTGTGAACGGCGGTGATGATGATGATCCTGAACTGTCTGCCTGTTAAACGAAGAGGAAAAGTCAACATGTAACGAAACCTTAAGTATCTTCACATAACTTAACATTTTATAACTAAAATGAGACTGATTTTACTTTAACCCTTAACGGTCTAGATCATGCCTGCGTATTATTTTCAAAGCGCCATAATAATAATAAAAAAAAAAGGTGTTTCAACTGTTATCTTCAAGTTCAGACTTGAAATTCTCTTCTAGTTTTTTGCTTGATGTTGACAGACCATGTAAAACCCATGATATGATCTAAGGCTTTTCACCATGGTTTTGCTGTTTCATTTGTATTTTTGTCATTTTACAACACAGAAAACTGAACAAAGAATCTCCTCTTTCCGTTACACACTCCATTGATGTCCATGTGATTGACAGCTAGAGTTAGACCCATTCACACATCAATACACACATATCTTCACCTCTTACTGTACAGAATTGGATCAGTCCTTTGTCCATCAAATTAACTTAATCAACATAATGGGTTCAATCCCTCCTCTGTCAACTATTACCAACCAATAGACGCTCTGGAATCACTAAGGCCCGCCCTATTCCAGTTTAATGAATAGAGGAATGAGAAGGAACAGGACTAAAATAGACCACATACTGTAGACCTGTTCAACATGAGACGTCCCCCTCTGTGGGATGGACGAGAGTTTTACTGCACAGCATCAAGAATAAAAAACTGATCAAAACACAAGATGAAAATATTAGGAATATTATGTGATTAGTATTAGTATTATCATTTATGCACATCAAATGAATGTTAATCTGTAACGTGACTCGTTATTCAGTCTCATTTATCTTACATTTGATGAAAACAAATGATGAATGAAAAATATGTTCAAACAATGAGCTCTGACTTAAATGAGAACAGAATCTACTACATGAATATAATTTTATAAATAATTGTAAAAGTTTATATTTTAATTCTTGGATTATTAATTATGAGTTAAAATTACCTTGTACATTTGCCAAATTCTGAACTTTGACTTTACTCAGGCCTTTCTTCGAAAGCGCTGTTCTGATTTGTCGAACCTGTGGGTGAAAAAAAAGAGAAACCATTAACATATCTGACATCTTTGACATTATTACACTTCCTTAATCATTTCAACCCCAAATACTTAAATATGAATTGTTTATCTATATGTAACTTGATTATTGCATTTAACCAATAAATATACCTGTTGATCCATTAATCCTGTAAATACATGTAAATAGTTGGTGTAAAATAGAGTTTATCATCTTTTCATGGTCAATGGATATGACCCATTTGGGCGTTCAAAGGCTCCGTAGTTACCGTGGAAACACCATCATCTTCCACAACACTGAGCCTGTTTATATGACCATAGAAATCCAAAATCTATTATTAATCAGATAATTGTAATAATCAGATATGATGCATTTTTATATACTTCAGAAATGTGATAATCTTAACCTTGGTTTAGATGCTCCGTAAGTAAGTAATGACGGTAGACACAAACTTCCTGTTATTGTCTTCTGCTTCCCTTTGACTATGTAACTTCCATTTTCTACCATTTTAATTGTGTTTTCACATGCGCAGACATAAAAGAACTGAATAACTCAGATTAACCTGTATAGATGCAATAAGAAATTAGAGTATTGAGGAGAAATCCAAGTGTGTTAATCTGATTACTCATAGTCAGATTATCCTGTTTACATAATCATTTGAATAATCTGACAACTCCAGAAATGGGATAATGATCAAAGTATTAGTGTGCGTGTAAACAGGCTCACTGACTCACCAGTAAAAGTGTTTTCTATATTTTGTGATAATGTAAGTAGATTGTGTTTAAGTCTTGTGATAATCGTGGTCAGATGTACAGTGTGGACTCACCTGACATCCCTCTGACAGAACACAGATGGATCCTTGGTCCTTATCCCCCCATGTCGACGGCCACGTCTGGAGGACATGTTGCACTTCTTGGACCACGCTGACCACCTCCTGCTTGTTGTACCACGACATAGACTGGTTGTCCAGGATGCACTCCCCCCTCACATGGCAGAACTTAAGGGCGTGGCCGTCGGGAGGAGGCGGGACATCTGCGGTGGCTTTGATGACGTCGCCGCTGACGTAGAAATGAGTCGCGATGAACTCTACGATCTCTTGAGTGGAGCGATAGTTTTCACTGAAGATGATTCTGCTGTTCTGCGCCGTTTTACAGGTTTGGCCTTGATAGAAGTGGAACAAGCGAGTAAGAAGCGTGTGATTGGATCGGTCGTGGTCGTCCACTGAGAAAAGCTTGGGGCCCATTTGCATGTGGTCTCCAGCCAGAACCACCCTGGTGTCGGGTCCAGCCAGACCGAGGGGCATCAGGGCTTCGCACTCCAGCATCTGAGACGCTTCGTCGATCAGGATGTGGCTGAAATATCCCTCTGGAAGCTTCAACTCATGGAAGTGTCGTGCCATCGATGTGGTGGTTATGACGACGTTGTGTTGATCCAGGACGGCCTTCGGTGGAAAGAGAAAATCCTTCTTTTCGTTGAGGAAACAGTATTTTAAAGTGGTCTCGTCGGTGGCAGCCAACGTGTTCCCCTGTCTGTTTGCTTTTATTCGAATCGGTTTTATCTGATATTGTGTCTTGTCAATAAATGGATGGAAGTGCTCACGGACGTACAAATCTGCAGAACTGACAGGAGATAAAAAAAACTCATGGTTAAATTGGTTTAAAGCAGAGGCAGAAATTTAACAACACCAGTGAAAAATCAATGGTAACCATAGTAACCGTTCCTTTTATGATCCACTAATTACTAAAGGCTTGATCAGCTCAGCTTGATTTTACTGGACTCCAGTAACGGGTTGTCATAGCAACACAATGTAAACACTGTGAAGATGTCATTTTTCATGCGACTGCGATATTTTATGAAGAACATGTTCCTATGGGTAGATAACTTTAATTATTGCAATAAAAGTCTAATATGTATTTATTTACAGTTTAACCTGTTCTTTCCATCTAATTTTGATTAATTTTCTCCTATTTATCAAATTCCAAAGCTTGGCTAAAGAACCTCAAGAACTAAAGGAATCAATGACTCCTCATTTAAAGCTTTCAGAACATTTGCTTCTTTATTATGTGGATAAAACACAACCTGAACTACAAAGACTGGTCCCAATCTCCATATAGGTGATTTATTCACTAGTTAAGTTTTTTAGTTCAGGAACACGGTAAAGAAAACTTAGCAACTCAATTGCAAAGAATCAAACCTTTAAAATAAGACAATATGAAGAAATGGATAATTATAGAAACTTTAATGTATTTAATACAAAATGGTGACTGGGTCCAGTGGTAATGAAAGGGTTATAGGCTAAATTTTAGTTCTAAACAAAAGTTGAAGGAACCACTTGGTTATTTTTGGCTATAAATTAGTTGTAAAAAAAAAAGTGTAACAGGACAAAAACACATCTGTCGTCTCTGATTTTATGCCGTTCAATGCCTTTATAAATTCACCAGCAGTAATTCACTGACAGTTTTCTATGACTTATTATAAATTTATAGGTAAATATTTATAATACCACTGCTGGAATTACTTCAAGTCAGGATAAAAGCCAGGTTTTACAATCGCCTTCACTGCAGATCCATGTGAGTACGATACTAAACACGACATAAAATTCTTCAGATCAGGGACAGATCGATCCAGAATACACCGATCATAATTTTTTTAAAGAGCCAACACAAACTAGCAGTTACATATTAATAAATGTGGATCTATTAAAGGAAGCGTTACCATGGTAACCTTTCCATTGGTGGGGGTTACCTGTTAGTGTACGTGCATATCAGTATTTTGTTGTCAGGCTTCTTGCAGAGCTCTCTGGCTGCTGTAGCCAGGGTGAAGGTTTTTCCAGTTCCGAAGGGTCCGTAGATGAGCAGCGGCGCCACCAGTGCGTGTTTTATCGGATCCCCTATGATGAAATCGACGGCCAACTGCTGCTTGGCGTTGAGCCCGTTGCAGTGTACGTCGTTGACAGGGACGCTGCAGCTCTGGAGGTCCGGCATCACGTGCCTCATGTCTGGAAGCAGGTCCACGGCCTTGTGCATGGTACAGAAGCTCTGGCGGTTCATCTGAAACTGGACCTCCATCTCGTAGGTTCTGTTGGCCTGGATGTGCAGGTCGGAGCAGCACCTTTTGGTCAGGTGCAGGTACATTTGGTTCTCGCTGGTCAGGTCATGCAGGATGGTGGCTTCGTAGACTTTGCTGCCGTGGTCGGTCGAAGGCTGCAGGGCGACCAGGGCCGACTGGACGCTCCGGCGTAGAGCCAGGCCTTCTGGGGTGTCGGGCGTGAGGTTACAGGGAACCGGAATGGCGCAGACCACTTCCCTTCTAGGATCGATTTCATACAACACATTCATGTCCATCGTTGTGATCTGTCCACAGACATTAAGTCTGGAGAAAATAAGAAACAAAATAGTTAAATGGTGAAGCGTCTGCTTGGTGAGTCACAGCCGAGTCTAGAATCCCTGAAGGTAGAGGTCGTGATGGGAATCGAGAACAGGTTCTTGGAGAGAATCAGTTCCCAGCAGCTCAGTTACTTGGAATCATTAGTCTGTTTGCTTAACAATTCCAGTTATTGGTTCTGCGACATCCCCACAACAAATACATAATTTCCATGTTTTGTTTGAGAAGACGTTAGAGTCTGGTTGTATTTCACCAGTAAAGACCATTTACAACAGTTGCAGAACTTCCATTACAACAAAGGGTTAAATACCTCCAACATGCACAAACATTTAACCACAGCATCCAATTAAACTGCCCCGATGGAACATCTTTGCTTGGCTACTAAAAGTGAGTTTTACCTTGATACGACCTGGTCCTCAGCTCGTTCCTCGTTGTACAGGAACTGATGCATTTTGTCCTTGTAGTTGTTCTGGTTCAGAGGCCTTTGGCGGCTGTAGGAGGATTTGTACTGGAAGTTGATGAGCGGAGGTTTGTACTCCTTCAGCAGCTCCTCCTGTTCTTCGGTCCGGGACGAACACGGGATGATCACCCTGTTCCCTCGGTGCCAGCGCTCGGTGTTTTTGGAAGTGGCTCCGTGGGTCACAGCGGGTTCTTCGGCGTCGTCCGGCGTCGGCTGCCCGGCTCTGACCCGGAGCTTCCTCAGCAGCACCGGCCTCATGTCGAAGTCCAGCACCAGCCACTGCTCATACAGGCCCGGGATGGACGGCGTGAAGGTCACGCTGAGGTCATAGGTCATCGTGTCCTGGCAGCGGAAAGCCTGGCCTGACGAGTAGATGCAGAGACCGGAACGGACGTCACCAAGCGAGAAGGACGCTCCAGGCTCCTGCTTCAGCAACGCCACATGCACAAGCTGCCTCTAGAGATGAACAACATTTAGTTTAAGGTTAGAAACGGTTTGGCCGACAGAATCAGAATATTTTCAGAATATTTTACTTAATACATAGTCTAATA
>JAPTYQ010000023.1:37022825-37043708 GCA_029814465.1 Ostorhinchus cyanosoma
GAAGAAGAAGAAGGTGAAGGTGGAGAAGAAGAAGGAGAAGAAGAAGGAGAAGGAGGAGAAGAAGAAGGAGAAGAAGAAGAAGGAGGAGGAGAAGAAGAAGAAGAAGAAGAAGGAAAAAAGGAAAAGAAGAAGAAGAAGAAGAAGAAGCCTTATATTAAAAAACCCAGAAGACAATAATATAATAAATAAAATAAATATAGTAAATAAAATACACTAGAAGGAGGAAGAGGTAGTCAACATTACACACGCACGCATGCGCACGCACGCACACACACACACACACACTCAGGCAGGTTATTGACAAAGGTGCAGATTCCATTTGGTCTGAGGTGCATTTAGAGTCAATTTGACAAAAACACAGACACCAGGAACAAAAACAACAGTTGAACTCTAACTGTGTTTAACTCTACGATACTTATACGTTGAAGGAGTTGCACAGATGACCTTTAACGTCTGTGTCTGATTCTCATTCCGACGCAGAACAAATCCACGTGACTGGATTCTGCTCCGTTCTGTTCTGTTCTTTTTTTCCACCCGTGGGTTCGTACGTTTCTGATTTACTGACCTATTTCCTGTTTTTCACCTAAAGCAGCTCCGTGTGAAACTCAACACGCTGCCGTTGCCGCCGCATCTTTTAATATCCACGGGTGTGAAGCTGATATGTTGGAGTTTGACAGATTCAGACAAAGGCCGTGTCACGCTGATGCTTTTCCCCCTCGGGTCTAAAGTTCTGCGTAGAAGAACCCGAACACTGGCTTCACATCATTTGACGGAAGCAAAATTAAACATCAACGTTAACTTCATTTTTGTGGAGTTCGGTCCGGAGTGTGAAGCACCTCAGCGACACCCGATCATCTCTTATTTATCGCAGATATCGTTGGCGTCCTCTGGTTTTCCCCTCACATTCATCTTCAGGCTGTAAAACTACTCACATTTTCTCCAGTTGAGTCTAATGTATCACATTAATGCACAACAATCCTGCAGATACTTTCGCTTTTCGACATTCTTGCATCGAACAGAAGGATGAAAACTATTGGTTCAGTTAAATCCTTTTTATTCTTTTTGGTTCGAATCTGCACTTGACCTTTAACCTTTGGAATGAGTCAAACCGATGCATATATTTGACCCTTTTTGCATCAAAATTACCAGGAAATTATCATCAGAATGTAAGGAAAAAACTCACAAAATAGCAGATTGCAAATGGATTAAAATGAATAAAACATTACTTGTCACATTTACCTGGAACTAATTGGTTTTTGTGTTGTTATTCTCAGTTTGTTATTTTGTTGTCTGGTCCTGTCTTTTGTTTGCTTGTTTATTACAAATTTAAAAAAATAAATAAATAAGATAAAAAAACATGAGTCCCTTTTACACCAGCATTTCCCTGGTAAATTAATTCCTGTTAATCTGTGTGGTTTGTGTTTTCACCTCAAAATTCCTGGAAATGAATTCAGATCAGGTTTGGTTACCAGTGTGTTCCACCAATCAGAGTTCTTCAATGCACAGCCCCGCCCCCAAGAATTCAAGGAATCTGAAAAGCCCCGCCCATTACAAGGAATTTTTAATCAGGGAAAGTTTGGAGTCACAGAGAAGTTTTTTACCGGGTAATTTTGGTGGAAATACACCGAGGTTTTTAAGTTGAAGTTTGTGAGGTGGAAAAAGGGGCAGAAGATAAAATGTAAAATATATTATATTATTACATTTTACAGGTAGAAGAATGAAGGTTAGAGATTATTATGAGCATATTATTGTACTTTTTTTTTGTTGCATTTTGTTTTTTTGTATTTTGTTCATGATTCAAAGTCTTTTCAGGGGAAGGTTTTTACCCATCATTTTTTCAGAACCCAGAGTAAAGTTGAAGTTCCTCTAGTGAAAAAAAAAAAAAGCTAATGGTGGATAATCCTGCTTTATATCATGTTTTTCCTGCTAAAATGAAATTAATAGAAGCTACTAAAAAAATACAAAAGCCTTGACAGTTTACAAACCCAGCTGTGATCATATAAACGTCACCTGACCCGATAATGATGTGGACACTTTTTAATTTCGTTATGCAACAATAAGTTCTTCTGATTCTGATTCTAAGGTTCTGATCAAACATGGACGCCTGTGTTTATTATTGAAGTGAATCGTGACCTGTGGACTTTCGGCCTCAGAAGTCTGAAGTGTGCTTGATTTATGGAGGGTCGATCTCCAGGAGGAGGAACAGGACACAATGTTTCAGCCGTTCACCGATTATTTATGGCAGCGTTTATCAGCTGAGTTTATGTTTGGTTAATGTACACAACAACACGTTCCAACACAGATGGATATCACAATCAAACAGCATCGTGACGTCAAGTCTCAGCGGACCTTTGACTAATTCACTGATCACAAAAAAACAAAAAAAAAACAAAACACAAATGGCAGCAAAATCTCTTAAACCACTTCAACTCTGCTCAAAACTACCAAATGTTCAATACGTGTCAGGATTTTAACCCTTTAAATGCCAGTTTGCCAGTTTCATAAAAAAAAAAAAAAATAAATAATAATACAAATGCAAGACCATTTGCATATAATACATGTTGGAGGGAATTGTTTTATATCAGAATCTTGGGCGTGTCAAAGATAATCAATATCACTGATTTCATTGGATTTCAGTGATATTCATTATTGAAGTGTATTTGTAATTTGATAATGAAGGAATATGACGACTCTTCTGTTCACTGCATTTATTTATGACGAGCAAACTTCACAAAAACATCTTTTGTTTCCAAGAAATTCTATCCTGTTTGTGTATTATTACATTATCAGCTGACGTTATTACATTTTCAAAGGATAAAAAAACCCTTTATTTTAATTCATTAATTTATTTGTTAAACTTTATCTAACCATTCACATTTAAAATCTGTTTTGCAAGAGTGTTTTATTTAAATAAACAAATATATCAATTCAAAATAAGTGAAATTCAATTAATCACATTTATTTACATTTCTTCATTTATTTTTTGTGCAAAATGTTACTATGCTATTAGCTTTATTATGTCTAAAATGGCCAAACTTATTACATTATTGGTTGCTACCAGGTGTTACATTTTCATATCATATTAACCCACAAATGTAATAAACAAGTTTCAGCTGAACTTTGGAGAAGTTTTGTCTGGTTTTACGTCAGATTCAGGTGCTTCTTTGACTCCATCTTGTTGAATTTCTAAAGGTCACCATTTTATTTATGACAGAAAACCTGAATATTTTACTGCACCACAGTCCCTTTCATCACATCTTCAACTTTCACCTAAAGGCTGAATGTTTTGTTTTCCTGTAAGATAAGATAATCCTTTATTAGTCGTGTACCGCGGACATTTACAGTGTTACTGCAGTAAAAACACTGAAAACACCTACAGATAACCTACAGAGTTTGTCTTTGTTTTCATTAGATTAACACTGAAAACATGAAAACTAAAGTCTAAAACATAGTGTAGTTTATGTAATGGGTTTTTTTTGGTTTAATGTCTTTAGTATTTATCTATAATATGGAAAAGAACAATTGTGAAATAAATATTTAAAGGGAACGTGTAACTGGTGCTATAGATATAAAAACAGGACTGATGTGTTTGTGTCTCAGTGGCATGTTCTGTCCAGAATTGATAGAAATTGATTGAAAATAAATTGAATTTATGAGGTTGTCAGGTTGTGTCTCTGTTTGAGTCCTGTGGTCTGGATGCAGGAGAAGTGGGTGGTACTTTCACTGGAGGACAACTGATTCCATATCAGTTCCTATCAGTGCCCGATAGGAACTACAGTGATATCTGTAACCATTTCCATGTTAAAAACCATCAAAATGTGGACCAAGTAAAGGTAAATTTTTAGTATTTCAAAAATCCCAAAATCAAAATTTCTCAAAACTTCTCAAACTTTGTAGACATTGTCCCAAAAAGGAGAGAAATAAAATCTGAAATGAATGTATCAGCAGTTTCATCAGAGAAGATGTTTGAAGAAATTGCTAATGAAGACAACGACGAAGACGATGGCGATGACGATGATGCAGACAACGATGAAAACAATGACGAAGATAGTGACGAAGACAATGATAACGAAGACAATGACAATGAAGACAGCAGCGAAGACAATGAAAATGACGACGGAGACAACGACGATGACAATGATGACGAAGACAATGACTATGAAGACGGTGATGAAGACGACGACGGAGATGATGATGGAGCCAACGACGAAGACGACAACGGAAACGACAATGAACACGACGACGGAAACAACGATGGAGATGATGACGAAGACAATGGTGAAGATGGCGATGAAGACAATGACGATGAAGACAGCAACGAAGACAACGACAGAGTTGACGATGGAGACGATGGAGACAATGAAGACAGCGACAAAAACGATGGCGAAGACGATGACAAAGACGACAATGAAAAGACGACGGCGATAACGAAGACGAAGATGGACTCAGCACCTTCACAGTAGCTCATGGTCGATCAGCCAGTGAGGCAACAAATGGTAAGAAATTATATAAGATATGAGATAATAAAAGACAAACGCAATATCTGTAAGAGGATTAACAGTGTAAACACAGAAAAAAGCTAATTCCCTTCAAATATTATAAATAGAATCTGCAGTTCAGTATTGTACAGTAGGTTACTACTGCACAATGAAGTAAACAAACCAAAAGTTATTGCATTTTACTGTTGCATGAAAACATTTCCAGGAAAAGACACTAAATCATGGGGAAAAAAATCACCAAAATGCAGGAACTTTAACGTCTCTGTCGTGCTCCACCCACTTCCACGAGTAAATCTAGTCAAGTTTCGTCTTTTATTTTTGTTGTCGAATTTTTTCCAGTCATAAAATACTTCTCATGTGCAGATTCCTTCCTTTGTTTCGTGCAGTATCTCCATTTCGGTCCACTTTCCCACCTGATAAAACATTCACTATGATGAATCTACGGTGGATTTATGATAGAAACTCTATACGACCACTCATTCATATCACGCTTAATATTGGCACATAATCCTTCACCTCAGCATGTGAACTCACACCTCGCATTGAAATCACGTTCTCCGGCTGAGGGCGAAAGAAACTCAAAGCTGTCGTTACTCATTCTTTGAAAGGAAAAGGATGTCCTGAAGATAAATAACTGGAAAAGATGTTTGTGTATTTAAATATATTTGAGGTGGAAAAAGGAGTGTAGCATCCTATAATGTAATAATTTACTGAAAATGTAATAAAATTTGCACTTAAGCGAAAATGTAATAAAACCCAAAAATATAATAATTTCACCAATAATGTAATAAAATATCCTGACTGATATGGGTATAACATTTTAACCAACAATAATAATAATAATAATAATAATAATACCTTGTTACATTATTGGGGATTTATTACATTTTTAGGTAGTTTTTTTTTTTTTTTCCAAAACTGAGTTAATTTAATGTATATGTTCATTTTCAGTCCAGATTTCTACATCATGGCTCTACGTCCTAAGCTACAGCCATCCTCTTTAACCCAGTAGTCATTCTGTTGTGTCAAATCCAGTGTATATAACATTCTGATTCTCAAAACATAAAACGTAGAACACTATATTACATTATCTGTCAAGTGTGACATTATCACGTTTGAAAAGAAAAAAAAAGTTTAATAAGGTATTACATTGTCTGTAAAAATGCTATGACAATATAAGTCTGTTTATTTTATTGCATTATTGATGAAATTATTACATTATTGGATTTTATTACATTTTCGATCGAGTTAAGTGCAAATTTTATTACATTTTCAGGAAATTATTACATTATAGGATTGCTATAAGGAGGCGTTGAATATTTCATCATAACTCACTGGAATTATTAGTCATTAGCTCAGAATAGAGTGAATTACAGCAATAAATCTGGATAAACAAGAGAAATAAAAGTAACAGAAGGGGAATTCATTAGAAAATTAGACCTTAGGAATATTAGAAGCAATAAAAGGAGAAAATGTAGATTTTTTAGGTGCCTGTACTTTTACTTGAGTACTTATTTTTCTGGCAACTTTTTACTTTTACTCCCTACATTTTTGAATAAATATCTGTATTTATAGTCCTTACATTCTCAGAATAGGTGTTCAAACTAAATGGATTTGACAGTACATAAAATATATAAGTTTTTTTATCCGTCCTCGCATGTTTTTGCAGGTTACCTGTCGAGTATTAGACCCAATGCAGGACTCTGGTCAGTACCGTTCACTGTAGAATAAGAAAAAGAAAAATTTTAGGATTTTGCACAATTAAATAAGTATTGTCTCATTCGTGGCAAAAAAAAAGGCAGTTTTACTTTCGTTTTTGTACTTTATTACAATTGAGAAGTTGTACTTTTTTTTTTTTTTACTTTTATTTCAGTAAAGGAGTTAAATCAGTATTTCTACTTTTATGAGAGTATTTTTTCACCCAAGTCGCTGTACTTCTATTTAAGTACAGAATGTGAGTACTTTTGCCACCTCTGGATAAAAGTGGACTCTCCAAACTCATCGGTGACATAACGGAAGGATATAAAACAGCATTTAATGCCTCTTACATAAATAAAACCCATGAGTGTGGATCATCAAACCTTGGCACGAAAACCAACAATAAATGATACGTCAGATGATTCTCACAACTATCACTGGTAATAAATCATAGTATCAGCTGATAAACATCGTCCAGTTACATAAGAACATGTGTGTCCAGTGTAAAACGATAACAGATATGAAGGCTGCATCAATAAGCATCTTTGTGCAATTATGTAAAGTAATCATTTCGATTTGGTACGTCGTATCATTTCGGTTTTCACGCCTGTTTGCAACATCAATTTATTTGCGTGTCATCTTTGTAATCCTCTCTTATCGTTTCAGTTTTGGTTTTTGTGTTAAGAACATAGAGGATCCACCATCATTCTACCAGTCCATCCCAGTTTTCCTCCAGCAGCATCATCCATCCACAGACTACGAACACTGATTCACAACCGAATTTTACAGCAATCTGACAAACACTGACGTCTGCATCAGTGTTATTTGTTAATATGTGTCACAGAAGACGCCTGTAAAAGACACATGACCTAATCCATCCCATTAAACCTGCTCCGTTGAACCACCTGCTGTCTTTACCTTCATCCAAGAAGGAGATGGAAACACTAGAGACACTGGTTGAGAATTCAGCGGATTCACATACGATACTGTTCAGGGTCTAATGAAGATGAATGTAGATCAAACTCATTTTCTTTAAAGGAACCACATTCAACCAAGTGCGCTGGACCATTAAAATAATAGCATAGTAACCTAGAAATAATGACAACTCCAAATTTTGGTCTTTGTTTTAGTGCAAAAACATAAACCAAAACAAACCAAAAAACGTTATGAAAATATTCAGATTTATAAACAATCCAAACAAAAAAGATGTGGATAATCTGAAAAAAAAAAAAAAATCTTAAGAAAAATATTTGCAATTTTAACAATATTATGCATCAACTTATCATTTCTACATGTGCATTATGGATCAGATCTACAAAGACACTAAATTCTTAGTAACAAAAGCAGAAAATAGTTTAAATTGTGCTTAATTTTCTTTAGATATTTCAGGTTTTTCATATTTGTTCAGATTATTCACATTTTATTATTATAGGATAGTTTACAAATGCAAATATTTTCATAATTTAATGTTATTTTTTGCACTAAAACAAAGACAAAAATCGTAAGTTATCATTATTTATAGGCATAATGTAATTTGGAGAAAGAAAATTTGGAGTCATTCTGTTTTATACAGGTTTTTATGCTATTATTTTCCTGTGGATCATATTGTTTTGTATGTGGAACCTGAACTAAAGTGAATGAGTTTCACAGCCTTGACTGTGGAATTTTTGCACTTTGCAAACTCATCCCATGGACTGGATTGGAACCTTTGGTGGGCTGCATTTGGCCCCCGGGCTGCATGTTTGAGGCCCCTGATGTAGATAAACCAAGTCTGCATATTAATAAATCTGACCTCTGCATTAACACCTCAAACACATAATCTAACACTTAATGAACAATAAAGGTCCTGTAACTACGTGGTCATTGGAGAAAGTCCAAAAGCCCTTTCCTCCTCTGCTTAAGTATCCCCTTCTCATGCTACTTTCTTTACCAAATCCCCCTTAAACTGACATCAACTCAAAGAAGCACCAGAAAGTTAATACTAAGCCTCTTCGCACCTTTTCCACCTCCTGGTTCACTGATAGATTTGTTGCGTTACATATCAGGTTGTCGTCTCTTTGTTTGAAGTGATTTCTTTCCCCACAGGGTTCAGTCGAATGACGCATCAGTCCGAAAAATTGTATTCTAGTTTTGGAGGGTTGCATTACAGGAAAGAGGGAAGAATTCACGTGTTTGTGCAGAGCTGAGACCACGTAGTTATGGAAAATAGGAAGTCGTACAGATTCAGTATCGGGGTGATAATGTGCTGTCTGATCTGAGGTTAACCCTATAACGTATCATATTTGATATGTGAGTTTATAAGCCCTCTACATGATCAGAGGGATATTTTTTGTCTGGAAAAACCTGATGTATACTATTAGATACATGCAATACACAGATAATCCACTAGGGGGGAGGAATTTGTTTACCAGAGGCCTTTCCAGTGACACTACAAGACTGTCATTAATGAAGGAGGAGGAGGAACTTTGCCAATTTTGAAAAGGAATGACCAATTTGTTACATGTTTGTGTTACATTATGTTTTTGTTTGTTCAAAAATAATATTTGAGCATTGAGACCCGATGTATCAAATATGATACAAAATTGAAAATCATACATGGAAATTGATATTTGCAACAAAAAAAAGTTTTTTGGTCGTTCAGAAGGACCAATAAAGGCTCCAGTTTCAACAAACTGGGATTTTCTGTCAATGATTTAATGGTTCAGGCTTTACAGGGTTAATGACTGTTATGTCAGTCTGGACGGAGTCCAGGGATTGTTTTAGTCATAAAAATGGATTGTGTTATGCATACGGTACATTTATTGTTTTGGTCAGAAAACTACAGTACAGTCTGAGTGTTATTAGGACAGACTTTACTCCAACACTGGGAGTCTATGATAATACTACAATAAAATGTTCAAACTATTCATGCTCACACTAGAGTATTTTAGATTTACCATGAACTATAATGCATGTGTTTGGAGTGTTGGTGGGAAACAAAAAGACACAACCACTGACTGTTAGACTTAAATGATGAGCCACGACTCTGTAAATGTGAAGTATTTCAGTGCTTTTTGTTTGCAATCGATCTACAATCTACATCACACATTTCACAAAAACATACAATACATGTTATCTGTACAACATTAAATCATCAACTCATTGTGATAAATGAACATATACACAGTGGATACATGAGAACTTTTACAGTCAGTTTAATATCTGACATTTACACACTTCATGCACATTTCCTCAAAGCTCAAGGCCAGGCGCAGCATTTGCAGCTGTCGTCGAACACTGATCCATTTCCACACCGGCTGACGTGGGTGATGCCACCAGCGCAATTGTAGAAGCTGGCGGGGTCATCGGGGTGGGGGTACAGACCGTCAGGTTTACCGTTACAGAAGCCGGAGCCTGGGGCGTGGGTGGTGGTGGTGGTAGTGGTGGTTGGTTTGGTGGTGGTGGGGAGGCTGGGGTCACGGGTGGTGGTAGGAGGCAGTGGAGGCAGCTCTGGATAAGACAGAAACAAGAAATGGATGTCACACAATTCACCAAATGAATCAGATATCCAATGAAAATGATGAAATAAAAAGTGAACATGTAAAGAAAAATGCTTCAGTTTTACCGATGTCAAGGAGTTTGTGGAGGTGAGACAGCAGAGGGTGGCTGCCCTCTCCACAGAATCGTCCAGCAAAGTCATCCAGATCCAGAGCCCAAACAAAGGCACCGCCAAACTTCTGCTCCTGCAGATAGCGAACCTAAAGAGATGAAAGAACAATGAAGTTAAGTTAAAACCACAGATAGTCTGTGAATGTGTTGGACATAAAGACAGGATGAAAAACTCACTTTGATCTCATAGCTCTCCCGGGTGTCAAATCCCACCCACTCGTTGTTCTTGGTGGCGTAGGGAACCTTCTGGTCTTCAATCCACTGAAGTGTTGTGCCTTTCAGAAAGCCACAGATCTAGACCACAGAGAACATGACACAGTTCAGGTGAACAGCCTTAAAAACAGACCAGAAAATGCATGGTTTCATAATAAACACATGGTTCTTCACCTCATAGTAGGACCAGAATCCAGCCTCCCGTGTGAAAGGTCCGGCTGATGCAGGGCCACTCGCTGGGGCTCCAACACCAGTGTTTGATGACGTCAAACGGAAAGTACGACCGTATGCGGCGAAACCCATCCTCAGCTTCTCCACTGGGGTGCCGTTGTCTCTCCAGTACTTCATGGCATAGTCCTACAAGAATCATAAGAAGTGGAGTAAGAGTCTTTACAGAGTCAAATATAACATTGACTCTCCTCAGTCCTCTGTGTCTACTTACAGTATTAAAGTAGATGAGGTCACCAAAGTCCTGAGAGCCGCGGAACAGAGGGCTGTTGTGTCCTGTAAACTGTTCCCAGGTTCCATGGAAGTCGTAGGTCATCACATTGATGAAGTCCAGCTCCCTGGAGGTGAATGTCATCATGTCAATAATCATGTAGAAACTTCAGCTTAACTCTCTGTTTTCTTTCCAGAGTCACTACACTCACTTGGCAATTTCAGCGATTTCATATCCACCATCGATGGTTCCCTTCCCAGCAGACACTGCAGCAGTCAGCATGAGCTGAGTGTTGCCGGTGGACTTGGCCTCAGCAGCGTAGGCTTGGACAAGTTCCTGCAGGTCCAGACCATCAGTAAAGTAAGAAAACAAGACATGATGCAAAGAGTTGGAACCACACCACCCTGAACTAATGTACACCCACCCTGCAGAGCAGAGTGAACCTCTGCTTGTCCTCTGGAGGACTGCCACGAGCTCCAGGATACTCCCAGTCCAGATCCAGACCATCAAAGCCATGAGTCCTCAGGAATTTAATGGAAGACTGGATGAAGTGCTGACGGTTGGCTGCAGAGGACACCATGATGGAGAACCTGTGGGACAGAACAGTGTATGTCATCATGTTCTGGGCTGTGATGTAATTAGTTTATTCAAATTTTTACATATTTCAAGTAAAATGTTTTAGCAACTTCTAGTCTAGAATTACAAATTATCTTTTAATGGCAAAAAGATTTCATTTGACTTCTTTTATTGTATCAAGTGTAGCTAGGACTACGTACTGTCTTGAGCCAAAGTTCCATCCACCAACAGCCAGCAGAGTCTTCAGATGAGGATTCCTGAAAACATGCAGAGGGTTGGTTAAACTCATGACAATATGCTATATTTTCCAAAGACATATTTCATCTAAAAGAATTGTTTCCGTACAGAATGCTTCAAAATGTTGAATAACTTCTAGTCTTGGAGGCCAAATAAACACCTCTTCAACACTTACTTCTGCTTCAAGGCCTGGAAGGACTTGTAGAGGACGTCATCGTTCCACTCGTAGGTCACCAGCTCGTTGTTGTGGTTGATGATGGAGAAGGCGTAGATCAGGGTGGTGCACAGGAAGGGATCCACATCCTGGGGCATGTACTTTCCCTCACCAGGTCTGTACTGGGACCAGTTGGTGAAGTAACACACCATCTGGGTGGCCGATCCTAAAACGAGGAAAAGAACAGTGAAGCAGGGATTTCTGAAATACTCAAATCAATCTGACATTATTAGAGTCTCAGATGAATGTATTTGAACGTACCCAGCTGGCAGAGCACCAGGCATAAGCCTAAAGAATATAGAAAAATAACAGTCAGTCAAGGATTAACACATTCCACAATAAAAGAACACATTCCACAATAAAAGAACATCACATGGACATTTGTCAGTAAAAATTATTCAGATACAACCTGCAAGAATTGTGAGCCTGGTCATCTCGAACCAACTTCTTTTTCTAAACGTTGCTGGTTTACTGGAAGACAAAAGGTGAATCAAAGTTATGAGAACAGCCTGTCAAGCAAACGACAATCTACAGGTGGGGTTTCTTTGTGTTTCCACATAAACTCACCTTGAACACAGTCAGACCCAAACACCAGCAGCAGAGTCCGGTGTTTTATACTCTCCATCCTACACTGGAGGCGTTGACGCAGGCTGTAAAAGTAATGATTATTAGAACTTCGTTTTGATAAGACTCTGCAAAGTCTGGACCATAAATGGGCAATAATTTACTTGTACCATGTACTGAACACATGACCTGGTTGTAATTTAGGTCAATGGATAGATCAGTACTCGCTATATGTTTAATCTGCCGCCACCAGTAATGACCTCAGAGTGACAGGGATCACATCTGGAAATCTAAGACTTACTTTAGCAGTGGTTGAAGTGTGGGGTTGAAAGTTGCATCAATTTGATTTCACATGTGGAGATACTAGGTTCCACTTGTACAATGTAAATGTATAGATGTACTGTATGTAAGTCCTCGGTGTGTACTGCTGTACCTTTGACTTTTGACAGTTTGAGGTTAAAAATCAAGGGTAAAACTTACCTATTACCTTCAACAACCTCATTGAAAACTGAATAACAACTGTTGTTACATGAAGCTTGTCTGTAAATTCTTAAAATTAACAGGTTGTAAATGGAGTTTGGTGTGAGTTTCTGTGTATGATGTGTATTTACTGTAAATAACACTGATGATACAGGTGTCACACTAACTTTAACTCTGCATCTCCATTTCTTACACTTGCTGATACTGAACTGCAATAGGAATCTGCATCATTTTAGCTTTATCCTCTCTCTTTTACTTTCAAGTCTCTCAGCACCATCTCCTGCTCAGTCTGAAACACTGAGAGCAGTGATTTCAATCTTACTCTGTTTTGACTTTCACTCCAGCTGCTACTTATGGAGTTGTAGGAGAATATTTGATCCTAGTAGCATACTAACAACAGCTAGCTGGCAGTGCTACCTCCAGTTTACCCATTTACCTCATGTTTTCCTATGAGCTTTATCTCCACTTTCAGAAAAAAACAAGTTTGGATGAAACACTGCACAATCAGAACTCTATGTAATATGTAAGAAGAGTAACTTGACAATTCTACGCTTCAAAAGTCAGAGTTAATGCCGTTACTTGAATGTCAGATCATCATTTACTTACCTTATGATCTCCTCCTCATCTTCTTCTGGCGTCCTGTTTGAGCAACAGGTGGAATTGAGGATAAATGTAGTCGCTGAAATTGACCAGTCAATAGAGGCCTAAATTTGGCTTAGTTTACAGCCACAAAATGTCAAAAGTCTCAATATACCATGAATCGCGTAAATATAGACGCCACTTATAATTGGCAAGTTATCTGTACGCATTATAAGCTTTCCACATGTGTGTTCACACTGCGTTAAAATACCACGTGATTAGCGGTTAGGGTTAGCAGTTACGGATATGTAAACCAGAGATCTTGGCGTTAATTGCCGCGCAATCAAATGGCGTTGAATAACACGCAAAAGGATGAAAATATGTGCATACAGCACGTCAAATACTATAAAAACTGACGTGACATACAATGTGATTTAATGAGATCAGTCTGAAAGTCTGGTTGATTTGACAGCATTAAGCTTGAAGAGCAGAGTAAACCTGATTGGTCCATGCCATGAAGAATTCCTCCAGTTATTTGTTAACTCTTCCTACATTTTGTTTCCTCTTATACAACTCTCAGTCATTGGATTTGTGGGAATAGCAGTTGGCTTTCAGTTTGAACGTGGTCTTTCTATGTGTACTCTTCATGTTTTAACATCCTGCATGGGTTTTCTAATAGTCCTTCAGTTTCCCCAATGATGAGAAAGATGTATGCTAGGTGAACTCTCCTGTCAGTGGCCACGATCATGGGTCAGATAAAGATCTGGAGATCATCCTGGGTCTTCAATGATGAACTAAAACATCCGAACTCTGTAGGAGTGAAGTGTTTACTGTGAGCAGGTTTTCTTTTTTGACTTTTGATATAAATGTAGTGTCAAAGTAAAGTGACACTACAAGCATCTTTGGCAAATTGTTTTCTGTTCTTGAAACGTACTATTGCACTAAAAGGGAACAAATTCAGATGTTTTTTGTAGATCTGAGGCCAGTTATTTATGAAACCTTTCAGAATAATAATAATATGGAGGCGTGAGGATAAGTCGGAAACAAAACACTTCTGTGAACAGCAGCTACTAGATATTGACGTCGCTCCATGTGCTGGTAGAAGTAATTACAAGTGCAGGGATTTTTGATGGTAAAGTGGGGAAGTTGGAATGGTAAGAATCCCAAAAGTCATTTACAAGTTTGCAGCAGAGGTAGAACGGCAGCACCGCTAAGGTTTTGTGAGTGTGAGCATATATTGGCTGTATGCTTGTGTTGGACTGATGTGGTGATCGATTGTCTTATATCTTAAGGTTTTTGTCATCATCATGTTATTGTTGTTACAGATTGGATCCATGTCACTAAAAAGCTGTATTTGCTTGTCATTTTCATCTTCAGTGGTGTTGAAGTCTTTGTTGTTTGTTATGGCTCCTCATTCGCTCTGATTTTGTTTGTATTGGTTTTGTGATTATTGAATTTGGATTTCTGACTTATGGTGCAGCTTCTAGAAACCTGTTTAAAATGATCTGTGGAACAATGTGTTGATGTGGAAGAAAATTACTCTGTTAACTGTTTGATATCAGTCTGAATCTTTCATAAACATTATGGTAGTAAGAGACACATGTCAAGGATATGTTCAATATGCATTCCTTATATAGTCATTATTGTTCCATACTCTATCCGGCATTTTAGATTTCAAACTGTTTGTGTGAACCGGAAATAGTCAGTAAAACTACATAATAATGAACAGATTGAAAAAAATGAACCATGACTCTGTAAATTTTAAGTACTTCAGTGCTTTTTGTTTGCAGTCTACAATCTATATTACATATTTCACAACAACACACAACATATCTACATGAAATTAAATGACCAAATCATTGGATGAATGATTCTATAAACAGTGGATACATGAGAACTTTTACCGCCAGTTTAATATCTGACATATGCATCAATTGGAAAAACACATTGTTTAAGGCCAGACGCAGCATTTGCAGCTGTCGTCGAACACTGATCCATTTCCACACCGGCTGACGTGGGTGATGCCACCAGCGCAACTGTAGAAGCTGGCGGGGTCATCAGGGTGGGGGTACAGGCCGTCAGGTTTACCGTTACAGAAGCCGGAGCCTGGGGCGTGGGTGGTGGTGGTGGTAGTGGTGGTTGGTTTGGTGGTGGTGGGGAGGCTGGGGTCACGGGTGGTGGTAGGAGGCAGTGGAGGCAGCTCTGGATAAGACAGAAACAAGAAATGGATGTCACACAATTCACCAAATGAATCAGATATCCAATGAAAATGATGAAATAAAAAGTGAACATGTAAAGAAAAATGCTTCAGTTTTACCGATGTCAAGGAGTTTGTGGAGGTGAGACAGCAGAGGGTGGCTGCCCTCTCCACAGAATCGTCCAGCAAAGTCATCCAGATCCAGAGCCCAAACAAAGGCACCGCCAAACTTCTGCTCCTGCAGATAGCGAACCTAAAGAGATGAAAGAACAATGAAGTTAAGTTAAAACCACAGATAGTCTGTGAATGTGTTGGACATAAAGACAGGATGAAAAACTCACTTTGATCTCATAGCTCTCCCGGGTGTCAAATCCCACCCACTCGTTGTTCTTGGTGGCGTAGGGAACCTTCTGGTCTTCAATCCACTGAAGTGTTGTGCCTTTCAGAAAGCCACAGATCTAGACCACAGAGAACATGACACAGTTCAGGTGAACAGCCTTAAAAACAGACCAGAAAATGCATGGTTTCATAATAAACACATGGTTCTTCACCTCATAGTAGGACCAGAATCCAGCCTCCCGTGTGAAAGGTCCGGCTGATGCAGGGCCACTCGCTGGGGCTCCAACACCAGTGTTTGATGACGTCAAACGGAAAGTACGACCGTATGCGGCGAAACCCATCCTCAGCTTCTCCACTGGGGTGCCGTTGTCTCTCCAGTACTTCATGGCATAGTCCTACAAGAATCATAAGAAGTGGAGTAAGAGTCTTTACAGAGTCAAATATAACATTGACTCTCCTCAGTCCTCTGTGTCTACTTACAGTATTAAAGTAGATGAGGTCACCAAAGTCCTGAGAGCCGCGGAACAGAGGGCTGTTGTGTCCTGTAAACTGTTCCCAGGTTCCATGGAAGTCGTAGGTCATCACATTGATGAAGTCCAGCTCCCTGGAGGTGAATGTCATCATGTCAATAATCATGTAGAAACTTCAGCTTAACTCTCTGTTTTCTTTCCAGAGTCACTACACTCACTTGGCAATTTCAGCGATTTCATATCCACCATCGATGGTTCCCTTCCCAGCAGACACTGCAGCAGTCAGCATGAGCTGAGTGTTGCCGGTGGACTTGGCCTCAGCAGCGTAGGCTTGGACAAGTTCCTGCAGGTCCAGACCATCAGTAAAGTAAGAAAACAAGACATGATGCAAAGAGTTGGAACCACACCACCCTGAACTAATGTACACCCACCCTGCAGAGCAGAGTGAACCTCTGCTTGTCCTCTGGAGGACTGCCACGAGCTCCAGGATACTCCCAGTCCAGATCCAGACCATCAAAGCCATGAGTCCTCAGGAATTTAATGGAAGACTGGATGAAGTGCTGACGGTTGGCTGCAGAGGACACCATGATGGAGAACCTGTGGGACAGAACAGTGTATGTTATCATGTATCATCAATGGATGTTGTGTAAGATATTTACAAAGTTATAATCTCAGCACCACATAATTACTTTGGTGTTTTTCAGATCCATTTGGCGCTGGTCAATGACGTTATTTTAAAGCCTTAAAATCATGAGGAATATAAGTGATGACTCATTTACATTTTCAAATAATTTTCCTGCGCTGGCTTTAAAAATCCAGAAACCTAGTTTTGTTGGGAGTCTGGACAATCAGCATATCTGAATTTCTTGTATTTAAAACATGTTGTCATCATCTGTCAGCCTGATAAGTCACAAAGAAAGGTATGAAATGATTTGAAAAAATGATTTATTGTTGTTTGCTGTCTTATTCTTAGTGATAACCTCTTAAATAATCCAGGTAAGTGTTAACAGCATGTAGAAGGTAGACGTACAATTACAAATATGCTTAACTTAATTCCCACATCTGTAGCTAAGAACTACACCGGTTTCATTAATTTCACTTTCAGTTTGTTTTTTTAAGTGCTAAGATGTTCAAATGTTACGTACTGTGCTGAGCCGAAGTTCCATCCGCCAACAGCCAGCAGAGTCTTCAGACGAGGATTCCTGAAAACATGCAGAGCGTTGTTTAAATTCAGGACATTATTCATCTTCTGACAATCACCAATCATCACCTCTACAAACACCTGACACTTACTTCTGCTTCAGGGCTTGGATGCCCTTGTAGAGGACCTCATCATTCCACTCGTAGGTCACCAGCTCGTTGTTGCTGTTGATGATGGAGAAGGCGTAGATCAGGGTGGTGCACAGGAATGGGTCCACATTCTGGGGCATGTACTTCCCCTCACCAGGTCTGTACTGGGACCAGTTGGTGAAGTAACACTCCATCTTGTTGGCCGAGGCTTCGGTAGAGGAAAAGGACAAAGTTTCAGTGACACTAATAGAAAAACACATCAGATTACAGGAGAATAGTTTATCTGTGTAAAGTATTTGAACTTACCCAGCTGGAAGAGCACCAGGCATAAGCCTAAAGAACAGACAAACATAGTTAAACACTGATTATATTTATGACACCTGAACATCACACATTAAAGTCTATTACAAACCTGCTAGAACTGTGAGTCTGGTCATCCTGAACTAACTTCTCAACTTCACTGGATCACTATTAGACAAAAGGGGACAACGTTATAAGAAAAACCTTTGAAAAAAACCACAATCTACGAGTGCAGTTTAACCATTTTTCTGGTGTGAACTCACCTTGGGACTTGATGAGAGACCCAAACAACAGCAGCAAAATCCTGCCTTTTATACTCTTCATCCTACACAGAAAAAGGAGGTGCTGACATTAATTGTAGTTATAAATCTAATCATAATTCAAACCTTATTTTGATAAGATCCAGCAAAGTCTGGTGCCATAGGCAATAATTTACTCCAACCATGAACTCGACACATGCACCAGTTGTAATTTAGGTCAGGACTCATCAAATGGTCAATCTGCAATAGGTACGAGTGACAGGGATCAAAGTTATTTAGAAAACTGACTCTTATTCAGTGTCAAAAAGGAATATTACAAAGGAATTTTAATATGATAGATTAACAAGATAACTGTTAGATAATCAAACAAATGAGTATATGATAAGGTAAACTTTCTGGATTGTGCAGTGCTGGTATTTATTGCTGAGAAAAAAAACCAAAACAAGTTTGCAATGTTTTAATATTTCAAAGAAAGTGGCTCAGATCTGAATTATATAATATATTTAGTGATCATTTATTTATGGGTAATGTATTTTGATAGATGTAATGATGGTGATAGGTCTAAATAAACTGTGGTGTATTACGCAACATGTTGTCTGACCTGGCATTCTGTAGATTAACAGCTTCGATTAACATTCTGTCATTGAACGTTAACCAGGATACTGACTATCAAGATGTTCCATAGCTGATCCTCTGTTGATTCTTTGATAATTCCAGATCGTACCAGTTGTTTTCAGCCACAGTGGGTCAGGAGATACAGTCTCTATCTTTGATACAGATTATATTCATATTTATGTGTGTTATGAATGTTTTATGAATGAGTGATAAGTTCATGAAAAAGGTAAGATGAAAAGGTTTAATGATTAGTCTCTATGTCGATAACAGAAATATCTGTTTAGTTAATGGGCTGGATCTACTAAAGGTTTGCATGTACAAACAAATATTCAAACTGATTTCCTAACAGTGCACACTAAGGGTTGCATCTTTAAAAGGTGCTGCATCCAGGGAGTATGTTTGCCACAATGAATTTGAAATATGGGGCATTTAATTGCAATTGTGCATGCGCTGGGGGGAGAAAATGTAAATATATGAATTTAGCACATGCAAAGTCATTTATCAAACCCCAAAGATATTTTGCTCATGGAAATTGCTTCTATATTTAACACGTCTGAAAGGGAAGTGCAAATGGTTTGTATGCATTATCGTTCACACATGGCTGTTGTTGGACATTTCTGGAATGATAGAAGAACATGAATGAATCGCTGCTCACCAATGCCATTTTCGAACTTCTAGATAAACTAGAGGATGATTTGGGGCCAGTCACAAGGAGGAATTATACCTTCTATGACTAAACTCCTCCAACATTACATTTCCTCGAGTCTGGATCATTCCAGTCATTGTTGTCATTAATTCTGGCATATCCCAGATCAGTTCTTCCAGCACATTGTCTCCAGTAGTGCATGCATAATCCTCATTTAAATAGGACGGCCGGTCTCTTAAGACTTTGCACTTATTGTCATTTGCGCAGGCAATCTTTGTAAGTCAACTGCAAACCACAGTTCAACTCCACATGCAAAACTGTAGATTGCACACGTAAATTAGTACACGGTTCTGCCTCCTGACAATCCTGTGGTGTCACATAAAGGCCTCTGGTGAATGAATTCCTTCCTCCTGGTGGATTAGCCGTGTATTGCATATATCTAAATGTATTCATCAGGTTTTTCAAGACAAAAAATATCACCCTGATCATGTAGAGGGATTTAATATCCATGTATCAAATATGATATGTTCAGCGTTATAGGGTTAAATGAACATTGAGCATAAAAGCAGCTCAATTCAATGTCAACATTTAACTCATAACAGCCATAAATAGATGTGTTGTGTACAGAGCATGATGAGGAGCAGCTCTGGGGCCTGTGGTGTTGGTTCATGGTGTCGTTTGTGGCATTTATTTCATTCATCTGCATATTCTCTACTGTTAGGTGACCTGTTCAGCCTCAGGTCTGAAACTATAAGCCCATGTTCGACTGGATACCGTCTAAAGGGAGTATTGTGAAATTAAAACCTAAAATTCAACCTACATCATTTTGGCAGCAGTTGCAAGAACTGATGCATAGTAGAAATGTTTGCAGCTCAGTTTACCTTCAACTCCACAAACCCTGTTTCTAGTCATACCACAGTAACCCAAAACAACCCAACTGTTCACTGTAGTGTTTATAGTTTAATGACATAAATGACCTGTTTATCCATGGACTCACGTGCGAGTGTTTCCATTGGCCCCAGCCTCTTATTTTGTTAATGGGGTTTCAAAGGGCGTGTGTGTGGTATGTGACTGACCTGATTCATCTACAGAAAGGGGGTGTGGCTCTGGTCACATGACATAAACCATAGCTCCTGTACCCTGGGTTCAGAATACGCCTATTGTTTTAATGAGTTTTTTAAACTCAGAGTTGCAAGGGGTAGTTGAAACACGGTCTATAACACATTGAAACAGCATTAAACCACTGATCAAATGTTTGTTTACGAATAAAAAAAGCTACATTTCTGTGTTTTCTTCATCACATGGTTGCACTTTTTTGTTGTTAATCTCCGTCTCCCTGGGGAGGTGTTCCGGGCATGTCCCCCCAGGAGGAGGCTTTGGGGAAGACCTGGGACACACTGGAGAGACTGTGTCTCTCAACTGGCCTGGGAACGCCTCAGGGTCCCCAAGAAGAGCTGGAGAAGGTGTCTGGGAAGAGGGAAGTCTGGGCATCCCTGCTTTGACTGTTGCCCCCGCAACCCAGCCCCGGATAAGCGGAAGAAAATGGATGGATGGATGGATGGATGGATGGATGGATGGATCTCCATCTTTCTGATGATTCAAACAGAATTATGGGAGAG
>JAPTYQ010000023.1:37083254-37095699 GCA_029814465.1 Ostorhinchus cyanosoma
ATGACCAGATCAGGAACAAAAACACCACGAAGTGACACAAGGAGAGGATTTAACTGGATTTAATGATAGTTCTAGTCCCGGTGTTATCGTTTCAGTGTTAAAGATAAGTTTCCTGAAGAGGAGAGGAGCAGGGCCATGTGGTCAAAAATGTCCTCATGAGTAATATGATAAGAGTTCATATCAATATTAGTGATAATTCCTCATTAATGTACAGTTTAACCCTGTAAAGACTACCATTACTATAGACAGCCTAGATTTCTGTATGTTGTTTCTGCAATAAAAGTGTCAGAAAATGTCTTTTTTGACAGTTATTTGGCATTTTTGGTCATTATCATTTTATATGTAATACATTCTTTAACAAAGTGTGTTATAGCACATTTTTTAAACCATATTTATTTTGACAATCAACTGTAAATGTGCAGAACAAAACACTTTCAACTATTTTTTTTTTATATGTGCTCTAGATTATTCCACGTTCCAACTTCTTATTTTAATTATTTCTACCTGAGTGATATTCTAGTGTTGGAAACTGAACCCACAGAGTCGAGTCTGTATCTGATGTTATTCTTAGTTTATGGTAGTTTTTTCATGGATAATATCAGTGTAAATCAGTTTTAATCATCATTCAGGAGTCGGGTCTATTCTTTCTTCAGCCTCTTAGTCATGAACAGGTCGTTATTCGTTTATATATTGATGATTTCTTTGATTTTCTTTTTAAAATCTAAACTCTTCCCAGTTCTTCTGGGTTTTACTGATGTTTTTCCATCCTGTTGAGTTCTTGCCGTTCACGTTTCCCTGTGTGTGTCGTGGTCTTACGTGGTTTCCTGGTGGTGACGGTCGTCCGTGGCGACGGGGGTCCGGTGCCGGCGCTGTTGTACGCCAGGACCGCCACGTGGTATCGGGTACTGGGTCTGAGCCCCGACACCCGGGCGCTGGATTCTAGACCCGCCGTCCGAACCCGGTCGGCTGCTGCCTCCCGCTCATGCTGCCGCCAGTATCGAATCTGAAGACGAAGACAGAACCGCACGGTCAAACAACGGACAACAAAAAACAGCAACAACTACCAACAACAAACACTGACAAACACCAAAAAACAGCAACAACTACCAACAACAAACACTGACAAACACCAAAAAACAGCAACAAACACAGAAAAAACACCAAAAAAACCCCAACAAACAGTAACAGACAAATACCGAAAAACACACACAATAAAACAACAGCAACAAACAGCATCAATTAACAATAAACAGACAAAAACAGCAATGGACAGTAACAAACAACAACAATTAGCAACAAATAAACACCAAAAAACAGTAACAAAGAGCCACAACTAGCAACAAACACAGACAAAAATCCAAAAACAGCATCAGACTTCAACAAACAGCAACAAACAAACAAACAAACTAATGTAAATAATCAATAAATGAATTGATTACAAACCAATCGATAGCTGCAGCTCGAGTTATTTTCATATTGTTACGTCTGTTTGTTCTGTCAGAGGCTTTAATTTTTGGCAGATCATTATTGAAAGTAACTTATCTGGGTAAATAAAAGTCAAATCAAACATATTTCAAAAATAAAAAAATATCAATGTCTTTTACTGCTTTTATTTTTATCCTTACATTTTTTTTTTTAATTAAGGTAATCTGTATGAATGTGAGTATTTGTTGTCCTTCAGTCTGTTTTTGTATCTGTTCATGGTTCATTTCTTTCTTAACTACAGATTGAAATTATTACGAAAGTTAGAATCTGTTTCAGCGCATGTTTCCTCTGTTTGAGTCTAAAGTTTTCTGTATATGATCCCTGACAAATAAACAAAAATAATAGTAACAGAACCAGATCCAGTCCGGTCCAGGACCTGGGTCTGTGCTGGTCTGGGGTCAGAGGTCACCGTTACCATCCCCACATTCATCTGAACACTGAATAAATCTGATATAAAGTGTTTATTTTGACACTTCAGGAGGTGAAACCCTCGGATGAGCTGTGTTCAGTGTGAAAGCGATCATTTACTGCTCAGTGTTTTCAGTTTCAGATTTATTTGAACACATTACTCGTGTCAGTTTGATCCGGTTTGCTTCATTTAATGAGGTCAACGTCTCCATCATCAAAACACCTCCATCTTATCGTCAGATCAGTGAAGTGTTGAGCTGCTGATCTGAACCCTAACACAATAATAAAGTGATAAATTCAGTATAATCTGGGATCAAAACACCGAGTCGATAAAGAGGCTGAATGTTTACAGCTAATAAATAATATACAAATAATCCTCCACTGTTGCCGCGGAGACCAGCGCTTCCCGTTCTCACCTCGTATCCTCGCAGGATCCCGTTGGCGTTGAGCGTCTGGACCGGATCCCACTGGACCAGGATCTCGAAGGCCGTTAGCGCCGTGGCGTTGATGCTCAGAGGTCCGACCGTCGGCTCTGACACCACACAGAAAACACAGGGTCATCGCCATGGCAACGGGGGTCATTTGGTCAAAGCGGACACCCTGCCACCAGTACAGTGTCTGCTGGGTTCTGTAAACTGGCTTGAGAGTCTGGTTTCAACTAACTCTACATGTAAAGTGTCATAAGATAACTTTTATTATGATTTGGGTTATATATGTAAAATTTGACTAATTGATTGATTATTTAACTGTCAGGCTGATGTCGACCTCTGGTGGAGATGATGGGTATTACAGCCTGGTAGTATTAGTGGTAGAAGTAGAAGTGGGGGGTAGGAGTAGTAAAAGTAGTAGCAGTCGAAGTAGTGGTCATAGATGTAATAGTAGTAGTAATAATAACAATAACAATAATAATAGTAGTAATAATAACAATAATAATAATAGTAGTAGTAATAATAACAATAATAATAGTAGTAGTAGTAATAATAACAATAATAATAGTAGTAGTAATAATAATAACAATAATAATAGTAGTAGTAGTAATAATAACAATAATAGTAGTAGTAGTAATAATAACAATAATAGTAGTAGTAGTAATAATAACAATAATAATAGTAGTAATAATAATAACAGTAGTAGTAGTAATAATAACAATAATAATAATAGTAGTAGCAGTAATAACAGTGGTAGTAGTAATAATAGTAGTAGTAGTAACAGTCGCTGATTGAGAATTTGGTTATTGTCTATTTCTTTTTTCTCTTTAGTTTCTCATTGTTTTGTTGCGATTAACTCTGTATTTGCAGTTTTACACTAATATCAGGTGAGTGAAATATTGTAAAACATGATTAAATAAGTGTTTTTACTTCTTTTCGATAAGTAAATACCATTAGGATTGTATGAAGTGCTTCTTTTATACAGTTGGATAAATGTTTTTGTTTTGGTTGTTTACTGTTAATAATCTGCTTCAGGTGTTTACTTTGTCGGTTGGACTGTGATTTTTTTTATTTTTTATGTAGGAAATAAAAAAATTAATTCCTTCAGATTCTAGGGTTCATTTCATTGCTGCTTCTCATCACATGGTGGCGCTGTGGATCATCCTTCTGACTCTTACTAATATCACATCAGTTGTTCTGGATCACTTTGAACCAAAATCCACAACCTGATGAAGCTCATGTGTTTCAGACTCAACTCTAGACGACCACCAGGAGGCGCCATCATGACATTTACTGCCTTGGTCCTCTTAGGTCATTACCCATGAGTCTGTCTGTGTTCTGACTATTTTTACTGTTAAGGTGGATTTAACATCTGGTTCAAACCATTTCAACGATATGAGGCGGGGAATCGTTTCCATGGCGACGACTCACCTTCCTCCGCAGAGTGGACCACGGCGATCTGGCTGAAGGGACCTTCTCCTTTGCGGTTGTAGGCCTTGATCTTGACCTCGAAGGGGCTGTAGGGCGTCAGACTGTCATTGTAGTAGACGTACCGAGACGACTCCACGTGGGGAACCCGAGCCACCGCCCACGATGCCGTGTCCTGGCGCTTAAAGGCCAGGATGTAGCCGAAACCGTCGCCATTTTGGTACTCTCTGGCCATGGGCTAAAGGACACGAGAAGGAGACATGAAGGACGCATGGAGGACACAGGACGGAGACACAGAGGACGCAGGAAGGACACATGAACATGCTCTGTTGTAATGTTAAACAGATGTGAAATGACAGTTGTGTGTGATGTGTCGTTGTTGTGTCATCGTCATGTTGTCGCCGTGTCGTTGTCGTGTTGGTGGTGAACTGACCGTCCAGGTGATGATGAGCTCGTTGCGGTCTCCGCCTCCTCCTCCCAGTCCACTGGGCGCCACGGTCGGAGCTGAGAATGCAAAAACAACATGAAGAAACCAGGACCAGGACTAGACCTGGACCAGGACTAGACCTGGACCATTAGACCTGAATCAGGCTTAGATCTGGACCATTAGAACTGGTCCAGTGTTACATTTCAGTGTAAAGAGGATAAATGTGATTTGTTCGGTTAAAATCATCAGATACAGTTTATATTTAAATACTTGAATCTATATGAATTGAAACAGTTCAAAAGTCATTTAAAACCATCGATCATAGAGTTAGAAATGACATTTATTCAATTATTTTAACTCAATATCGATCGAAATGTTTCTAAAATGTCAAACGGTGACAAAAATCACCCAAAAATAACATTAAACTACCTTCACTGATGATGAAACGGACACAATTCCACTAATTTACTTTGTTACGACGACAGCCTCCGTCAAGTTTCATCGTTTTAAAACAGGTTTAATTACTGATTAAAGTTTTTACATTGACACCACACTGACACTTCTACGATTGTTCCCCGAATTTTCTCTCAAAACCAATTAAAAACTGAAAAACTTAATTAATTTATCTTCAGCCGAATGCCTTTTAGATTTAACTGAACCATTAGGACCTTTTCACTTGTAATTGCAATCTGGGATCTGTCTATTACCTGGCATCAGCTGAGGACACAGTGACAGCACTGAACTGATGCATCCCTCATTTTGGATTTTTCTTCTGTGTTTTTCAGATTCTATTTTTTTTTTAACATCAGTTTGAGGCGTGTCCCAGTGAAGCAACGAGTATGTTGAAATATTTTACATTTTATTTGATTATTTTTTAATCTTTTAGAGATTCTTGGTCCAGAGGGATCTGGTACCACCTGCTATAGTCTGATCCATGGACGTGGTGTAAAATCTAACCCTCCCCTTCCAGCGTCATCACTCTGCTGTGGCTGGTTGCCGTCGGTTACGTGGGCGTAGTTTCTCACCTGCCTGCTGCGTTCGGACCGTGTGCGAAGGCATGCTGGGTTCTCCGCTGCCCAGGATGTTACTGGCTATCACCTGGAACTCGTAGTCCATCCAGGGCATGAGTCCCGTCACCCGGGCCATCTCGGCGTTTCCTTCGATGTTCGCCGGCTCTGAAGGCGACGACACACGGGTTCAGTCATTCATCACATCGACATTCATTAAGGAATATCCCGTTTTTTAACAACAGCCTAAATACTGACACATGCTTTTAGATCCTTTAGTATTTTAACCAGATCATAAAAATGTTCAGATATTTTCCAGTGTAATTGATTATTTATGATTTTAATGGATTATTTTCTGGCAACGTGGCAAACAGGATGAATATTACACATTCTTTTCCAGTTTTTCTTTTTTTTTTTTGCATAACTTTGATAATGTATATGTATTTTTAAAAAAGTATATTTAGTTTATTTGCCATTCTATATAGTGTTATTTATTTTACTGATTTTTAAACTTTTTTTAAATTATTTATTTACATATTTATTGGGTTTTTTTTAATGTCATCGTATTTGTGTCACTTTTTACTTGTTTTGTGACCTTTTTTTGTCTGTGTTTTTTATGAATAATCTAAAACTTCAAAGCATCAGGATGAAAATCAGCCATGACAGAAATACTGACATTTATCGTGATGATTCTTGACATGGACCGAACAGAACCATTGAAAACCGCTGGTTCTGAAGGACATAAACGACGCCAACACTCACCCGTCCTCATCTTCCTCCAATCAGACGACAGCGCTGAGCGGCCCATGATCACGTATCTGCCGATGGGGCTGTGGTTGTCGTAGCCTCGACTCCAGCGAAGCTCCACCGACGTCTCGGCCACGTTCCGCACCAGGAGACCTCCAGGGGGTCCCGGGGGTCCTGGACCAGGACGGACACACAACGCTCATGAAACCACAGTGAAAACTCCAGACTCACAACAGCTTTTACCTCCTGACTGTGTTTTCTTAGTTTTTTCATCAATAGTTAGAGTTATCATGCGTTGGATTTCTTTTTTTTTTTTTTTTTTTATTAAACAGAAAAAACAACTCATTGACATTAAAAAAACTATTTTCCAGTGTCACGACCAAGACAACAGCAGCAGAAGTTACAGAAAATAGACATTCCATCCATACATAAACACTAAACCCAAACATCTTTTTTACCCATTTTTGAATAACAATAACTAGGCGATGCTTTATCCCAGACACAAACGTAACATTACCTGCAGCATTTCTATTTAAAACCTAAAAGGAGCTGTCGAGTTTTTACTGTCAGCTGACAAACTGATCTAAACTGATCCAAACTGGGCCAAATGCTTTTACTGGAAACATTCCTGAGGCTTTAAAACAGAAAAACAATAGACTTTACAGGAACAATTTCACAACATCCAGTAGTTTTATGAAAAAACACTTCTGATATTTTTAAATTCTGGATTCTTCTGGACAATCTGACCAGTCATGTGACCAGTCATGTGACACCCAACAGGTAGGTAAACCCAATAGCTTCCATCACTGTCCAGGTGATTCTTCTCCTAATTATGCTTTGTTGTGCATAATCTAATCTTTCTAACAAGGTAAAATGTCTGTAGTGACAAAACTTTTATTATAGAAATGTATTTAATCTGGTGGAAATGGAGAAGTTAAAAAAAAAAAAATCCACATATTTTTCATGATGAATTCTTCGTTTCCTTCGTGTAAAAATGGAAAAATAACAAAAACTAAATAATCAAACAGAACTTAGAATCAGTTGCAGAAAAACCGTTGTTTTTACATCGGTTTACAACCACATCTTCCTATTTATTCACTGTGTATAAATCCATTCAATCTTTACTACATTCAGAGTCACTCGTAAGTCATTGAACTCAAGTATCACTCCATTCCCCAAATCCCCCCCCCCCGCTTCTGCACATGCTCAGTTCCATAACATCAAAACAGGCTGTTTGTGCAGAGAATGAAACACCTCCAGGATATGACATGATGCAACTGACAATGATTTACTGTGTTTATCTTTTCTTTTTTTTAACAATAAACAGACCTAATTGTCATGTGTTCGTGTTTGTCTGATGCAGCTTCAGCTTCAGAAACACAAATTAGATTTTTCCACCAATATTTCAGGATAATATTTGAGACTGTGATGCTTTTGTCCACTTCTGTCCTGTCCAGTGTGTGTCTCACCTCGGACCACCAGTTTGGCCGAAGCCGAGGCGCTGTCGACCACCGTCTGGGCCGTGCAGGCGTACATCCCCGCCTGACTCAGCTGAGCGTTGACGATCAGAAGGTCACCGATGGTTTCCTTCTGGAATACGAGAGGAAGTCGTTCAGTATCAAAATACGACCAGTGTCCCCGTATCCCACCACCGTGTTCTATCAAGAATCAATAAGTTGAATTTGTGAGGTTGTCAAGTTCTGTTCTGTGTTAGAGTCCTGTTGTCTGTCTATATGACTTCTATCAGCGCTCAGTAGGAACTATATTAATATCTCTCACCACTTACATGTTATAATCCATTTAAATATGGACCATTATAAGGCAGTTTTTTAATATTTAAAAAATGTGTCAAAAATTCTGATACCTAAATTTCTCCAAAATGTGACCAAACTGTGTAGACATTGTCCCAAAGAAGTTAATATAAAAATTAAACGAATCTGACCAGTAATTTCATTTCATTTTCAATATTTCAAATATTCGTAAAAACGAATTCAAAAATCTAAAATTGTCAAACCTGTGAACAAACTTTGTAGACACCGTCCCACATATAAAATTTGAAATGAATTTAATAATGCTGACAAAGATGACGACGAAGATGACGATGATGATGACGACGAAGATGATGACGAAAATGATGATGAAGATGAGAGCGAAGATGACGTTGAAGATGATGATGAAGATGACAAAGATGATGACGAAGATGACAATGAAGGTGATGACGAAGATGATGAAGATGACAATGGAGATGATGATGACGAAGATGGCGATGAAGGTGATGACGAAGACAGCAATGAAGAGGACGATGGACAACATCTTCGCCGCAGCTCGTAGCCTATCTTGTTTAGTCTTTAACATTTTAATCTGTGTTTTATGAATAATCTAAAACCTCAAAGGATCGGGATTAAAAAAAAACAGCCTCGAGAGAAATAACGACGTTTATCGTGATGATTCTTGAACGGAAAACCTCCACTGATTTACCGACTCCATCAGTAACTGTGGTGGGCGGAGCTAAACGTCAACCAGCTCCCTGTTCTCCCTGAGTCTAGCCTACTCTAAACCCCGCCCCTTCCACTGTCACTCACCCCCTCCACGCGGTGGTACGGTCCGGCCGGGTCCTCCAGGTCCAGCAGGACGCCGTTGAGCGCCCAGGTGAAGGTCAGGTCCATGGTGGGGTCGTGGGAGGCGTGGCACTGCAGCGTCACGTTCTCGCCCTGGTTGATGTCGGCGTTGGACGGAGCCAGAGTGATTTTAGTGGCGTCTACGTCGAAACAGGAAAAAAACACAGCAGACGGTCGGATTAAATTCACTTTATAATGAAACAACTGAACTGGTTTAGACAGGTTTAACCACAGTAACGACCTCATAATACGGGTTAGTTAATATAGTTAGTGAACGACTAATAACAGATTTATTCAAGTTATTAAAACTTTGACAGTTTTCAGGAGCTGCTACGAGTTTAATTAACTTACAGCTCAAGTTTTTGGAGATTTATAAAGATTAATTAACAGGTGAATTTTTTAAAAAAGTGACACATGTAAAACAAAAGCCATGCCTTATGAAGGTTAATAAAGCCTTTATTATGCACTTATTATCTGTTATATATGGTATTTAAAGCTACTACATGTAATAAAAAAAACTATGCTTTATTGACGATTAGAAATGTTTACTAAGCATTTATAAACATTTAATTATATACTTATTAACATTTATCTATGTAGTTATTAACACTTAACTACAAATTTATCAACACTTAACTATGGACTTATTAACACTTAACTAAATCAAATCGTATTTATATAGAGTCAAATCATACAAAGGTTATCTCTTGACACGTTGCATATATAGAATCAGTTGAAACCAGACTGATGCCAATTTACAGAAAAACTATGGACTTATTAAGACTCAACTATGAAGCTTTTAACATTTATTATGAGTAAAATATGCTTTTAACATCTTCTAGATAACAATGCCTTATTGACATTAATTTATTTGTTTTATTAAGTATTTATTAACCATTAATTATTTTTGCAGCTGACGGATCGAAAGCAATTATATTATTATTATAAAGTGAAATAAGCTTTTTCAAGGCAATACATCTAAAATAAAATCCAAGATTAATTAATTTATTTTTTGTCATTTATCTTGCATTCATTAACAGTTAATTATGTAGTTATTAATGGCTAAATATTAAAAATCTTAAATCCTTTATCATTAACTATTGTATTTTTGTAAAAGTACAAACCATGATTAGGTTAATAAATCTTTTATTATGCACTTATTAACTGATAACTATGCCGTAATTATACATTCATTAATGCTAAATATGTTTTCCAGAGTAAATGGATCTTAAATGCGAGGAATGCTTTATTAATGTTAATACAAAATGTCGTGTCAGTGTTTTATCTTCGATGGGTTTGGGTTTAATACCTGACCTGGCGGCAGCGGGGGAGGGGGTGTTTTAAGGCTTTGGGCGGGGGGAGTTGAGGTTTTGTGGCGGCGGGGGCGGGGTTTTACCTCTGACTGACAGGTGTCCGGTGCTGTTGGCCTTTCCCAGGTAGTTCTCGGCGAAGCAGGTGTATTTGCCTTCGTCTGCTCTGCTGATGTTGTAGATCCATAAAACGCCGTCTGGAGTCACCGTGACCCTGAAGAGACAGAACCACCGGGTCAGAACCCCCCAGTGTCTCAGACTGTGGTACCGGGGTCCACTCGGTTCCACTGGTGGAGCCGTGATGAAGTGACTGAGGTTCAGTTAAATGTCTCTGCATATTTTAACCTTTAAGCCTCGGCTCCTGGTCCACATTAATTCAGGAAGGTAAATGTTTCTCATTCACTTTCCGCCTACATGTTCCCACTGGTTTTAGTCACTGTGAAGCAAACGCAATATTTCTGTCACATTCAGGACGAGTTCAGCTCCAATATGTGTCTTAAACCGATGGTTCCAGGCTTTTATTCCTTAGAAATCTACAGAACACACACCAAACACCACAGTCCTCGTGTAGTTTTGTCTTTTCTCTGAGCTTTACTCTGAGCTTTTATGAACATCTACATGATAAGTGAATTAAATACAGGAAAATACATGATTTACACTGAAAAAAATGCAAGATACAGAGGATAATATAATATGTAAATTGTGATAAAACACTTTAGGTTAAAAATAGAGACCAATTCACTTGGGAACTGCCATAAAAGTAGCTCTGGGTCTTTATGGGTTAACCTTCGTACAGATGACGACAGGTTTTGTTTTATCATCAGTTGGTGCAGATGATGAATCTAAAACTCTCCTTCTAGTTTCCCATCTGTATTCCCTCCTGAGTCATGTTTTCAGATTCGACTCTTTGAAAATCAATGTGACACAAACTTTCATCTGCGACCGAAGGTGATGAAATCGTCGGTAATAAACTCTCCGTTGTCCAGAACCAGGAGCGTTTGATCGTATTTTTCATCACTAACAGACGACAGGAGTTAAAAGTAATTTTAATGAGTTCATTTTGAAGAAACGCAGCGTTCGTTTGCGACGCTGATGCTGACGAGTGGAAAGATGTTGAAACTCCACGGATAGAACCCAACACTGAAGGACACGAGGACGAAGGCAGCGTAAAATGTGTGTTTAGTGTCTGATTAAACTGCAGACGTTGTGTCGTAAAACCTCTGCAATTAGATGATGAAAATATGATGCATTAGCAATAAAAGTTATAAAAGCAGCAGTATGAGTATTATCTGTTGTATAGTAATAGTAATAGGGCAAAGTCAAGGGAAGGAAAACATCCGGTCAAAAAAATTACAATAATCTACACCAAACTTTTATTTTTGGGTAGGTACTTACTTACATTTTCAGGAAAATGTATTTTGAAATGAGAAAAAAAATTTGAGGAGTTTTATGGGTGTGAATGTTTGTAAAGTGACACAGTTTTGTGCCGTCATTCTGGGTTCATTTTATAAACTCATAAAAAAACTACATTTATTCCAAATACAGTGACATATTCTAAATGCACAGTGTTTAAATTTAAGAAATGCATATATGCACAATACATGTGAATAGAATGTTAATATTATTTGTATGTTGTAAATATTGTAAAAAAAATGATATTGATATTTGAAATAAAACATGTTTAATTTGATATTTACTTTTGTCGTTTATCTGTGACGAGGCCATTTTTCAAAAATCTTCCTATTTAGGTCTGATTAAATTTTTTTTTCCTCTAACCAGTTATTCAGTTGTAAAACAGAGGGTTTACGGTATACGCTGAATACATTTGAGGATGAAAATGTCAGAGGAATTTCACTTTGAAGAACTTTGGAATTCTCGCAATAAAATAGGCATTAATTTTTTTGTCCATCCGTGATGCCATAGTTTTTGATATTTTTCATTTAAAAATATTTAAATTTTGCCCTTTAAGTATGTTTAAGATGGCATTTAGACCTTTACAATTATGTGGAATATTTGTCTTAAACTTCTCTGGTTCAAAAGTTATGAATTAAAACGTAGTGGGCGGTCCATCTGTGACACCCTTGACCTCACCCCATCGTTTACATATAGTATAATATAGATTAATAATAGTATAGAATAGAAATGGACTGCTGTCTTTCCCAATTGATTTATCACCATTTATTATAATATCATCATCTGTATTTTCCATTTTTCTGTATAAATCATGTATTTCCATCATTTCCGTATAAACGTATGGATCCTGTTTTCTCTGGTCTACGTGAGGCCCTGGTGGACCTCCAGACCCGGTCCAGATCTACCTGCTGCTGTTGGTGAGCAGCTCCGTCCCTCGGCTCCAGAACAGGAGGGGCTTCGGGGCGGCTCTGGGCCGACACTCGATCATCACCTGCCCCCCCCTGGCCGCTGGGATCAGCTTCTTCACCGGGTTCAGCCTGAAATCTGGAACCTGGACTGGAGGGAGGAGAACACGGAGTCAGAACCTCAGAACGTCACAGCAGGACAACGGGGGAGGACCGGGAACAGCAGAACCCCCCCATCCCATCCACACACACCCAACCCCCCCCTACCC
>JAPTYQ010000023.1:37355728-37370186 GCA_029814465.1 Ostorhinchus cyanosoma
TTAAGGGGGTCTGGAGGGTATGGGGAGTCCGGGTTGGGGGTTCTATTGGTCTGGTAGGATCTGGGGTGGTCTGGAGGAATTTAAGGGGGTCTGGAGGGTATGGGGAGTCCGGGTTGGGGGTTCTATTGGTCTGGTGGGATCTGGGGTGGTCTGGAGGAATTTAAGGGGGTCTGAAGGGGATTGGAGGGTCTAGAGGAGTCTGGGAGGGTTCTGGGGGTCCGGACCTCTTCCCTCAGGAACATTAGTGCATTTATAAGAAGCTTCAGCCTCTGATTTCATCGCCTGCAGATTTAATTCTCCATTCTGTGGTGAATTGATGTCTTTTCTGAATCACTTTAACTTTAAACATCTACCATCGACCCAAAACCATCGACTGTTTCGGACCCGTTGATCCATTAATCCTATCAATACATGTAAATAATTGGTTTAAAATGCAATGTGTCATCTTTTCATGGTCATCAGATATGACCCATTTGGATGTTCAGAGGCTCCGTAGTTACCGTGGAAACAGTCATCTTCAACATTGATTCACCAGTAAAACCCATGGACATGTTCAGTTAATGATACATTAGACTCCAAGTCACTTTTTGATATAACCTTTGAATTTACTCTGAGCTTTAATGAGCATCTACATGATCACATTTAACAAGTGGTGCCAAGCACAATAAACCCCGCCCCTTACACATATTGTAACTTATTTTGACAATACCTAATTTACACTGAAAAATGTAGAGGATATTATAATGGTGATAAATCACTTAGGAAAGGTTAAAAGCACAGAAGAATTAATTTGGAAGTTTCTAAAAATAGCTGTAGGTCTTTCAAGGTTCGAAATACCCCCAAAAAAAGTTTCTGAATTTTGTGTCATTTCCTGCTAATCTGAACAATGAATGGTTTAAATAACAGACGTCAAACCTGCTTCGACATTAAAACTACAGTTAATCAAAGAATTTGGCTTTAAAAGACGAGTACAATAATCCATTTGTTTAATTAAAATCCATTTTTTTTATTTACACAGTCATTTATACATTTTATGTTGAGCAGGATGTGTGTGGAAAAGACAAAACAGCTGTTAAGACGTTAAGACTAATCAACCGGTTGTTGATAAAGTGATGCTTATACAACTGAAATTATACAGTGCATCATATATAAAGAACATAGAAACAGTCCCTGAGCGGAGAACACGTCATCACACAGTCTGGACCGAATAAAACCAATAAAAGTTTAAAAAACAAACACTCAAAGGTTAGAAAAGGAGACGTCACAGGCAGACGGTGCTCGGCAGAACAGCAAAGGATCATGGATAATGAAATGTCCAGGACTGGATTCCCTCAGGTTCTGCCCAGTCAACAGTGATTAACATGTGGGCGGAGCTCAGCGCTGATCGTCTCTTCCCTTTGCATACACAGTATACAGATATGACTCCTCCCTCGACTGCGAACAACAGACTCCACCTCCAAACACCAGAGATAGACGTGACAGAAGCAGATCACAGCCCGAGGAAAATGCAACATCAGCAAAATCATAAAACTACACGAAAGAAGATGAACAGAATGACATAAAACTAAGACTAAAAGAGACACTGGAGGAGGCGGCGGAGTCACATCACAGACACGCTCGCGGGATGGGGCTGTGCAGGGCCAGGTGGGAGGGGGCGGGGTTTGATGGGGTCCTCAGCTGTCGATCATGTCGGACAGTTCCTGCAGCAGGTCGTCCTCTCCAAGCCCCGGGTCCACATCCTCCTCCAGGTGGTCGTCGGCGAACTCGCTGATTAGCTCCTCAAAGTCGTCCACAGCTGAGGAGGCAGCGACGGTGGAGGATGAGGAGGAGCGGGTGGCGGCGACACTCGACCGCCGGGACTTGGGCAGAGGGGGCGTCTTCAGGACCGAGCTGAAATGTACAGTGACAAAAGGAGGAGGGGGTCATTTTACAACAAACTTAAGACACCATAGCTCAGGTCTGTTATCATTATTTTTTCATACATGATACTTTCATTTCTTGTGATATTATCTTTCATTTTGTTTACATTATCAGAATAATCATTTTGTTTTCACTCTTGTTGAATGAGGACTCACTGCAGAGCAGACCCTGGCATAAAATCAGAACATGAGGAAAATCATCAGACTACAGCTGTGTTGGGTTTGTTCTTTCATCTTTAAAGCTGCCTATGACTTTCATCACCACTTTTTCATTCAAATCTGTAAAACCTGAGTCATTTTCAGAGATTTGTCATGATGTGCATTGTGGGAGGTGGAGCTACACGCAGCTGCATTATGGTCACAGTGGCGACAAAAACGGAAACAGCTTCATTGCCTCCTGCTACCACATCTGCGTGGAGCTCCAATTCCCAAAATGCACATAGTGAAAAATTTCTGACAATGCACGACCCCACGGGAAACCTGTTGAACGGGTTTCAGTCCAAAGGAATGTTTGTGTCAGAGCAGAACGCTGTCTGTACATTACAGTACATTCACTTTACAGGTTCTTTATACTGGCATGTTTAGAAATCTACTGGATAAATGGATATATACCAGTACATTTGTGTAATGACACTTTACCAGATGCAAAGAAAACATCAGATAATCGACACTTAGGTCATTTGTTTTACATTCATATGATTAAAGTAAGACTGAACACCTTTAACCTGAGGCAGATCATTTCTAAACCATGGTGGACCAGTTACAGATGAAGGTCTAGAACCTTTGTTTTTACCTTTGAGGGACAGTGCAGGCCTCGACGGCAGCCGTGACTCCTGCTGTGGGTTTGAGTTCCTGGGTTGGACTCTGTGTGAAGACGGGGACTGTCTGTAGCTCCTCCCTCATCGGACTGGAGTTGGAGGCGGAGTCCAGCAGTGCGGCAGGACTACAGGGAACGGCGGAGATCAGCTGAGTGTCTGTGCTGGAGGACAGGAACGCCTGGGAATGAAGATGGACATGTCAGACAGTCCGCAGCACTGGCGATTTAAGTCTACGTTCAGGATTATACGTGACAAAATCGTACCGGTCTGTCCTGCAGCGACTCCTCCAGCACCGTGGAGGCGCTGTTCAGGGGTTTGACTGCAGCCACAGCAGAACGCTCCGCCGCCCTCCGCTTCGGGCCCGGTTTCACCTGCACGGCTGGCTTCACCACTGATGGCTTCACGTTCAGTTTGGGCCGCACTGTCAACGAAACAGCAGATAACGAACCTTATAGACATTTAACAGCAGCACTCACATGTGAATGACAGGAAGACCACAGCCATTTGTTTTAATGTTGTGAAGTTTGTGTAAAATTTACAAGTTTGTAGCTTACTGAGTCGTCCAAATTCATATTAGCATAGTCTTTACTTCCTGTAGAGATGTAACTGAACCTAACCCTCCAAAATAAAAGCACATGCTGTAAAACCTAAACATTCTGGTGTAAAATCTGGTTAATTTAATTAATTAAATATTGTCACTGTCATCTGTTGTTTAATGTTGCACTTCTTTTCTAATTTCACTCACTTCTTCACAAACTAAATTAATTTAAATAAACACATTAACATGAAAGTGAGACAATTTGATGTAAATCCAATGAAAAACCCAAACTTAAATAATTTAAGAAGTTATTGTAAAAATACAATTAATGTCAATTAACAAATCTCCCACTGCTAAAAAGAACTATATATGTTTTTGTTTTTTTAAATTTATATAGTTTTGAAGTTTTAGGCATAAGGGTTTGTGAAGGTTTCAACAGCTTCTCCAGGTTCCACGACCAGAAACTACTTTAACTCATACCATGTACAACATGAATGCCGTCCCCAGGCTCTATCAGATGGATAAAAGATGACACGGTTCACTGAGCTGGGTTTATGATTACTGACCATATCGACTGATTCTAACAGATGGATGTGGCTAGAGTCAGATTTAAATTAGCTACAGGTCATGGAAACTGGTTTTAATGGGTTCCTTCCTGTTTCAGATAGTTATTAGTTTTGTTGCAGCACAGACGATAAATTAAGTTGATGCAAATGTTTGAAATTCTCTTCATAATCCATGTCCACACTAAGACTGAGAACAGTATCTTAAATGGCTTAAAGTTCAGAAGATTGCGTTTTAGACTCAGGTCCTGTAGATCCTGGTCCAGGTCTAAGGTACCTTTCGTGTCAGTGGTGTGTTCTGCGTTCTTCTGGGTCTCTGCAGCTGAAGCCTGAGCTGGAGCCGACTCTTTAGAGCTGATCGAACTCGGGGACTGGGTGCAAGGCTTCAGGACAGAGGAGCTGGACTTCACAGAGACCTGGACCGGAACTGGAGCAGCAGCTTTGCCGTTGTTCAGAGCTGAAGCAGCTTTGGGTTTGAGTGGGGCCAGTTTACGAACTGGGAGCTTTGGGGTCGGGGCTGGAGGATCGGGAGCCTGAGAGGATGAAGAAGGGGACAGAGTGACCTTCACCGGAGTCTTCCTCTTCAGTCCACGTCCAACTGCCTGGTTCTGAGGAGGAGGAGGGGGGGGAGGCTGGGTGTCCTGGACCCCGGAGGAGGAAGACGTCTGCTCTTCCATCTCCTGCTTCCGAAGACGTTTCTCACGCATAATCTCCTCGAAGCTCTTCACCTTGACGGCTGCAGGACTCGACTGCAAAGACATGAGAAAGAGCTTGAGCTGTGTTGCGCGACAAAACTGCACCACCGTTGGATCTGAAGGGGGAATTACCTGAGCAGCAGCAGAGGGAGGCTTCACAGGCTTCTCTGGAACCTCAGCCATCTTCTCAGAAGAGGCTTTACCTGCCGAGTTCAACAGAAAAACCATCAGTTCAGTGTGAAGGGCATTTACAACCTGATTCTGCACACTGATCACATCCATCTGATTATTTCATGGTTTTATGTCATGTGAGAAAATGCAAAATAAAGATGAGCGCTTCCTCTTTGTGTTCATTTCTAAGTTCCATGTCTTTAAAGGGTTAAATGTAAATATTTTCAAGTTTCTTTCTGCTTCTAACCTGATCATCTTTGGGTTGTGAATCAATAAAGATGTCTTCAGGGGTTTTCAAACACTTTTTCAACATTTCCTGATATTTACACTGAATTCACCATGAAAATATCCATTTCTGGACTAAATCTAACCTACTCTATGTCTTCCTACACATGTGACCAAACCATGAGCAGCAGCTAACGTCCTCTTACTCTCAGGAAGCGGTTTGTTGAGACGCAGCAGACGGGGTTTCTTGGCGCTGGACTCCTCAGGGTCTGGACTCTGGTTCTCTCCAGTCTCCAGGGCCTGCTGCGCCTGCATCCTGGCCGCCTTCTCCCTGCGGATCTCCTCTAGGGTCTTCACTCGGACCTCACCGATGCTGGAGGCCTCCTGAGGCCTGGTGGACTGTGGCTGCTCCTGGTCCTGGTCTAGATTCTTCTTAGCCTTCTTGGGGCTGGAGGAGGTCTCCTCCTGCTCCTCCTGCCTCTTCTTCTTGGCGTGGAGGATTTCGGAGAAGGTTTTGACGTGGCTGATGGTGTTTTCTTTGACAGTGATGGCTCTTTTAATTCCTTTGAGGGGTTTGGTGGTGGTGGTTTTGGTGAGTTCCGGATCGGAAGCCTCTTTCTGGTTCTGAGGTTGACTCTTTGCTGCTTTCTCCAGCCTGATCTCCTCGAGGGTTTTAATGCGGATCTGCTCAGGGACTGTCTTTGACTCCATGTTTGTTTCAGCTACAAATAAAGATCAAGGAGAGTGATCAGACATTTGCATCATCCTCCTCCTCCTCCTCAGTAACGGTATCATTTCCAGAACCATACTGAAAACTTAAGTTACATGAAAATAAATGAACATATACATATTGTTTTTCATCTTCTCATTTTCCCGACACATTTTATATAGTTTGAATTGGTGCCTATTTGTTTGTAAATCCTCAAATTTTATATCTTTAGAGATATTAATAGGCCTTACAAATGTATTCATAGATTTCAGACTGATCTGCAGAGACACTGAACTGATTTAACCTCATCAACACAGTAATAAAATGTATTCATTACTCATAGAAGCCACAGTACAGCTCATATCTGTGGGAAACTGTATGTGCCTGTTTCTTATCTGTGAAGTGAATGGTCAATGATAAAGGAAATAACTTCATACCTGGTTGTGAGGGTGAAACAGGTCGACCTGGCAAAGTCAGTCTCTCCTTAACAGACTTTAAACCTGAACAACAAAGTCAAACGTTAAAATACCATTATTTCCACGATAACATCTGCATTAAATTGGATTCCTCAAGGTTCCTGGTGTGTCCTGAAACATACCTTTAGGAGGAGGTATCGAGGGCTCCTCATCCACAATCCTGCCCAGACGTTCAACCAGACTCTTCCTGAGAGGGAGTCCGTCTCCTCCTCCTCGGAGCTCTACAAGAACATAAAACTTTTTATTCATAGGTCAACATCTTACTGCTGTGATCTACTTGAGATCACATTAGGTTGTTTGCCCCTAAAATGAAATGAGTTTGACACCCATGCATTAGAGAAATATTTGTTTCAACCACAGAAACATTTTATTAGAAATGTTGCCTTTTACACTGAACCACTGAAAATATACCACAAGGAGAATAAAAAGTACTATTACCACGAAACCCGTATTTATTTTAAGTAATTTTTTTTCCCAAAATGTGAAAATCCAGTTTTTTTCCCTCTTCTGTAGCAGTAAACTGAATATGAAACAAGTCATGGGTTTTTGGAAACACTGGTCTGTATTTTGACATATTTTTAAATCAAACAACTATGAGCTTTATAAAAAAAAAAATAATAATAATTTTTAATTAATCACCAATTACAATAATCTTTAGCTACAACCATGTATTAGAGTCACATCTCCAAAATGGGTCAACATAGATCATTACTAACATGTGAAAGAGGAGATATGATCATCAGATATAAAACAGATAAATGCTAAACAGAATGGATGAACTTTCAGATCCTAGACTTGTTTCTGGACCTCCTAGTCTGTACCTGCTCTGAGGTCGTAGATGGCCGGCCGACTGAACAGCTGGATGTTTTCTTTCTCTCCATTGGTTGAGGTGTCGGCGCTCTGGATCGGGTACCCGGCTCTCTTCATGCTGGCTTTCAGGGCCCTCCTCAGCCGGATCTCCTCCAGGGTGCTTACGCCAAAGTTCAGCGAGTCACCTGAAAAAAGACCAAACCATCCATTTCAGCACAAGTTTTATCAGAACCAAACATGATTTAGTCTGAGAGCTCAAGTCACAAATGATGATACTGAGCAAATAAATGGCAAACTACTTTAAGATTAAAGTTTGTACTCAAATATTAATAAAAGTAAAACCTAGATATTTGTTGGGGGAGGTTCACGGTCTTACTAGTCTCACCTGACTTTGCGCCTCCTGTCAGTTTCCTAGGAGATGGGCCAACGTCTCCTTCTTCTGAGAACTGGTCTGGAAACAGACATGTGACCCACAGTGATGTACAGACGTCCCTATGTCACCAAAGAATGAGTTCAACATCTACACATTAAATGTCTCTCACCATCTTCATCTTCGTCATCATCTGCTGGATTGATGACCACTGGTGGGTGGGTGGGGCTCGGTACTGGATCCTGGGATTCGGTCTTCATGACCCCTCGGAGCTGGGGATTGGCTGCAGTGGGTAAAGGAGCTGCCGGAGGGGGAGGAGCCACCTCCTCATGCGTCAGCTCTTCATTCTTTCTTATACCTGAAAAAGCAGACCTTGAGTTACAGTTGGAGAATTTCACATGAGGGAGTGAAGACGTTTCACAGCTGAATTAAACGTACTTTTATCAGGTGGGACACAGATGCCATCAACGAAGCGGGGTTTCTCATGGAAGAAGGCACAGTGGGGCTTCTGGCAGCCGGCTGGCTGGTTCTCCCAGAAACACGGGATCTCCTTACGGTTTTTCTGTTCAGAAGAAAAACAGCATGTTACAGTTCAATCAGGAGACACATCAGACCTGCACAATTTATCACACCATCTGTAATAATATGAAAAAGCTGAAGTTTAAAGGTCCTGAGAGTGTCTGGTGATGTTCGGAGCTCAGTGACACTGAACAGAAGCAAAGGGTTAAAACACTCAAGTTTCTTTTTTTTTTTTTTTTTTTACACCACTTCAAGTCTGCTTGATTAAAGAAAAACCTACAAACTAGAATGTTGTTCACAATAATCATACATGACTTACAAATTAGATAATACCTGCATGAAATATAATGTATTTTCACCCAATTACTGAATTTCACCTGTATTTCACAGTATAATAACTGTCGTATTTTCTGATACACTGCACTGAACTTGGTTGTCTTTCAGAATTTCAACGTGACCGTAATGTTCCAAGGTTATGCGAGACTATGTACTTGATATTGAAAAGCAGAAATTTTAAGAAAACAACTATTGAAGATGCTTTGGCAACAAATACACTTTTTGGTTTAAATAATGTCTAATTTTCCCACATCTACTCAGACCTCAGAAAACTCAAAAAAACCAAGAGGAAATCCTGGCGACAGCTGTGGTGTACTGTGGTTTTAAGAATGGAAACTGTGTGTCGAAACTATGTGTAAATGTATCTGTAGGTGAGAATAAACTATAGTTAAAATAGTTCCTCTGGTTTCATATTTTCACTAATGCAAATAATCATGCTCAGATTCTATTTTACAAAATGTCACATTCATTGCAGCATTTCGTGCAGTTCATGTTCCTCTCATCAGGTCCAGAGACAGAAGTGACGCTCAAGTCTCAGGAAGTTCAGAGGGATTTTTTTCTACCCTTCGGTTATGGCCATTCAAGACACGTACAGCCTCGAGTGGGCAAAGCATGAAGGACACCCTCCTGCACTATACCGCTGATATCCTTAATAATGCGTTACTTTCTTACCGTGATCTCCATGTGGCGAAACTTGCAGACGGTGCGGTAACAGCGTCCCTCCTGCCAGAGGTTGCAGACCATCTCATTGCCAATAGCTGCCTCACAGTGTCTGAACGGGCAGCTGTCTCCCTGCAAAACAAACCAATAGCAGGACCGTTATGTCCCCATTTTCACACAGGTTCATTAAATGTTTCTTTGCTCTGAATGGACTTCTTCCCAACCTTAGTGCAGGTTGAATAGTAGTAGAAGTAGCAGTCGTCTCCATGGTTGGTCATATTAAAGCTGGTGTGTCTTGAGCAGCGGAGGTGATGGGATTAGGATCAGGTTCTTCAGCAGCGGCTTCTCTTCAAGGCCAACAGGAATCTCCCTGAGAACACAGAGCTGGATTACATCACTGCATTGATGATACATTGTGACCAGAAATCTGTTTAACGTAACAGAAAAAAATGTAGGAATATGTCATTACAACACATTACACTTTGGCCAAATAAAAACATTGACTGGTGCTGTTGGGTCTTGTCAGAGTCCAATTATGACTATGAGGTTTTTCAAGTGGAATTCCAACTTCAAGGGAAAATAAAACGTATTAAACACCGATCCCAAATTTAATACTCAGCTGCAGATTTATTATTTACTTTGGACAGAATGTTCCATCATATATTCAGAGATCAGTGGAGGAAAGAGGGGCACCCGTCTACCCATCTGTATGAATTAGACTGAGGTGAAAAAAGTATTCAGAACGATTAATGTAGGTAGTGTAGAAATACCTCAATATACGTAAAATTCCTGAATTTAAAATGTTACTTGAGTCAAAAGTATGGAAGTCCTCTCAAGGAAACATGAGACAGTGGATTACTGTTGTAATTTTTACCCTCAGCCCTCGCCGCAGGATATTATCAGTGCATCATCCTTCTGTCTATCTGTATGCGCAAAAACTTAACACAGGCTGAAGGCCGAGGGTTTTCAAGTGCAGGCACATTATGTTTCATTGTAGGATAAATTTTCTAGAATTTGGGAATTACTGGGTAGAATAGCAGTATAGAACTTCACTTTAATTACAAGTCACAATATAACAAATGTTGAAGTGTGAAAACATCTCCCTCTGAAATATAGAGTGAAAGCATAAATTAACAAAATAAAAATTATTTAGCACATTAAGTCAAATTTATCTAAATTATACTGAGTTTCATTTCAAGACTGGCTTATGGAAAATTAAGTTGTTTATTGGATAATTTTTATGCATTTAAATCTATTGTTGGGTTTTCTAGTTTCTTCTACAAGTGAACATAGTTAATTTTCAACAATGTTAACTGATTATCACCTTTTTCCAACAATAATACTATTAAATTATCCTTTAAAAAGACAACTACTAACCTCTAATGATAGCCAAAGCTGATGTAAAATACCAGTATGGACACGAGATGCTAACAAACAGGCAGGTTTCATGTTTTGTTTTTTCTCACTGAGCTGTCTTTACCTGAGGTGGCTGAGAAGTAGCTTTGTTCCTGGATGCACTGCTGGTGGTGGATCTCCGTGGCAGTAATGAGTCCTGAAGGAACACTTGATCCATGAGATAAGAGGAAAAAGGGGATGGATCGCCCAGAGACACTTGTGATGCTACGACATCCCTTCTCTGACACCTTTATCTCCGCCAGACTGCTAAACACTATGGATGCGTGACTCAATACAGTCCTTGTGGATTTTTTTTTTTTTTATTAACTGAGGTACTAATGAAATAAATAGGGGGACTTGTAGGGAAAAAATTAGATCCAAAAATTGTGAAACAGGTGTTTCCAAAAAAGGGGGCGAGTGAGGGTTGGTGGGCAGGGAAACAAAAATCTTCAGCTTCCTCTTGGACTTTGGACACTTGCTGGAAAAAAAACTGGACAGGATTCTCTAGAGGCCTCTAGAGGTTTTCAGCTGATGATTACCAATGATGAGGAGGGGGGTGAAAAAAAATCTTCTGCGAATTTCTTGGGGGGGACAAGCTATCCGTATCCAGGAATCCCCACAAAGGGCCAAGAGGGTGGATTAAAACCTACAAATCAACCAAAAACACTCCCCAGGGAACTGAAAACAGGTTATTAAAGTTGAGACATATATGAACAAATAAAGATGAGACAACTGGAAAATTCCACACAGACGTACACCAACAAGAGACAGATTTGTGACCTGTACTGACTCACTAAGGACATGCTGACATCCATCATGACTGACCTGTGTCTATATGTTTCAAGTATCTTAAGACTTTGGAACTGCACTTTTACTGTGTAGAGGCCCTGATCTGACAAGAAAGTTCACTTACACTGCAAAGGTGGAACATGGATGATTAATGCACTTAATGCCAGCTCAGACTGGCTTTAAAAAAAAGCACAGACGGGTGATAAGTTTAAGGAAAACTCAACATAATGAGTCTTATTAAGATGTTGCACCACCACGTGCCGCTAAAACTGCTTCAATGCGACTTTGCATTGATTCTACTAGTTTTTGGAACTCCAATGCAGGGATGGAACACCATTCTTCAGAAAGATATTCCCTCATTTGCTCTTTTGACAAAGGTGGTGGTGAGCGCTGGCGAACACGGTGCTCCAAAATCTCCCACAGGTGTTCAATCGGGTTGAGATCCGGTGACTGCGAAGGCCACAGCATGTGATTCACATCATTCTCATTTTCATTAAACCACTGTGTGACCTCCTGTGACCTATGGAGGGGGGCGTTGTCATCCTGGAAGAGACCACTACCATCAGGATAGAAGTGTCTCATCATTGGATAAAGGTGATCACTCAGAATAACTGTGTATTCATTTGCAGTGACCTCTCCCTCTAAGGGGACAAGTGGACCCAAACCATGCCAGCAAAACGCCCCCCACAACATGACACAGTCATCCGTCTCAATCACTGTACATTCAGGCCTGTATGGTTCTCTTGGTGAACTTCCACTTGTTGAGAGTATGGTGAAAGATGACCATGTTACCTTTTTCCACATGTCTGTAGACCAGTTCTTATGGCTGTTGCACCACTGAACTCTCAAGTGCTCGTTGGTCTTTGTAATAAGGGGTTTTTGCACTGGATCTCGGCTATAATATCCCTCTCTGTGCAACTGTCTGAGAACTGTTCTTGCTGATACATTGTGATCACGTCCTGCGTTGATATTCTCAGTCACCTGACTGAGAGTTGCTCTTCTGTTTTTCTTTACAAATCTAACTAAGGCACGGGTATCCCGCTCATCGAATGCGCGTCCTCGACCACAATTTCCAACTCTGCTTACTGATGTTTTCCCTGTAGATGTAAATGCAGATGTCACCTTGGTCACTGTTCCAATTGAAACACTGGCCAGCTGAGCAGTCTTTGTGACTGAAGCTCCTGCCATTCGAGCCCCTACAATGAAACCTCTCTCAAAGTCACTGAGATCTTTCCCTCTTGCCATCTTTAACGATCTGACACCAGAATCAACTGGGCCTGCTCAGCATTTTTACACATGCCAGAACATGACTAGACATTAACTCACCAACAGCATTGTGCAAGACACGTGTGTACAAACACTTAAGTTCATTATAAATGTTCCACTTGATCTTTAAGTTGTCCCTCTAATTTGTCACCCGTCTGTATTTTACCTCGACAACTTCACATACAAAATTAACCTTAACATGATAAACCAACATCGGTGCTTTTATCAAATGGTAAGACTGACAGTCAGACCACCTACTGGATTTAATAAATGGTTAAGAAATCAGTTACATACTTACTGTTCAATAATATTTTTAAGCCACTTAACGTTACTGAAACGAACTATGATCGATTCCCGGTAGTGATGTATTTACGTAACTCAACAGCCCAAAACTTGAGAGGATAAAAGCAAACTTCAACATACAACCGGGTGAATTTCTATGTATTGGCTTCACCGGGCAGCTGTTGTTAATAAAGCACACACAAATGTGGCCTGAACTCTTAACATTAACCGTACAGTGTGGTATTGAAACAGCGGCCTACACCATTTGTCCCGACCTTAAATTAGCATTAGCATTAGCTCAATGTTGTACCGTTAAATACTTCTACCCGTCTGTTTAAAGTGTTATTCACTCTGATGTTTTAATGTATGACAAATATATATTGTGTAAGTAGAGTATACTGCATTAATTACCAGTTTCGGATATTTAAAAATAAAAAACACAGCTGTGTAATGAAGACTAGTCCCCGTCCCGGTCCGTTCCCGTATCGAACTCAGACTATAGCAAAATGGCGGCACCAGGATAAAAATAGAAGGGCGGGACTTCCCGTTTTAAGAAAATACTCATAGGTCCATCCGTTGCGCTGCGTTCATGTGGCAACGGACAAGTCGGAAATAAAAAAAAAACCCTCATGAATAAAGCAAAATTAACATTTTTTGTTAAAAATTTAAACTTTGTGTGGTGTTTTTAAAAGACTCCAGTCGAAATAATCATTGCATTTGTTTGACTAGTAGTGGGATGTTTTAGCAAGGTAATGTAACTAAAAATGAAATCACGACATTAATAACTTCAATAAGCTGATTTCAGTCCATTTTAAAGATTCAAAAAGACAAAAAATTGTGACAGGTGCAACCAGGAAGATGGAAAAATACATAACTTATTACAGGTCAAATGTGTAAAAGACAAATGCTGACAATGACCAAAAAAATGAAATGAATTGAGGATATAAGATAAGATAAGATAAGATAAGATAAGATAAGATAAGATAAGATAAGATAAGATAAGATAAGATAAGAACTTAATAAACAGTGATTGTGCAAACATGGCGTTAATAAAACATATTCATTCATTCATTTTCTGAACCCGCTTTATCCTCACTAGGGTCTGCTTGGAGCCTATCCCAGCTACATATGGGCAAAGGCGGGGTGCACCCTGGACATGTCGCCAGTAGTCAAATATATTAGTGGGAGAATTTTCACATGGGAATGAATGAGAGAAAAATTGTCAGTCTTTGCACTTGGAGGTCCATAGATCGAAAACTAAACGCTTTAAGATAAATGTGTGATAGTGTTTTTCCAACATTTTGATATATAAATTGTTGCTGAAGAAACCAAGAAATGTGAGAGTTATGAAGAATTTGTTTCCAGATTTTCTAACATAAACCCAACTCTTTCCACTGTAAGCTATAGTGAGAGGAATTCTGCCAATCAGCTGTCAGCATTATATTCCCCATGTGCATGTGTTTCTAACATGGCTCCACAAGGAGCAGACAGGTGTGTCTGTGTTCAATTCAGTGAGAAATCACCTCTCAAACTGCAATTGATCCATAACCGTACATCATATGGGAAAAATTTTTGCACATGAGACTTGTGATGAGTCTTGTGAATGTATCGATATATAATCTGTGGGGAAAAAAAGTCTCAAGTGAATAATCAGTTTCAGACTTCATAACTTTTAGGAATAACACAGCTTTGACAAAGTTGTGAATAACTATTTTTTGAAAAGGATTTACTCTATCTTTTGGTGCAGTTTAGAAGTTGATATGACAAATGGCCTCAGATAACATGGTTTTTGAAGTTTGACTTTGAAAGATGCCCTTTGGCAGATACTTGGCTAGATACCCTGTGGTGGCCTCAGCCATCCACTATGGCATAGCCTGCTGGTCAGGCAGCATCTCAGCCCGGGACAGAGAGAGACTG
>JAPTYQ010000023.1:37398115-37410841 GCA_029814465.1 Ostorhinchus cyanosoma
GGACATTTTTAGGTGATTTTTATCTCATGGTTTCATCTTGTGACATCCTCTCACATGTTCATCTATTATACCTTTCATTTAATTTTGATCTAGTATTTTTATGTCTCTTATGTTGTTTTTCATTTTAAATTCGACATCCTTTTACATCTTTCTATTTCTTTTACGTGTTTGTGTCATCAGATGTGTTTGTCCTTTTGTGTCATTTTACGTCATATTCCATTACTTGAATTTCTTTACATTGCTTTTTTTTTTTTTTTTTTTTTTTTTTTTAAATCTTGTTACATACTTTTGGTTGTTTGATCTCGTTCTGCCTCTTAGGTCATTTGTGTCATGTTACATGTTTTATTATTTTCATTTTATGTCATTCATATCTAGCATCATTTATCTTATTCTATCTTTTATGGGGTTGTTTGTCTTACATTTTCATCTCATGTCTTTTACATTTTTTTTTACTTTTTTCATTTTTTCATCTATTACGTCTTGTGTGTCTGTTACTTTGGATATTTTCTGTACATTTCTGTACATCTGCTGTTAAACTTCTCATGTCTGGTTCCACTCCCAAACTCTGAAACCTTTTTGTTGTTGTTTTAATTTATTTTATTTTTACCTGAAACCATTAGTTGTTTTTTTTTTTATTCTTGTTTCTCCTAAAACCTTTGGGATTTGATTGATTTTTTTTTTTTTTTGTCTGAAACTTTTTGTTTCAAGGTGATAAATGGGTGAGTGACGTCATGTCCACACTTGCTGCTCGCGGAGTGGGAGTCCCCAGAACGCGCACGCAGGAAGTTCCTATCCTGTCGAGAGCGCGATTTATGACGTAAGCGACTTACCGCGCAGTGATGATGGCGGTGCGTGAACGCGCAGTAAAAGTAATGGCTGCTCTGGATCGGCGGGTGCCTAGCCTCGATGATTTCGTGGGTCAAAGCTGGACTACCTTGGTCGAGTGGGCCGGTGTGACGGCGGCGGATGGTAAGCAAGCACCGTGACGCAAACACGGGCAGCTATCGAGACGTTTCACCAAAGCATCGGGGTTTATTTTCGTGGAAACGGAGGACAGAGCTAACCATGTTACCCAAACAAAGACCCTGCCGGGTCCTAGCGCTGGGTGGGTAACATGCTGCTCCGCTCCATGTCCCGCTGCATACGCTGTCTACAACAACAAATAAGTCATAGTTGTCGTGATATCACTGTTTATGTGTGTTTGATGGGGCAGTGGTTGTGGACCAGGCTGCCAGTGTGAGAACGATGCGTTTCAGGGCAGCGGACCGAGCCAGGCAGCGGTGGCATCAGAGCGGAAGGAGGCTAGTGTGGACGGCGGGGCGAGCAACTTCTCACCGTGGAGGGCTAGGCTAGGCTAGGCTAAGCTAGCAACCCAGACTAGCGTTGACGACGAGGCACCGTTAGCATTAGCATGCTACGGCTAGCATAAGGAGGATTGAGAGTAGACACCGGTGACGGAGGAGGAGTCTGATGCTGTTGCCACCATGTAAATGCTGGCCCAGCCTTTGATATCAGCAACGTTACTCAGTGTTCTTTTCGCTTTATTTAATTACCCTCCGTATTAACCGGTGTCAGTACCTTCGTATAACTCCTATGAACATTTCTCTGTGAGGAAGGAAATCTCATTTGTATGACTTCTACCCAGAAAGTGCTCTTGCCCTTCCCAGCTCTGAGTATGTGCGCTCACTCATTGTCTGGCATCCCTCCAAGTGCTACTCTGTCCATAACTATCAAATAAAGTCTTCTACCCCCGCACGCCAACATTAGCTGCCTTCTGATGTTCACAGACTATGCCAAAATGATTAGAGCTCAGGGCTGTTTGTTTGATTAGCAGCAGTCAGATGGGAAGCAGTTGACCTGCAAATCAGTCCCTTTATATAACACAGCTGAAGGGCCTGTTGATGAGCAGAGTTTGTACAGGAGGCTTGTGCTTTTTATTGCTCTTGAGTCTGCAACGTAGTATTTGGATCACACCTGACCTCTTTGAAGGGGTACTCAATGTGGATGTCATTTGTAATGTTTCAGGGGCTGATGTGGATGACTGCAGCAAGAATGGCAAAAAGGCTGCAGAGGCCATGTCACTCTGTAAGGAGGGTAAGTCTGCACACCATCGTCTCCAGAATGTGATCAAGGCCATTCCTGTTTGGGACGTCCAAAAAGAGATATTGAGAGGAGAAGTTAAAGATCCAGTGTGTCATATATAGTGACATCTTGCAGGAAAGTTTCATGTCCACCCCCTACACCTGAAAACCATGGAAATCCTTAGAGTCTGGGTTTTTTTAGTCTATTCTGGTTTTTATGATTGAGGAAATATTAAGTCTGGATAACATTCAGACACATGTTACAATAATTAACTTTTACACTCGGTTTCACCTGAATGGAAATGAAACAGAAAGAAGATGAAGTAGGTTTGCAGCTACTGGAGAAACAAGGTGGACTCTGTCGATCAATATGTCCTGTTCTGCTTTTAACCTGCTGTAAATTTGGTTTGCTTAGTTTTCCTTTCACTCCGTAATGACCTGATTAAGTCATTCAGTGTTAAGAATCACAGTGGACCCACAGTAGACATAAACAACTCATTCTACAGTAATGAAAAACACTAGCTACCGTTTTCACATTACCATACATTTAGGAAAACATGATGATGATTGTTTTTAATTTCTGCATTTAGATTCTCCGTAATGTGACACACTGGACTTTTAGTGTATATTTTAATTTAGAGTGATACGACCAAGCCATCATCACAATAAAAATGTTTATCTGTCTACTGATAATTAAATAATGCATGTAAAATCATTTGGGTTTTTTTGAGCCAAAGAGTAAGTTGAAGAAACTAAAAATCAGACTCTCTGACTTTATAATTAGCTTTCTCTGTTGTTAATTTTGTTACATTCTGTAAAATTAATTGATTATATGTTCTTATTAAGATGAAGTTAATGTCAAAGATGGTTATTTGTGGGTTTTAGCTTTCCTTGATGGTTATTTAGCTAATTTAAAGATAGAACATTGACAAATCTTAAATGAAAAATGTTCAACCTGAGAGCATGCAGTTGGATGCTATTACATTTTAACAGACCCTAAGGACTAACATGTAATATTTCACATGATAAATGGTAATCACAGCTTCTGATCTCCAAGGTAAATGGCCTCAATATATAATTATCGTTCATCACTATCAGCTTTTCTTCATTCTTCTGAATCCACACTGATCTATGAAACCTCAGTGAACTCTGCCTTAGTTTTTCTGTGGTTTCCGTATTTCAGTGTCAGAAACTGGCCCGGAGGCGACTGTTAAAGCTTTGTACCGTTGTACTTTGGCACTGTCTGGCCCTGAGCCAGTCCGTCTGAAGCAGCAGCTGTCCGTCTGTCTGGCCGACGCTGCTTCCTCGTCTGTCTATACCTGCATGTCAGAGCAGATCAGCAGGACCAACCTGACAGTGTCACAGTGACCTTCGAAAACCCAAACCCATGTCACAGGAGAATAGAATGTTCTGTTTGAGATTAGGGTTTGGCTCAATCTGACCATAAAGAAGAACTGAAAACCACAAGTAATAACAGTTTACGTTGTTCTCATGTTGTTGAGTATATACTGTGTTCATTTTCTCTATTTTGGTTTAATCTCCTTTGTGGATGGACTTTACAAGTTCTTCCCATGTCTGCCTCTCACCATCCATAGTCACTCAATAGTTAACTGGTCAATCTAAATCAGCCGTAGGTGAGAATTATTATTGTTCTGTATATGTCAGCCCTGTGAGGACTGGTGACACATCCAGGGTGCACCCCGCCTTCACCAGACAGTAGCTGGGATAGACTCACGCCTCCCATGACCTTTCAGGAGATTAAGTAGTGACAAAAAATGAATGAATTCCTTTGGCCGAAGTCATATACTATGAAGACCAATCAAGCTGAGATACTATTTGATTTTGGTGTTGCTGTAATCGACCACCTAAACTGAAACTAAATCATGACAAGACCACATTACATAGAAACTGAGTCAAGACGAAGACCAGATTAGAGATACAAAGGCTTTACAGAATCTGCATTTTTCATATATCACAGATTGATTTGGTATGAGGGATGAGAGGATTCCTGTTCCCAGTTAAACAGAAAGAAGCAGCCTGTGGAAACAATCAGACACTGGCAAAAAGTTTAACACTAAAAATGAGGTGTGAAAGATTTTATCAAACCACAGTAAATGGCACCACAAATTTGTACTTTCAACCAGTTTTGAAATAAAATCCTGAGTCCTTTTTGTCCAAGATGAGATGGAGACAGCAACACTGAGTCATACAGCAAAGAAAGTTTAAGTTTAACAATTTAAAAAAATCTCAGAAGTGTCGATGGAACATTTTATTTCTGATTTATTAAATAAATTAAGATTACATGCCATTTCATCAGTGGCTGATATTTATCTGTTTTGTTTTATGAAAGATTACTCAGAAAAGGAACAATGATCATTTGCTCGGCATAAAAAGGTGAATAAATATAACAACAAAACCTGAATAAACAGAAAATAAGATTATAAGGCAAGTTATTGTAAGCATCAGCAGGGAATTTCACAAATGTGGAAAAATCGCATTAAAGTCATTTTCAAAAGTCATCGGAAAGCATCCAACTCCAACAATAATTTTAGAGCAACGGTAATTCAGTAGTGGCTTTTTAAAGCTGATAATTCATTGATTTGCTAAAATCTACTCACTGAAACATTTTGACTCAAGTATTTAATTGAATATCCAGCGTATTAATACATACATTAATGAACATCAATTGCTGAACACTAAACTCAACATATCGACATTGTATTTCCTGTCACTAATGTTGTAATTGTAATAATGTGATTGGTTCTTATTTTATTTCATTATTTTCTGCGCTTGAAAGAAAATTAGTGTGATCTGATCTGTTTTCAGTTTTTTCAAAATAATGTAAAATGATAACAAAATGAACTAGATAAAGACATAGGACAAAACACTGAGTCACTGGTGTTCACAACATTAAGTCAGTTTGAGTTCGGATTTAATTTAGATGAAAATGATAAAAATATCTGTTTGAGATTTGTGTGTTTTAGGTTCAAAACATGACTGAACACTTCAGAACATCTGACAGATCTAGAAATGGAATATTAAAAAGATGTAGTTAGCAGGAAGGTCATTTAAATGAAACTATAAATCAGTTTTATTTGTCAGTGTAAAAGTAAATTCTGAGGATAAAGATGTTTATTGCAATATATAATTTTATTGCGATAAATGTTGGTTATTGTTCTGCCCTAGTGCTGTTTGAATGTTCCCTTTTTGGATTAGATCAGATTGGATAGAATTTTATTGAGCCCCCTGGAAATTAAGGTTCCAGTAGCAACACCCAATATACACACAAAGAAATATTTCAAGACAAAAAGGGAGAAAAAGTTATATATGTATATACACACACACACATACATTTTCAAAAAAGGGTTTAACAATAGCAGAAGTAATGATAATTATAATAAAGTGATAATAGTAGTAATAATAATTGTTGTCCTGCTGGCTGTGTTCATTGATGTCCCTCCTTTCTCTCTTCCCTGTCCTCTGTCCTGTCAGACATGTCCATCTTCGGCCTTTATCCCGGACACGATGACTTTTACCTGGTCGTATGCAGCCACTGCGGTCAGGTGGTAAAGCCGCAGGCCTTCGAGAAGCACTGCGAGAGGCGGCACGGCCCTCTGGCCAAGCTCTATGCCCGCCTACGCTCCCCCACCTCGGCCCCCCAGCCCCAGCAGAGACCCCATCACGGACACTCGCCTTCCCACGGGACCAATACCGCTACCGCTTCATCCTGGGAGGGTCGAGGACAGGGCGTGGGGTCCATACGAGCGGCCCCACCCTCACCTTCTACTCCACCCCAATACAGACACTCCAAGAACTCCAAAGATGGAGTCCGGTAAGAGCGGGGGGTGTGAAGAGGCAGTCTTTTTAATCCTTCCAATATATGATATGGAGGATGCAAAGATCATTGTGTGTCCGTTCATCTGAGAGTAGTTTATTTCTGAAGGAGAACTAGGAACCTGTTCGTTATTTCTTTCACCCAACTTGCTATAGTTCATGTAACTGTTGAAATGGAACCTCATGCTCTTTTGTGTGTCATCCTTCTTGCTGTTTGGCATTTAATATCTGTAGCCAAACTAGAAAACTATTTTTTTGGTAAACTTGTAAAAACTACTCAAGTGCTGCTGTTGATGGCAAACTCAAAGAACATAAGTGAGCAACACTAACAAGTAGCAGTTTTTTTTTTTTGGGGGGGGGGGTGGTCTGACAGGTCTGGTTTCTGTTCTATATCTGGTGTTCTGGTACGTCACTGAGCCCGTTTACATGTACGTTGGTACTCAGATCATTATCTGATTTCTTGAGTGATCATGTAAACATCATAATCTGGTCTGTTTTAGCAGATAACAGCAGTAATCTGATTAGGAGAAATCAGATTAACACACCCAGATTTCTCCCCAGTAAGCGCATCAGATCTGATTATTACAATTATCTGATTACTAACAATTATTGGATTTTTATGGTCACGTAAAAAGGCTCAGTGTCTCTTATATCTCCGTGTGGACTGGAGTTAATACCACCTCAACTATAAAAAGATATTTCCTCTACGGTGGCTCTTGTGATCCACTGTAGGGGAAGGTGGGGGAGTTTTAATCAGCAGCTTTATCTCCACATGTCACTAAATGTCACAGTCTGTGTGGTTAACGTCATCGTTTCCTGGTCTTGCAGACATTCCCCCCTGGACAAGTCGTCCCACAGCAGCCACACGGAGTCGTCGGTGTTCAAGCAGCCGCCGCCTCTGGAGCCTCAAATGAGCTCTCCACCCCCATCCCTCAGAGACCCCCCCTGGCCACATGGAGGAACGCCGCCTGGACGACCTTTGCCCAGTGACAGGCCCCCCACCCAGAGGAAGGACTCTGCTGTGGCATCTGCGGTGCCAGGCCACCGGATCCCCAGACCCTACAACAAAGTGGCCTCCAGTAAGTACACGTGGACCAGGGTGGATGTGGGTGTGGGGTTAGGTGAGTCACAAATCAGTATGGTCCTTTAAAAGGGTGAGGGGTCATCACCCACGACATCTTAGAGCAGAAAAAACTTCAGAATTTCCATTTACATCCCTTCCTTCTGCTGCTCTCTCCTCTCTGTCTAAATTAAATGAAAACTTCAGATAGAGACCTGATGCTGTAGCTTAAGTTGACACAGACTTGAGCTGTAGAATTGGATTTAAGTCATTTGACAGAATCTGCAATCTATAATTCCAGCTGTCAATCACATACCCCCCTTCTGTTTGAAAACACTCATGATTGGCCAGAAACCTGCATCACTGAGTAGATTTACAGCCTGAAAACACAGGAAAGGAATAGATGCAGTCTCATGTCCTCTCAGACACATCAATTACAATATACTGAGCATCCGTTATGGATTTTTTTGAACAAGGCCACGTAAAGTGTTTCTGTATAGTACTGATATTCCAAATGATGCTCACCAGCACCAGGATGATATGTCCCAGAAGTTACTTAAGACAGACCATAATCACCAATCATGTGGTGTTTTCTTCTGAAATTTCATCATTTTAATACCACAACAATGTACTTTGATATTTGCGACTGTTAAGGATCAATTAGAACCATTTTGAGCTCTATGTTACAACCTCCTTAGCAATAGTAGATGCATTTGGCATCTGTTAATATACCTGGATAAATAAAGGCTAGAGATAGGCGAACATTGATATTGGATCAGTGCAGCCTGTTGAAAATAGAAGGGATGTTCTGTTCAGGAGACCAGTGGACCTTTTCTATAGAGGCAAAAGCCAGAGCCCAATTTGAAGAAGTCGCAGGAATTAACCCACGTTAGACCCGCCCCTTTGCAGATGGATGATGATGATTGGCTCAGTTGAAGTTGAAAATTTTGATGATTTAAATCAGTCTATCAGTCATTGGTGGAGGAGTTGATCCCCATCAAATCCCTTTATATTTTAACCTTTTCTCTTTACTTTTTAAATCTGAATTTTGGTTATTTGAATTGATTAGAGCATGATCAGGATCTGAGTGGAATCCAAGACCGAACAGACCAGTGTGTGTCTCTAATAATTAGACACAGTCCTGTTTATTTCATAAATTAGATGCTGATCATTTCATGGTTTGTCTGTGGAAATAACTCAACAGTTTCTATCATTAATGGGAAATGCTGCTTAATATATGCGTCACATGGGCAGAACAAGTTCCATAAGCATTAGTTCCAGGTTTCTATGAAGTCAAATCTAAATTAGTTCCCAATAAAAACTAGTTAACTATTAAAGAAAGCTGACTATGCTCTCACCATTTAGACTGATTATTTGAAGCACATCTTTTATCTTAGATGAGAAAGCTAGAAAAACATGAATGCAAGTCAGGAATATCCTCCTCTAATACTCAGTATGACCTCAGCTCATGTGTCGACTTCTTCGTAAACTTGCTGTCAAGCGGTTTAATGTTCTCATGAATTACGAGTGGGTTCTGTTATTTACCTCCAGGGGAATCAGCCCAGGCTTGCTCTATAGATTTTCTTTAATCACAGTATTGGCCGTTTGGATCAGAAAAGTGTTAAATTGTGAAATAATGTTTGTTAGATTTTGTCCAGACATGTGGAAGACAATGACATAATGTAGTCTGAAACAAACTAAAGTTCTACATGCTGAGACCTGAACATTTCCTGAAACCAGAGGAGAGCACACAGATACAAAACCTTTAAGTCAACACAGAGGAATGAAATAAAAGCAAGGAACTGAAAGCCAATAATGTCTCAAGAAATGATCAAATAACAGAGTGATGTAACATCTTTATTGTTATTATTTCTGCTGTAAATATTCACACCATCCTATAAAAGCTTTAATCTATCTGAAGTAGGGGTGTAATGGTGCACTTGTTTGTACTGAATCATTTCGGTTTGGGGCTTTTGATATAGTATGGAGGTGTACCGAATGAATACATGTAGCCCATGTGAAGAATGCAAACCATCGAAGCAGGGTGGCTGTAAGCAGAACCCATGTGCAGGATTTCCTCTATAATCAGTCAGCACCACTGCAAAAAAACCCAAAACATTATAACAGAGGCACAGAAGCCGGGTCAGATGTTTGAAGTATGTTAAGTTTCATTTTCAGTTTTCAGTATGCTGCAGCTTTGTGGCACAAAAGAGTCCATGGGTTCTTTTATAGCAAAAACATTTTTATTTTTTACTCAAACTGGCCAAATGAAGTGAACCTGCTCCTTTTCTCCTTCAGCGTGCCTCTGCTGCGGTGTTACTGTGGTCACATTCATAGCACCTCGGGGAATACTGTGAGGCGTTCAAAAACACTCAGTAAATTGCAACGTTTGCCATACAACGGACATTGAACATACAAAAATCCATAACGTGGGGTTCCTGTTAATGCACACATGACTGAACAATATTTGGTAGAAATGTCCTGTACCCCACAGGTCGTTATGGAGCATACCCCCCATACTCCCCCTTCACTGGTCTCTATCACTGTACTGAAAACTTCCTAACGGAAATGTTTCTGTACCCTTACACCCCTAATCTGAAGAAAATAGACTAAATGTCGGGTTTTTCAGACCCAAAAATGCATTTAACAAGAATTAAATGACTTGTAGATTTCATAGACCAGCACTGACTGGGGCAGATGAAATACTGGACACTTGCATATTTCCTGTTCATTGTGGTTGTATGTTGATATGAAGACTGAAGGAATGAACGATTGTTTTCCCTTGGTTTCCTAAACAATTAGATGCCGATGTTGTGAAAATCTTAGATGCACAGTGGTGAGGTCTGGAGGTCCCCCTCTTTCAGTAAAGAATGATAGAATTTTGCCTTCATTTTGGATAATTTCTGTTATTACATATGTAAAAAGAATCCAAAATATCCAATTAAGTTAAAAGTGAAGTGGACCGCAAACATTAAATCTGTTTAAAAGTAGTTACAGTTTCAATCGTTTCCTCCACGTCAATTTAACATGAATTTCACTTGGTGTCTGTGCTTGAACTAGGGTTGTAACGATGTCATGGTGTTAATGGTTAATCACCATTTTAAACATCACAGTTAATGGATCATCAAGGCTGCCAAAAACAGTGTCATAAAGTACAGTAGATTAAGAGTGGAACCAAAGACACGCCAATATGTGCTTCCCACAGGGAATGAAATCAACATTACAGAAGCACTGCATTCAACATTCCATTAATGACAATGACAGAGAAGGAACAGGCTTGACCTCCTGTCTTATACAGATGGTTCAGAAACTCGGACTGTAAATGTATTTTCAATGTGGGCTTGCTTTCGTTCCCATGCAGTTTGCGTTCACTACCATCATTTACGCAGCTTCAGGCTACCATTGTGCAACCCATTCACAACAATCTGGCTGCATAAGCTGTTGTACAGTGAGGCCGTTCTTCTCCAAAAGCTCGGACGGTCATACAAGCTTCATGAGGGTGAACTTGTGAATTGATGCAGTAAACATGCTCTGTTTGATCACAATGTAAACTGCATAAAATAGTCTGATGCTTCACAACAGCGGAAGACGTGCAGGAATTAGTAACATACATTAAGTTTCACTTTCGTGGGGCTGTGCTGCACCTTCACATATAACCCCCCTGCACAATAATCATAATTGTGAAACCACGATTATTTCTTGGACAATAATTGTAGCACCAAAATCTGTAATCATTCCATCCCTGGCTTGAACCTTACGTACTCATGGACATTACAACCTCATGAAACAACAAGTGTATTTTGTTCAGTCAAAATGTGACTCTGAAACTATATTTAGCAGGATCAAATAGATATTCCTATGCAAAACTAAATAACTCCTAGATATGATAGAACTGTTACCATAGCATGCAAAACAGAAGTAAAATAAGCTCTGAATTTGGGTGATGTGCGTATTAATGAAGTTAGAAGTGTTTAAGTGAACACATAATAGTACATGTGGTAGAATGTAGTTTTTCATGTTTTCCTCTGTCCGTCCTCAGAGAGGGAATGTGACCTGGACAAGCACTGCGGCGTCCTGGACCCGGACAGGAAGAAAGTCTGCACTCGCCTTCTGACATGCAATGTAAGCCCCAGACATATGACACTCGACCAAAACCATGTCCTAACCCTCTGGGATCTGTCGGTTTGTCTCTCAGTGAATGTTTGATGTGAAGGAGTTCTGGGCTAAATATGGCACCATGATAAAGGCGTTCATACCAGTTGATGGTGATGGTGACAAATGTGAAGTCCGTTGAAAGGTTGATTTCCTGAATGACACTTGAAGAAACCAGCAGATATTTGTGGTTTCAAAATATATGTAAAAGAATCAAGATAAAAATGACATAAACCACTTAAACACAGGGTGCAATGGGACAACAATGAAGTAAAAGATGCAATAACGCAAGATGTAAAAGGCACAACATGAGAAAAAGGATGTACAAGACAATGAGATGTGAACTACAGAAGATGGAAAGTCACAAGATAAAAATGGATATAAAAGACAAGATTAAAATATTGTAAATGATGCAAAATGAAAATTATCTGAAAATACCCAAGATTAATCTTAGTTTTGAAAACACTTAGTTTTTAGCTAATGTAAACAAATGAAACTGTAAATATGTATTTTAAAGTCTGTAGTTTTTACTTGTTTTTTCAGGAAAATATTAGGTTTTGGTTATATTTTAAGTGAAAAATAAATCTATCTGTTACTTGGTTTAATATTACTAAATGACAGGAAGCTGAGTACATCTTTATACTAATAAAATCCACACAAATGCATCCGTATAATCTTCACTAGACGGTTATAAGTGTCTTCAGTTTGTTCAGGGCTAAGAAGCAGGATACAAAGGAAAAAGCACAAATGAAAGAGCAAAGTGACACCGGCAGAATGTGATCTGGGAGGTGGAGCTGAGAACCCCGGCTCCTGGTTTCTGATCCTCAACTCAGTGACACCGAGGCTGAACATGGCTCCAGAACAGGAAGTAGTCCTTATAAGGAACCTGTGAGAGAAGGAGGAAGTGAGTGTGAGAGGCCACGGACAGGATGAGTAACAGGAAACAACAGGAGAGACGGGAAACGCTTATATATCGCACCTGATCTGAAGGGGTGGACCAATGCTGAACGCTGCTCTATGAGCCGCAAAACCACGACTGTCCTTGTGTTTTTATATCACAAGGGTTTTATTTATTGTGACAGACAGAATTTTTCAGTGCTTTTGTCTTTTTGAGTAAGAATTCAGATTGCACTCATTTTATTTTTGAATCAGAATTAACCCTTAAAGAACTGAACAACCACCGTCCACCAAAACCATCTACTGATCTAAAATGTTTAATACCTGTTGATCCACTAATTCTATCAATACATGTAAATATGTGTAAAATACAGTTTGTCATCTTCTCATGGTTATCATATGCGACCTATCAGGCTCGGTAGTGAAGGAGGAAACACCGTCATCTTCTACAGCATTGATTCACCAGTAAAACCCATGGACTTTGATAAATGACAGTGGATGGAGATGCTTGGTTTATGTTCAATGATATGTTTTACTGATAAAGTCACTTTTTCCTCAGTTTTCTGTTTTGATATAATAACCTTTGAATTTACTCTGCGCTTTAATGAACATCTACATGATCAGTGAATTAAATATGAGAAAAGACAGAGGACAGTTGTGATAAATTACTTAGGAAGACACCACAAAACTAGTTCTTAGGCA
>JAPTYQ010000023.1:37416293-37426798 GCA_029814465.1 Ostorhinchus cyanosoma
ATTCTATCCCCTTTCACCATTCCTCAAATGTTAGCATGGATAGAGTCCTCCGCCTGAAATGACAACAGCTTGTGGATATCTGTGTCTTCCCAGTTCAACATCCCTCTAGTTGTGTTGATATGATTGTTTACTGTACACGGCCCACGCTCATTTTTAACCCCCACAACATTGGGGTCGCACATGCAATACGTCATCAAAACATCATACTTTTGCTGTTCCTTTTACATAGCGTTCTGTTATAATGATTCCACCTTTATCTTTATCTTTGTTACTACCCCCAGAGGTGGTACAAAGCCTTGACAGAGGTTTACACAGACGTCATTCCGGAATAAAGGTGAAATATTCCCAGAACTGAAGTGCTGTGGAAAAGGGGCTTGAGTGTGGATGTAAAGGGGCTCAGTGTGTGGAGACGGGTCTGGATATGTGACAACCACAGAGACACATCTGGGACGTATCTAACACCTTCTCTCTGCAGGTGTGTTCGTTCGGCAGTCACACGCTGGGTCACGGCATCTACACGTTCGACCGCAGACTTCACCACCTGAGGTCGGCTCTGAGCAGCATGTTGGAGCAGCACATCAGCGCCCATCTGTGGAAGTAAGAGATGTCACGCTTGCCTTAATTCCATCTTGGTTCTTTATGGTTTTGTTTGATAAATACAATTATCACTGCAGACGGGGGCTCATAAGACAACACTGTTGACAATAGCGTGGTTTCTCTGAAGTTCAGTCATTCCACCGAACACCTAAGACCATATATTTTTGCTCCCAGTGCTCGAGCCGCTCTATGATAAACCTAATGGTCTTGGTAGGTGACAACAGTAACCTGAGGTGGATGATGCCAGCGCCGGCTCTGCCTTCTGTCCCGTTTACTGAACTGTTAATGAGTGGGAATAAGGAGCCGACACCAGATGGATGAGGAGCCCACACTGCAAATGTTCAGCCTCTGACGCTGATCGAACCCTCCCACCTCCTGAGCACAGATGAATACAGATACAAACGATTTATTAACCGGTTCCTGGCAGGCGGTTTTACTAGTAAAGTCTGCATTCTCACCTGTATGTGCACCTTTATCCAGTTTGTCAGATGTTGTCCAGTCAGATACTGTGGGATCAGACTCTCTTTCCTGATGGGTGGTTGTAGATTTCAACTAGTGATGGGTTTTTAATAGTTGATAGTTTCTGATGACAAAAAGCAACAGTTGGATTATTAGCCCCTATCAGTGCTGCCTGTAAACATGTTGACACTGGAATTGAAGTGTTTTTGACTTGAACATAAATCTGGATTTGAACATCAACAACATGTTGAAATTCTGGATGATTCTGATATTATTTTTTCTCAAACTCAGAATTTCACGCTAAATGTTTCTCTTTGTTCTAGTGTAAATAAATTAAAATTAGATGAAAGTGTTTACATTTATAAACTATTCTTTCTCAGAAAATGTGAATAACCTCAACAAAAATGAACATAAGATGTCTTAAGAGAAGTAAATATAAATTGACCAATATTCTGCCTGTTATTAAATGTTTTGTGTATTTGTAGATCCACTGTGTGTGTAACTTGGAACGCATGTGTGAAAATGATAAACTGAGGCAGAATATTGTTAAAATGGAACTTATTTTTCTGAAGAAATTTCAGATTCATGATAATTTTTTTTCTTTTTGTGGATGTAAACATTTCCATAATGTAAACTTTTTTTACTGTCGTTTTTCTGGTTTGGCTGACACCGGTGCTTTAAAACGTCGTTAATGTTTTGTTGTTTTATTTCTACAGGAAAATACCTCAGGTCACAGACCTTCAGGCTCCGCCTCCTTCAGCCAAGACCATCACTTCTTCTTCTCCCTCCAGCATTTCAGCCACTTCCTCCTCTTCGTTACATTCTAAAGTCCGCACAGGAAGTCACATCAGCTCTTCTCTAAAACCGCCATCCTCTTCCTCCTCTTCATCGTCCAGTCGTGGACCAGGCAGACTGGTGTCGGCTCCACATTCCGAGAACTCTGGGAGCGGCGGCATCAGCACTGGTCACCTGGGCTCCCCAGTGAAACACACGACCCCGCGGCCCGCTGGCAGTGGGCGGCTCAAGAACCCGGTGGGTCGTCCAAGTAAACAGATGATGAAGCTGAGGGAGGAGGCCGTCACTGCCGCCACCCTTCGCAAACGCAAAGCCCCCTCGCAGGAAGGAGATCACTCAGGCCCCGACAGGAACTGCATCATCCTCCAGGACCGGGGCCGCCCCCCCTCCACCGCCTCTTCCTCCTCCTCCTCCTCATCTAAGACCCCTGTTCCCTCACCCCTTCCTCACGGACAGACGAATGGCACGCTCTCCCCCAGCAGCAAACCCCGCCCTCAGCCCTCCCCATCAGAGTCCCATTCACCGGCCGCCAAAGTGGTCTGGACCTATAGACGGACACACACCCCCCTGGGCCACTCGTCGCCCCCGGACCCTTCCCCCTCCTCCTCCGCCACAACCACCAACAACTCCCACAGCCGGGGCATCGTGGGGGACTCAGGGCTGCATGGGCCGGGAAGTGGGCGGAGCTTTGAGCACCAGGGGCTGGTGAAGAAACGAAAGGGGGGCACTGTGGAGGACTCGCCCTCCTCGAAGCCCTCCGCCCACCGTCTGCCCCCCTCCTCCTCCAGCTCTGCCTCGTCCTCTTCCCCTCGTTCTAACTTCTACCCCTGGAAGGACAGTAAAGGCGGGGGGCTGGCGGGGGGCGTGGACAAGAAATTGGGCACACAGAAGGTGAGTCTAGTCGACACCTTTGCGTAAACGTTTGGTAAAACTCAAACAAGAAACTGGTCTTAATGTTGGATCACTCTAGAGGTGGTCGGGGGATCAGGTCTGGGCGGAGTCAACGGGACCCTAATGCGTCCAGATGTTTGCGTAGACTAGGGGTGTCAAACATACGGCCTGCGTTCTAAACCAGACGGTCAAATGTTCCAATCTGGCCAGCAGGATGAATTTGCAAAGGGCAAAATTTACACTGAAGATATGAGCAGTCAAGAGTGTTGAACTGGTTTAAGTTCAGGTTCTAGATTCAGACTAATATGATCAAGTAAAATAACAGCTTAATAACCTATAAATAATGACTCCACATTTTCCTCTTGGTTTAATGTGAAAATAAATTACGTTAAGCCTATAAATAATGTCAACTCCAATTTTTTTCTCTGTTTTAGCGCAAAAATAAACAATACATTAAGAAATTATCCACATTGGTAAACTATGCTTTAACAGTAAATGGTGTATAACTGGAACAAATATGAACAACCTGAAACACTTCTTAAGAAAATTAAGTGCAATTTTAACAATAATAATGTCATAAATGTTTCGTGCCTTTGTAGATACGGTCTGTAATGCACATCTTTAAATAAGTTGAGGCATAATATTGTTAAAATTGCATGTATTTTTCTTAAGAAATTTTTTTTTCAGGTTATTCATATTGTTTTTATTTGAATAGTTTGTAAATGTAAACATTTTTTTGCACTAAAACTGAGAAAATTTTGGAGTTATTATTATTTATAGGCTATTATTTGAGATCATATTGGGCTGAATGTAGAACCTGAACTAAAATGAGTTAGATGCGCACATTTTGCTTTTACTTACTTTATTTCTAAGGTTTTGGCGTTGGAGTCTGCAGAGTATTAGCAGTATCTTTATCTTTTTTTTTTTTAAGTTATTCTTGATGAGAAAGTGTCATCTTTGAGTCATTTACTGTTTTTTTCCTGGACGTGTTTGTTTCTGTAGCTTTGAAATAACCACAAGTGAGACAGAAAAACCACAGGATGAAACTACGGAGTGTTTTGTCAGTGTTGTAAAAACGTGAAGCTCTGATCAGTAATGGGTGGAGTTGAAGGATTCGTGCAGGTGAAGTCGGCTTGTTTCATGTTTGACGTGTTTATCCTCAAAGTGGTTTTTGTTCATTTACATCATTTTGTGAAATAATGCCAATTAACGCTGAAAACGGAGAAGGAAAAACTCAGCTGGTTGTCATGGTAACCAGGCGATGTGGACTCTGGGTTCAGAGTAAAGTGGATCCTTTCGTCAGACCTACATCCTGAACAGTAACAGGCTCCATTACAGCGCCGGCATCTTCTTCTGTGGTGTTTTATCTGCAGCCACTGGGCTCTTACTGTACATGACTAATGCTGCCTTCACATGCTTTGGGAATTATGTTAAATACTAGATATGAACGCTAAAACTGTACATGAACGCCCCCCCTCACATCGTATTTTCCACTCGAGAACTGGTGAAAATTTTGACCCAAGAGATGAAAATAACTGACATTTTCAACATGGCAGAGAGCAACGAGGGGTTAATGATAATGCTGTTAATAAACAATGTTCTGCTGCTGTTAGCTGATAATTTTGCACATTTATAGTACACAGTTTACAAAAAAAATTACAAAAATAAAAAAGAGTTTATCAGATGAATGAACACGTCCAAAACTGTTTTACCCCAGTAGCAGGTCACAATAAATTGTCAGACATTTTTCATTATGACAACAGAAGCACTTGAACGCAACATACCTGTAATTTCAAATTCACAGGTGGAAAGGGTCATCTTTCCAATAGCACCTGAAGGCAGCATCAGAAGATAATGTGGAACCAGACTTCACCAAATTTTGAACCTGGTCTTCGGTTCAGTTCTGGGTCTCAGTGACGTATCCACAAAGAATCGACTACAAACTGTCATAAATGAAAACAAGTCGAGCTTTGTGTGTTTTTTTGTTAGTATTTATTTGTGATCATCGTAACCCTGACGTCCAAACTGTGGCCCTGGTCGAGTTCATCCTCTAGTGACACTGAAACGAACCTTGTTCCAGGTCCATGTTCCTCTGAATCCATGTCTTTGGGTTTATTATTCATGCCAATACTAATACATGCAAACTGTACGACCGTATAACTGAAATTTAAGACGCTTATAAGACGGGTCAGTAAATCTGATGAATAAAGTGGGGGGATTCTGTTGGGTTTCTGTAAATTGGCTTCGGAGTCTGGTTTTGACCAGATCTATATGTAAAGTGTCATGAGATAACTTTTGTTATTTGGCACTATATAAATCAAATTTTATTTGAATAATGCATAGGGGGGGGGGATTCTACAAAAGCATCAAGATGTATGTATTTCTTTCTCTGTCTTCACAACTAACTTATGAGTAACAGAAAATTTAAGCTTGACAAAAAAATTATGATTTGATTTATATCATATGAATATCGTCTGATGTGAAAAAAATGATCAGGATATAATTCTTTTCCATATTGCCCAGTCCTATCGGGAAATGAACAGAGTTAAAGTTTCTAAAAGGTATTAAATTTGATATAGTAATATATCTGTAGACTTATTTCTAAGTAGAATGACTTCTCGTGTTATCTCACAATAATAACAAATCATTGCATTTGTGATTTAATGGAAAAATTGACATTACACGCTTGTTTTTTTTTTTTTACATTTAGTAAATATCGAAAGTTTTGCACAGATGTCCAGTGGAAAAGCCACTAGTGTTGATGACAATCTGGACAAACGATAAATATTGAAGATTTACACATCCATGTTTAGCTGTGTTTTAACAAAATGTATATCTATTTCCAAAAGAATAGACGTTAAAATGTCGATCAGATTGAGTCAAACATATACTGTGATAAATGTTTTCCTGTACAGATTTTAATCTTGTTAATTGTTTAAAGTGTGTAAAACTGAACCTGTTCTATGACATTAACTGTTGTGTGTTTTCGTCCACAGCCAAAACTGCACCACTAGGTGTGCCTGCCTTACACGATGCCAGTCCGAGGAGCAGCTCTGCTCAGTCCCAGACTGTGGCAACACCACTCAGTGTGTGTGTGTGTGTGTGTGAGTGAGAGTGTGTATCTGTGTGTGTCTGAGTGCGTTTGTCTGTGCAGAGTCGTACAGTATGTGTCGATGCGTGTCTGCAAGTGTGTGAGGGTGGGATGAGATTCACAGTGTGGAGATAGAAATACCTCAAGACCATCCGGTTATGCTGCTAAATTAAATATGTTGGTTTATAAAAATTAATTAAAAATGTCCTTTACACTTGGTTTATGTGACTTCCTTTAATGGTTGAGTTCAGCTTGAATTCTGCATTTGTACATTTAGTAAAGACACTTTCTTCTATGTATGATCAAATAAGACTATGATTATGAACACAAAATTTACAAGAAAAACACTAAAAATACAGAAACTCAAAATATAGAAGAACACTAGATATACGGAAAATACAGAAGAAATAAATGTGCAGAAAATACAGAAAAAACACTATTTGCACACTAATCTGATTGTATTGAATGAATCTGGTTCCACTTATGTGGAACACAAGGTTGTTAAGTCTCATTTAACATCAGGGTTTCACAGTTTTCTGAAGTGTGAACGGTGATACTAGAATCTGAACATGGCATTAGTTTTTATTTTTTAGTTTTTTGACTTCAGTTTATTTTTATTTTTGAAAAGGATTGATTTTCTTTTTTGAAGTTTCAGGACAAAAGCCTTTATTTGAGAATCTGAAATAGATCAGATTTTTTCTTCCTGTGTGAATAACATGGTATTGACTTGAAATTCTGAAAAAAAGGAGAAGAGGAAAACTCATGACAAGTCTGTTAAAATTTTAGGGAAGTGAACTCAGCTAAGGAGAGTCAAAGACATTGATTTTAAGTGAAGAAATATGTAATAAAATGGTGAAATCCAAGTTAAAGACAAACATTTCACTTTATGACCATGAACTGGTGTTAAATCCAGGTTTGTTTTGTTTTTTATCCTGATGCAAAATCCAACTATATATTTAAAGATATTTTACATTTCTGAGTTCACAATTGAGCATTTACATTTACAAACCAGTTAAATTTAGTCATTATCACACTTTATTAGAATCCAGGAAACTTAAACTGATCATAACAGTAATGAATATGTTTAAATTAGATTAATTTACAGAGTCTGAGGTTCATCTTGTGCCTTTAGTGGAATTTTTCAATCAATTAATGGTGGAAATATCTTTAACTAGAGACCAAACCAGCAAAAATACACCATGAAGTTCCAAGACAAACTACTGGATAAAAATAGATCTGCAGTGATTAATATTTACTCCATCTCATTGGGATAAATGACAGAAATAGACTAACTGGGGGAAAAAACCCACAGCTGCCCTGGTTTTTCTGGACCACTTCCCAGTGTCCTGTGTTCCGGTTCCGTCATGGAGGGGAATCATCTCGCTCCGTGTTTCACTCTTTGTTTTCTTCCATCGAGTCCAAATCAAACCAGGAAGTGAATGCCGGACCTGCACCTGGAACCGCACGTCCAGGGATTTCACGTGGACCAGGAGCAGGTTTTAGCAGAACCTTCAGGACTCGTTAATCTGTTAAAAACAATGACCCTGGTCTCGGACGCGGACCGAACTCTGTGGACCCGCTGGACCCGGTAGAACCTGTAGACACATCAAATCAGACCAGCAGGTGAGAGTTCAGACTGGTGGTATTTTACATCAATATACTGTAGAAACGTATGTATTTTTCTCTTAACTGGTGGTAAACAAAAGGTCAGAGTTATTTAAGGTTTTAAAAAATTCTAATAAAAGAGGAAACAACGTGAAAGTTGTATGAAAATATGTAAAGATATAGACGTAAACTTAAAAGACAAACACTTTGCCCAACATACCGTGGCAAAAATTATGTAAAAAGACACAAACAGCATGAACAAAATCATTGTCATTATTTGAAAAAATTAAAAATTAATTAAGAAGTTACGTGAGAAGCCCACTCGGAGTCTGAGATTTTTGTGGTTTGTTTCTGTGTATTTGTTTACTTATTAAATGAGGTGAAAACAGACGAGAACAAAATGTAAAAATGCGTCGATCTGAACACATTTAAACAAAATATAGAAAATACACAGACGGTTTAATCTTCTGGTCTTATATGTTTAAGACGCTTTGTTTTTGGACGGAAGTCTGTGTATTTCCATGATTACATTTTATTTTGAAGTCCTCGTGAAGCGGAAGTTGTGTCTTTTCGTAAACTGTAGTTTATTTTAAAGGTTTTAAAAGGGAAGTCGTCTCTGTTATTGGATACTTTTATTTTCAAAATGTGAAAGTTTATTAAGAGTATTGTCATTGATATTTGTATTTTGAAGGTCTTGTGAAGTGGAAGTCCTCCGTATTTTAGTGGATAATTTTTTATTTTGAAGTCCTTATGAAACGGAAATTCTATGTATTTTAATGGATAATCTTTTATTTTGAAGTCCCGGTGAAGAGGAACTCCTCCGTGTGGATCCCGGTCCTTCTCTGGTCCCGGTTCAGGTCATGTCCGCCGGTTCATCCCCGTCTTTCTGCGCCTTCCTGACCGGAGCAGCATGGAGCCCGGCGGACGGCGGATTCACAGACACGGAGCCGGTGGGCGGTAGCCGTTAGCTGTTAGCCGGTAGCGGCGCTATGCGGTCGGACGTGGAATACAGCCCGGTGGGAGAGGGTCTGGGGATGCGGGACTTCTGGCTCTATGTGTGGATGCGGAGGGCGGCGGTGATAGCGGCTCATGTCACCGGACTCGGCCTGACCCTGGTCATCTGCATCCTGTCCAGACCCGGAACCAGTGAGTCCAGCACCGACACCACCGGTACCGAACATGTAGAGGACAGGTTCAGCAGGTCCAGAAGGATCCAGAAAGGCATAAATAGCACGAGACATTCAGTCCGACCATTGTTTAGGTCAAGGGTCAAAGGTCACGTTGCGACATAAAATACGAGACGGAAACATAATAAAATAATATCACAATAAAATATTAAAATACAGTTAAGTCTGAAATATTATATGAAAATTTATATTAAAAAGACACAAATAATAAAAGTCGCAAGATGCAAAAACAAAAAAGCAAAAAACGACGGAAAAATATCCAGGAAATTAAATTTACGTAATAGATGTACCAAAACAGAAGCAAGACATAAGAAAATTAGATGAAACCGATGTACAACAAATCAGTATGATTTTTTTTTGTTTTTAACTTTGCAATTAATGAAAGTGTTGAGGAGGTCCAGAACCAGAAGAATCTAAAAATTAAAAAAAAGTCACAATACATTCAGTCCAATCAGAGTTTTTGTGAAAGGTTAAAGGTTACGATGGAAACAATGTGATATATTAAAATACAAAATATTCACATCTATGAACGACAAAATATAAGAAAAGCCAAAAAATGCACACTTTTTTTTAATACACTGGAGACAAAATTATGGAAAACATGTAATGAGACATAAAAACAATACTTGAAATGTTAGGAAAAAAAGCATAGCCTAAAAGATATAACAAGACAGAAATGGTAAACCATAAAAAGAGGTGAAAACGATGTACAATAAATACAAGATAAACATTTCCTTTAGATTTATGTAATCTTTATTTAACCAAGAACATTCTCAGTGACATTAAAAATCTTTTTGGCAAAAATGTCCTGACCAAGGTAAAACGTACCACAAATTACAGCCAAATAAAGCATAAAAAACTAGAAATGTACCAAATATATGATCAGTACCAAATTTACAAAAAAAATTAATAAAAAAAAAAAACCCAAAAAGACAAAAGTGAAACAAGAAGGAAATGATGTAAAATATGCAGGTTGCAAATAACATGAAAAAATGTGTTCTCAGATGTAAAAAAAAAAGTAAAATCACATAAATCAAGACAGAACATCATAAAGCATCTAAAAATATATATATAAAAAAAACAAGACTAAAATGACAAAGAATGCAACAAGATGTAGGAGATACAATGAGACAAAGATGTGGTGTAAAAAAAGCCCAAGATGACAATGATGTATGAAATGACATAAGATCAAAATGACAAAGCAATGTAAAAGACGTAAGAAGATGGAATATAAAATGATGTACAAAACACCAGTCAAAAAAAGATGCAAAATACAAAAAATCATAAAAAGAAAGTACAATCAAATAATAAACATAACAAGATGAAAACATGGAACAAGACACGATAAGGTTAAAACAATATAAAGACAAATGAAATAAAACACAACTGCAAAAATGTGAAAGTCATAACAAGACAAAATACATTTGTATTCCTGAATTTCCTGATCTTTATTTACTCTAGTCTAATCCAGTCCAGTCTGATCTGATCTAGTCTAGTTTTGTCTGATCCAAACATCCACTTTTAATTCTGTTGTTTCTGCTTCAGGTGGAATGAATGAAATGTGTAAAACTAGAAAATAAATCTGGTTTTCATGTGTGAACTGTGTCGGTCTGAGTGTTGGAGGTTTTCTTAGAGCATCTTATGTCTCAGATGTGTGGATGTGGATCTGCACATGTATCCAGATTCTGATGATGATCTTCGATGTGGTTTTAGGGTTTAGATCCTAACTATTGTTTTTTTCTTGGTTGTAGGTTTGTTTTCGTGGCATCCAGTGTGCATGTCTGTGGCAGTAAGTCTGCAAAAACACACACACACACACACACACACACACACACACACACACACACACACACACAACCCAGGTGATGGTGTTTCCATCA
>JAPTYQ010000023.1:37435608-37448209 GCA_029814465.1 Ostorhinchus cyanosoma
AGGACAGAACTTTCCCAAACGTAGATTCAGAAGCAGCAGCTGCACATTGGATTATTTTGGGACAAATCCTCCTGAGACTCTGTTGGACCATTTAACGTGGACGACTTTTAAGAACCTGATGCACTGAGACCTAGATGGACTGAAGATCTGGTCAATGACCTTCATATTCACCAGCCAGATCCACATCAGGAACAGGTTTAGTAACAATTGCAGGGTTTTATTGAATCTCAGATGGAGATAAAACTGATCCTGTGCAACAGAGACGACTGTGGTGAACCTTAAACCAACCTCTGGACTCTGGGTTTGGAAACTGTAAAATCAGAGTTTGTATCATTAATAACGATCAGGTTTTTTCAGCTTGAGAAATGAAATGTAAATGGAATAAATGTAATAATATGAAAGAGTGTCTGGGATCGCTGACAGGGGAAAAAATGTCAAAACTCGAGAGAAAACTGAGGATTTTAAGGAAGTAATATATGAAGAATTACAATATGAGAAAAAATAAAAACGTCATTAAAGCTATAATATCTGGAAAAAATATAAATTTGAAATATTTAAAGAAAAAACTCCGAACGCATTCAAGAGAAAAACTAAATTATTTTAAGGGAAAAAGAAGGTTAAAAAGTGAATTTTTACTAAAGGGAAAAAAGTCTAAATACAAGTCAAAATTTATTCAGGGAAAAGATTAAATGTTTTAAATTTTTTTTTTTTTTATAAAAAAAAGTTTAATTTTAATTGTATTCACAAAAGAACCTGCAATTGAGAAAAGTTAATACTTATTTAAAAGGGTCAAATATTTGGAGAAATAGTCCAAATTTATCCGAGAGTAAAATCTTTCAAGATCAGGACTTTTATTCAAGAAAAAAAAATTATTCTGAGGAAAGAAGTGAAAATATTGAGAAAAACCTAATATTTTGAGATTGAAGTGATAAATCCACTTTATTTCATTATTATTACAGATTAAAACTGAGGCCTTAAAACACGACGAATGAAACAATCTGGTATTTTTTTGAGAATAAGGTTCGATATCAGTTTAAAATCTCGGTCGCTGTTTGCATCTTTAACTTTTCCATCTTTATTCCTGTTGAAATGTGACTTTTTCCTCCAGTTTTCTTCCTCAGGTTTTGATCCTCGTCTTTGAAAGTTCTTTGTTCAGTTTCACCTTTTGTTTATTTATGTAAAAGGCGTCTGATTTGGGATTTTATTTTCTATTTGTTAAATGTTGTGAATGAATTATCTCCGTCTAGTATTTGATGTTTTGTTGGTTTTTCCTTTCTGGGATTTTGCTTCTGTTTGAGGATTTTTTTCTCTGAGCTTCAGTAATAAACAGAAATATCAGCGGTTTTCATGTGTTCTTATTCCTCATGTTCATAAACAGGTTAAAGGCTGTTTAATCAAAGCCATTTTGACATGATGGGTTTATTCGCCCTCTACTGGTTTTACACTGAATGCAGCTTTAACTCATTCTCAGATCACGCAGTTGAAAAAATGCTTTATCATTCACCTGAGCTGCATGTTTTATTACTGTCACTAAAGCTGACTATTTATTTTATGACCTTTTCTTTTGAACAAATAGATGAAGAAAAAATACAAATATTTCTATAGTTTACATTTATCTGTACTTTACTCAAGTATTTACATCCTAAACTTGTATTTGAATATTTTATATTTTACATAATTCTGTCTACAGCATCAAGACCAACCAAAAATAGACAAGAACGGAGGAAAAGATGGAAGAAGAAGAAACAACTTGGCAAAACAAACAAAAATTAAATATGAAAATAAAGCGCTGTTAAAGGCAACATGAAAATGACATAAAAGATGGAATATATTTTTTAAAAAATTGAGTAAAAACGTATCTGAAGTCTCTAGTTTTCCGTTTATTTTCTATGCAATTCATGTGACTAAAACAATGTAAACCCTCAAGACATTTTTTCCAATGCTGCTAAAAACGGATTCAGAGGGATTTTTGAATTCTTGAAGGATTATTTGTAGCGATATGTGAATATGACGGCGTCATAAACCAGGGGTCACCAACCTTAGTCCTCCAGGGTCGGTATCCCGCAGGTTTTAGATGTTTCCTTTTTCCAACACACCTGACGGCCGTTATCAGGCTTCTGTAGAGCTTCTCATTTGAATCAGGTGTGCTGGAAGAGGGATACGTCTAAAACATGTAAGATACCAGCCCTCGAGGACCAGGACTGGTGACCCCTGCCATAAACTGTCACTTTGTGAAACTATCTGTAAGTTCTTCAGTTGGAGTTTAGTTCATGATTATCCATCCATTAAAAGAAACCGGAAACATCCGACAGACGGCTAAGGAGGGGGCGGAGCTTAAACTCAGCCAGGGGAGGGGCCCATCAGTAGTCAAACTAACACAGTCATGTTCATGTTGGTAAAAACACTCCATTTCTGTCATGATCAGAGTGTAAAACCTGGATTCTGGAGTCACGGTTCCACGTCTGGCGCCTTGTCCTCACAGATGAAGGTGACCGAGTTGTTGAGCAGGTCATACATGTTGACCTCAACGACTCCGGCCGAGACTCCGCCCTCTCGCCGGGCAGCCAGAGCCACAAACACTTGCTGAGCAGCCGTGGCAGCAGCCATCTGGGAAGACTCCTCACTGAGCTCTGCACCCTCTGACTCCGCCCCTTCCTCTGCTGTCGCCACCACCTGATCGAACAGAAGGACATGGTCGCAAAACATGGCATTAGAGGATGTTTTTAAAAATCATCCTGGTGGATAAAGTCACATAGAAGCTATCATGAAACCAGACTCAAACTGATCAATACAAACATTCTATCTCAATTTCTGGGAATACGAGCAAAGATCTGATCATTTGTTGAATGTTTGCTCTTCTATGTGCTAAAAATGCCAAAAAAAACAAACAAACCAAGTGAGTGAATATTTGTAAAGTTGTATTTGAATTATTTCATCTGTAATAATTATATAAACAAATATTTTCTGATGTTAAACGTCAAAATAGGTTAAAAATGGCGCATAAATTAAATGACTTTGAACAGTACTTTCATCATATGTTTGGGGCAGGTTCTGACTGTCCTAGTTCATGGTTTGTATGTGGTGTTCTCCTTACGCTGTGGGATGTGGACGCCTCCTCCTCCTCCTGCTGCTCCTCCTGGACCTCCATGTGACAGGACAGGATGTGGTCCTGCAGGTCCACCTGGGGGGGCAGCGCCACAGAGCAGAGGGGGCAGTTGACATGTTGGCTGCTTATGTGCTCATGCAGCTCCTCGTTTCCTCCGACCACGACTGGACACGACGGACACTGGACTGTCGAGGACACCGAGCCTGGGCCGAACAAACATAGATAGTGACGGACAAGACCACAGATAGATACTGATCCAGTCCTTTGAGTCCGATGTCACGTGACTCCGCTCATTCCTCACCTTGGTGGTCTGCAGCCTGGTGTTTGGCCAAACTGGACGCACTGGGGAAGAACTTAAAGCAGACCTCACACTGGACCAGGGCCTTGAGCTGCCGGGTGTGGTTGGCAAACACATCGGGGTGTTGGGTCCGGTTGTGGTACCAGAGGCCCGACAGCTGCTGTAGACGGAACATGAGGACATTTACAGTCGACTTCAACCAGCAGAAGAAAAACCACCAGAGTCTGAACATACTCACCTTCCACCTGCAGCTTCTCCTGTCGAACCACATGAATCAATATAAAACCTGCCGTCATTACATGATGTTATGAAAAAGCATCTGATCAGTGATTGGTAAACACAGGTGTCAATCATATTCTTGACTCCTACATGTCTAAAAGTACCTTCTGTCTGTCATTTTGGGCAGGATTGTAAAAATACAACCAATCTATTATTTTTATTTTCTTTTTTTATTATTTATTTTACTTAACAGCAAATAATGTTCACACATTGTCCACTTTCTCTGTCCAAAGCAACAAATGCACAGTGTCACTTTTCACATCAACGCTAATCAAACAGGTGACAACGGGAGTCATTTAGGTTTCAGATCTTTCCATCAGACGCCTTCTTCATAGTTGTGTTCATTCTGTTCTGAACATTGAACCTAAGCTTTTTTTTAATGAACTGCAGAACAGAATGACCAGCATCACGTCACAGTTTTGATATTGACACCGATTACATGACCATAAAAATCTGATAACAGTTAGTAATCAGATTATTACAATAACTGGATCTGATGTGTTTACATGCACTTCAGGAATAGCATCATTGAAAAACTCTGGCTTAGATTTAAGTCAATTATTGGATTATTGAATTTTGGAAAAAAGAAATCCAACTGTCAAAGAAGAGAATAAAAAACGATTTAAGCTACAGTGGTAAGTGTTGCCTTCTTTTCATTTTCATTTCAGTGAATAAAAATGTTTATTTTCCATCTATTTTTCATAATTTTGCTAGTTTTCCTTCTTGATGCCGACACTGATCCTAACCCCGGGAGGAAGACCCCGATTACGATGTCATACCTGGTAGGATTTGTTGCAGAGTTCGCAGCTGAAGGGTTTGCCTCCGGTGTGCGTTGCTTTGTGTTTGTCCAGCAGGGCGGCGCTGGAGAACACTCTGTCACAGGTGGAACACTTGTGGAACTCCTTGGGGTGAAACTCCTCAATGTGCTTCCGATGCTCCTCCAATGACGAGAAGCTCAGACAACACTTCTGACAGTCATGAGGCTGGGTTACGTCTGAGGAGAAAAGAAATCAAACATGTGTTACGGCCAAGTTTCAGGTTTACAGAAACCACAGAGGGCTGGGCCGCGGACCAACCAGACCATGAAGAACTATGGGACAGTAAAAAATATCAGAGTGCCATAATGTTTTACATCACTGGGAAAAAAAATCCATAACAACCTCTTAGGGTATCATAACTCTAGTGGTCAGTGTCATAGATTCATTTTGGTTTGGTTTAAGTTGAGACTCTGAGCTTCAAGGGTATTTTCTTGATCATTACATACTTTCATAAATTCACATTTTTTAAGGTACTTGCAAATAACACAAGTCCCAAGTGTTTATATCAAAATGTTCAGGACAATCTCAGCTTCATGTAAACCCATTTTTGACCTGGAACACTATAGAAAGAGATCAATCCTCCAAAATGCTGAAAGTTTGAAGTCAAATTTGGAAAAATGTTCAAATCTCTTGTGAAAACACACCTTCACTCATGTGGACAAAGTGTTTTTGCTGTTGAAATGGGTTTAACAAAGCCTTAGCTCCACAAAACTGGTGGAATATATGAATAAAATAATAGGTAAGAGTAGAAAACATGTCTGAAATTACATTTTGCAATAGCCTTTTTTGAGCATAAATGTTGTCTGTCATTCTATTTTCACCAAATGTCTCTAATGTGAGATGTGATCAACAAAAATAAAAGAACAAAAGAAAACAATCTGGGTTCTATTGAACAGATGGAAACACTGAAATATTTAAGTATCTTATCTGAGACAAAATAAAAGAGTTTAATGTTTACTTGTGTAATGCTGTGGGAGAACATTTGGACATTATTTCTGACAGATTATGGTGGATTTAACCGAACCCAGGTTCATCAAGGATCATCAGAGTCTGATGTCAAATGTCTGGGTTCATTGTGATGATAGATGTTGAGTTCATGAAACAGTGGGAGCTGTTTGTCTTACTGTGGTAGGTGTGCAGGTGGACGGTCAGTCCGCTGGCCTGGCTGTAGCCCTTCCCACATTCCCGGCAAACGTACGGCCGATCACCAGTGTGCGTTCTGACGTGGCGGGTCAGCTCTATGGACTGGGCGAACACGGCTTTACAATACTGACACACATACATCTTCCCTGAAAATACACCAGACACAGCAGGTCAGTGAAGGAGTCATGAAAAACCTGATAACGTGTTGATCATGTTGCTCACGGTGATGCGTTACCTTCCGAGTGTTTCTTCTTGGTGTGATATGCGAGCGCCGCCGCCACGCTGAAGCCCATGTCGCAGTGTTTACAGTGGTATGGTTTCTCTCCTGTGTGCAGTCGCATGTGGTTCTTCAGAGATGAGTTAGCGCCAAACTTTGCGCCACATTCTTCACAAGCAAACGGCTTCTCCTCAAAGTGCTCGGTGCGCATGTGGTACATCATCCCTGAAACACGACCGGTTCTTTATATTTGATCCACTTTACACAAAAAGATGCAACATCCACTGTGAAATAATGGATTCGATTTATGGAGCGCTTTTCTATGAACACATACTCAAAGCACTTACAGTGAATCCATTATTCATTCACCCACACGTCCTCACTCTGGAGGTGGTAAACTACATATGTAGCCACAGCTGCCCTGGGGCAGACTGATAGAAGCTTGGCTGCCAATTCGTACCTACCACCCAACTTTTATACACCAGTGTGAGTAGCAGCACTGGAGGCAAAGAGGGTGAAGTATCTGGCCCGAGGACACAACAGGACATGACTAGGACAGAGCACGGCCAGGAATTATCCCCACAGTGGGATCAGTAAAGTCTTATCTTATCAAACACAACAACCACACCAGGCACAACAAAGCCCGCCCCTCACACATTATTGTAGCTTATTTTGGCATCGATCCAGCTGATGTCATCATGTCTGTGCATGTGCTGATGTCAGCATATCAATTATCTTGATATATGTGCCAAGTTTGATGTAAATGGAAACAAAATTGATGCTTTAATAGACATTTGAAAAACCACCCATTATATTGAGTAAATGGGAGAAGAAAAATTTTTTTTAAAATTCCTAAAAAAAATTTTAATTTGACCTTTTCCCAAAATGCAATGAGATCATCTATTCTTGGTCACTGACAATCTATAAACCAGATCTGGTATGAATTCAACCTATAGTTTTGTTGCTAGAGTGTTAATCATTAAACAAACACACAAAAAAACCAACAAACAAACCCCGCCCCTCGTATTGTAATCTACAGCTTATCTTGTGGAAAAGTGTTTTAGTTGACAGAGCAAACACAAAACAAAATACACCCAATAGATCATGACTGATATTTCCTGTTTTGCTGTGACAAGCAGGAAAGAGCTGATCCCACACTCACTTTAAAGGGTAGATCTCTCTGTCATGTCCTCTCCCTTTCATGACAGAGAGAACTCTCTAACTTTTCATGTCATATCAGTATCAGTTGATTGACTGCTGTAACCTCTTGATGGTGAATCTCACCTGACGGGTGGGCGAATGTCCGTCCACAGAGATCACAGGACACCTTCTTCTTGGCCCTGCCCATGTCTGAGCGGTGAGTCTGGGTCAGGTGCCGCTGCAGAGCCTTCTGATTGGCCAGTTTCTCTGGACACTGAGGACACTGCTGCTCACACTCCTTGGACTGGGGGCAGCGCTTCACGTGGGCCAACATCCGACACTTGTAGTCGAAGCCCTTCTTACACCAGCGGCAGGAGTACGGCTTGGAGGACGGCGACTTTTCCGCAGTTCCAGCTTTGTCTTCCTCTTCAGTGTCCTCCTTGGGGTTTTCCTCTTCCTCCTGCTCCTGCTCCTCCTCTTCCTCCTCCTGCTGCTGCTGCTGTTGTTGCTCCTGCTTTCCTTCACTGTCTGGGCCACTCTGCTGCTTAGTGTCACCTGTGGAGGATCAGTTTACAACCATCAATAGACAATCTGATCTGAACAGTACCAATGACCAACCTACAGCACCTCAGCTCGTCGTTGTTCTCTACCTTTGCTCTGGTTCTCCTCCGACTCTTCCTGTGACTTCCTGTCCGACGTTGTGGGGGCAGGGGAGGGAGGATGGTGTTGGACGGTTCGGAGCAGTGTGACGAGGCGCTCTTCGTTGAGCAGACCCTCCTTCACCTGCCTCATCAGCGCCTCCACCGCCGCTCCAGGATCCGCCTCCTCGCAGCACTGACGCACAACCTGGACCAATACCAGAGGCTTCTATCAGGTCACATATCCCATCATGCCTTTCTCTTCATACTTGTAGTTTAACAGCAATTATACCATGTTACTGATAGGATGTTAATTATGAACCTTTATGTGCATGCTGCAGAATGCATTTTTGTGTGTAAACCATTAAAGCACAACTAGGTTTTATACTTTATGATGTTAATGCAATGAAATACTATTCAGATTGTAGATTTATTGAAAATTAAAGTCACAGTTCAGTCCCTGTTTGGTCTAATAAATGTCATTATCTGAAGGTTTCAAACTGAAGTTCAGATCTTCCTTTTCTACCTGTTGTTCCTGTTCGTCCAGGCTCCTCTGCGCTGCCTGGCTCAACAGCTCCAGGACAGATGGCATGTTGGTCAGAAGCTCCATGAGCTCAGAGGATCGTTCCAGAAGACCAGAGGCAGAGCTGCTGATCTCCATGGCTGATGCTGAGGTTTTCGATTCTTCGTCGGCTGTCTCAGGGGATGTTGCTTCTTTTGACTCTGTACAAACATGAGAATGTGGCACTAAAATAAACACCATCTGACTGTTTATTTCTACTAATATTAACCATCCAATGTCCCGCCCAGAGGCCCTTCCTTACCAACAAAAGTGCATAATCTGTGCAGTGTCGTAGCAAAGTCAAGTGTGCATAATATGCTCACCCAGATAACAGAGGGTTAAATTCAACTGTACTGTCTACGACAACAAGGCCTCATGAGACAAAACCTAAAAACATTAACAGTCAAACACCTATATAGAGGCTTCTAAATGTATGTCAAAATAATGGAATGATATGAAAATTTGATTAGGTGTGAAAGATCTGGATTCACAAAAATCATTGAATCCAGGGAGGTTTCACAGTAGTTTTCCAAACCTCCAGGACTGTGTAACACAGCTGAGACTGACCTGAGTTCTCACAAACTTCCAGACAGGCTTTCTTGGATGCTGGACCTTCTGAATCCTCACACTCCTCCTTTACTGCCTCTTCAGTCTTGCCAGAGGTCGGAATGTCTGCTTTGGGTGATTCGGACCCTTCAGGGTTTGCACTCTGGGGTTTATCAGGCATCGTGACCTGGCCCTGTTTTGAAATCTCCAGGACTGATGGCTGTGAGTACACAAGGCTGCTCAGGATGTTCTTGAAGCCAATGGCCACGTCGAACATCTGCAGGCTGTCGGCGGCGGCCACTATGCGGCCCACGTTGTGTTTGCCCAGAGGTAGTTTGCCTGTGTAGACCATGTCCAGCAGACAGCCAAACTCCTGAGAGGAAACCACGGCTGTGTCAATGGAAATGGTGTCAGAAGCATCCAGGAGAGACCTGCAAAGACGACACAGTTCAACCCAGTGTGTCCACAATCAAAAACAGAAAACATGGAAGAAATCAGGGGCAGCGTCTTGAGGATCCACGATGAAGAGGAGTTTGATTTGAAGGAAAACAATGTTGACTTTTCTTAAGCAGAATTCGATATGTTATTTTTTTCCCCAATTATGTTTTAGTTCAGTTTAAGAACTCATACATAGTGAACACTTGCATTGAGCATTATACTTGGTCCCAGCTGAAGTCTGGCAGATCCATTCAAAATGCTGAACACAGTAGGAGCAATTTTGGGCTCAAGCAACACAGTTACAGTCCATGAAGTAGGTGATGTTATACAGTCAATATACTGAAAGGTGGCAGGATGGTCAGTGTCAGTGGTGCTGGATTCATCTTAGAGGTGGGGGGTCAAGGGGGGTGTTGAATTGAATGACTGTCAGGCGTACATAATTTTGTCACACTGTAGCCTAATGTTGGTGTGTATTTTTAATCACAATCAACAGATCAAGTGGAAAAGTAGCCTCTGCTACAAGAGTCTGTCTTTTGTAAACAGAAATACGTTTTTATGTAAGTGTCGTACTCATGAATATGAAGTTGCTCTTTTCCACACAGAGGGGTGGATAGGCATTTCTCTGTTTTTGTTTATCAGTCCTCCAATTTATGGCGTGATAAAACATAATGTGCCCTCGGCCTTCAGTCCATGACAGGGTTTCTCAATCTTGTTTGAACCAAGCCCCATGCATGGCATCAGCAGCTTGCTGGTGCCCCCCTTATATGGAGGACATGCTGAAAAAGCTGTGAGAAAGTCACAGGGAGTTCCCATCACCTTATCGAAGATTATGACTATCTGCCCCCCATCCCCATATCACTGCTGAACATGTTGAAGGTTGAACTTTCTCTATATATTTAACTCCAGCATAGAGTTGTGACACAGTCCAGAGTTCCACTTCCCAAACACAGTGTCAGACACAGAACCAGTCACAGATTTGTTTTTACCAGGTCATAAACTGATAGACACAACCATAATATCATATGTTAATTCATTTCCTAGATTAAAATAGAAGAAGAGGAACGCTCTTTTTCCGGCTTCACTGGTTTGACTAGTTCTCAGTATCAGAGTAAGGTATGAGACTGCTTTGACAAGGAAAAAGTACATTTCTCTACTCAGGGTGAAAACAAGTGACACAAATCCTGACCTGGCTGTTCAGGTCATGCTACAGAAGATAAGATCTGAAGCTACTTCAGGACTGTGTATGAAAGTGGCCCAGATCAGAGTTGAAATATTGAAACTGGACCAACAGATCTGTTTCACACTTGAGCAGATGGATCCGATTAGGGTCAGTTTGTGGATGTAGTGCTAATGTCATGCTGCTGTGAAGTGGTCTTTCTCTGTACCTGAACAACATGCTGGATGCAGCCAGGACCAGCTTATGGGCACGATGAGGACTGTCTCCCACCAGGACGGTGCAGTCGCAGAAGTGGCCGGTTTTCCTCAGGGCGTGGAGCTGCTGCATCAGCTGATTGCTGTAGTTCGGCAGCTCCATCATCTTAGAAGTCTAGATGAACAAAAAATATTAAAAATGGATCAAATCACAATAAAACACACCTACATGCATCAGTCTAGATTAGTGAAATGTGTTGCTGTTTAATGTTTGTCATGTTCCAAACAAATAATATCTTTTCCATAGTATCAATAATAATATCAATATAATTTCAAACAGTGTAATTTTTCATCTTGAAGGACAACTCAGGTTGTGTTCATTGTTTTTGTTTTAATTTAATATTGCGAAAGTCAGAAGTAAATAACAGACTCAAAGATGGCATGTGCATTCAAGTCTTTTACATAGTTTTGTCTGTTTCTGTCGTTTACATATTGTTGCATCTTTTACACCCATTTCATCTACATTTTTATGTGGTTTTCGTCTTGCTGACTCTCTTCTAGTCTTTAAGACACTTTTCTTCACATTAATTACTTAATTACCTACCCTAGTTGTGTTTCAAGTCCTCTTAAATAGTTTACATCTTATGGATTCTCATCACCTCGATTATATAATTTACCTTATTTTTTCCATCATAAACAATTGAAATCCACAAATTTTGATTTAAAAAAAAATACAAAATGACCAAAAGCAATAAAAAGAAAAAAATATTATAGACCAAAGAGAAAATAATGGACTAAATACAGGTCAAAAGACAAAACTTGACAAAATTACCCTCCCAAAAAGCTGGTGACAATATAACAATCTAATACGAATATTTCTAGATCAATATCCTGTCTGACTTCCATTTCACTTTAAAATAACTTAGAAATAAAGACAAATTCATTTTTTCCCTCTGGGGTTTCATCAACTTTCACTTAAGACCAGGGGTTAACCTTTAAATTTAAAGTAAACGACTGTTATCATGATAATTACCAGTGGTCACTGCAATGAGTTGGTTTCTTGTTAGAACATCATCGTCCAGCTCTGCCATCATGTTAACATTTATTTGTAATAATTAGCCAAGTGATTAAAGTGTACATGTAACAACAAAAGAGAAGTCAATAATTAGCATTAGATATATTGAATTTGATTCTTTACAGTTTTCAAGGGTTGCTATAAGTTAATAAAGCAGAGGTTTAAACCGCAGGTTGATGATATTCACAGGGTCTGGACTGGTGGTGTTTACAAAATACAGGACGAGCTGACCCCGCTTTAGCCGTGTCGGTGCTAGCTGTAGCTACGATAACAACATCATCTAAAGAGAATAGTGTGAGGTTCTGTGGCTCCGTGGACCACAGGAGCCGTCACACCGTGGACAGACCCACAGACCACATATTCTCCATTCACAAGTCTTTACCTTGAATAATTCAAACGATCCGTCTCTTTATTTAAACTTCTATCCGGGACAATTCTGCTGCGCGCAATAAAGCTTTATCTGTTTTGAAAATGGCGACCGCGGTGCGTCGATTAAATGGGACAACTTCCGGTTGGGGAATGTTCCATTCCGGCTTCGAGTTCTTTTAAGTAAAAAAAATAATACTGAGATTAGCTTTTGAATGTTTTATTCGTAGATAACGGAATCAGTTTTTACGTTTTTACTTGACAGAGACAGAAAAGAGTTGAACGCGTTTCCTCAGTGGTTCCGATAGCATCGTGTGTAGCCAGTGGAAATGTTTAGGTTCCTCTTAACCAAAGGTTCCGGTATCCTGCTTTAAAGATTTTAAATTTACCATGGTAGTTACCAGTACAGTGACCTGGTTTAACCAGCCACAGGGGATTTAGCCAAATGTTAAGACAGTGTCAGATCAGATTGTTTTATTTATTTTCGGCGATTTTGTTACTCATTTAATAATTTTTTTTGTTTGGGTCATTATTGACTTTTTTGTTTCTATTCATTGTTTATCTGAAATATTTCTTATTGCTTTTACAGTTATTATTCATGTTC
>JAPTYQ010000023.1:37461208-37487388 GCA_029814465.1 Ostorhinchus cyanosoma
CCCTTGCCCCTTCCATGCAAAAATGTCTTATAAAAGGAAAACTCTAGAACCCAGACAGAATCCAGCCCCTCTCAAAACCTACTGCTACAAATTAACACAAATATCTGTGCTTTATACTCATTACAGCAATTAGAATCAGTACAAGAATCTGTATTTTGGCTGGACTGGAGAAAGTGTGGCCACTTCTACTCATGAAACAATCACAACTCATGTTAACCTTTAACATCAGTAATGAGGACATGAAGCTAGTCATTAGCTATCAAAAGAAACAAGCAGTTTTAATGGATGAAATGATTTCTCTGAATCTTAACATCTTGGGGACATTTATGTAAAGCAAGCATACAATTAAACAAGTATAACTATAAATATGTTTCAACAGATTATAACTTAATTAAAACTCAACTATCCAACCAGCTATATACAACTATATAATTTCATACAACTTTGTTCTTCATGCTGTGATTCTCAGCCCAGTTTCTGAACAATGTGCCTGGTTTGGGGCAGTGTTTTACCTGCTGCTGTCCCGTGTCCAGACCCAGAGCCTTCACTAGCCCTGACGGGTCGATGTACTTCCTGTTGCTGTTCTGCAGAAGTGCAAACAGATACTGCAGATGCTCACAGATGGACTGAGGCTCATAATCTGAAACAGACACAGAGGATGAAGTGCTTTATCATCGATGCCTGCAGGATTCCACCTCTGACAGGGCAGTTTCACTTAGACACTCACTCAGGCAAACATTTAGGAGGTTTTTTAGTCTTCATCAGAGAAGAGTGGTGCCACCCGTTACCTCTTGTGATACTTTACTGTTTTAATTTGAGTTGAGTCGCTTTCAACAACTTAATTAAATGCAAACCTTGAGATTTCTTGGTTAACTGCAATGTAGCCAAATCCTCAAAACCACCTCACAGTATGAAAATGAATGCATATTTAATAGAGTAAATACTGTAGCAGGCATTCTGTAATAAGAGTGTAACTGTATAAGAAATAAAAAGGACAAAATAGGTAAGAAGATAAATTAGAATACAAAGGTATGAGCAGTATATTAAAAAACTGATAATACTGCTTGTACATACCAGACTCTGAATTGTGTTCCTGTGCTCTGGAGTTGTGGCACTGATAGAGACTCCTTCGCAGCTCCAGGTTGTGGAACCATACTTGCAGAAACGTATTCACATAACATGTTGCCCCCAAATTGGTCAGACCAACAAACGTGTTCTGGAAAAGGAGGAAAAAATGAAAAGGTATGAACACTGTGGCAGTTCTGGCCTTGTGATCTATTCAATACTTTAACTGATGAGCCAAAAAGAAGGGATCCTAGAATCTGAATTTTTACAGATGTCCATATGTAAAAGTTACCTTGTCCCGACGCTCCGAGTTTGGGTCGTCAATATTGTGGAAAGCATTTTCATCAATCTCCCCGAGCCACGCCTGTTCACCAATACCCACAAGACAGTTTGGATTTCCTTTGCAGTTTCTCCTGTAAAGTCAAGCAATGATCATTAAGTTATTTTACTGCAACGACCTACATGTATACAGCCATAATCTAGGCCAGGTGTTCACCTACTTTTTCAGCTCATGACTCAAAAGAGAAATGTTGTGTTTCCCGAAGTAGGGAGACACTTAAGTGCACATTCCACCACTGGGATTAGGAAAACATAAGCAAATGTAGTACTGATAAGTATAATACTCGCAGAGGAATAATCTTGATTTTGCAATTTATTTATTTACCATGATGAATCACATATATTTATAAGACCAGTATAAATATTCATCATGAACAGGGGGTTTTGTGCATAGCAAACTATGAAGCAATCACAAACTTTGATGGAATCAAGCACTGTATTTTTAACAAATAGAAATATTATTTTATTGATGTAGACAGAGGATTGGATACATTCTTGAAGGACGTATGTTGTGTTTACCACACTGGTCCCTACATTCTTCTCCAAATAAATGATGGTGTGTGTATTAACTGTCTAATGTGCACATCTAGGTATAAAGATGATAAAATAAGCAATAAACATGGGAACACAGTGACGTACACATACCCCTGTTTTTGCTCAAGCTGTGAAACTTCTGATAGTGAAACAATAAAACCGGTCACCATACTGTTGTGACATGGTAATTGTCATTTCGGTTGTCATGATCAGGATAGTTCTACCTGGACCTCACTTTAAGATAGAAACCTCAATGACTTTTACGCCTTCAACACGTCTGTGTAAACTTTTAACATTATTCTGATTAGTGATCTGAAGGATCAATGTTTTGGTCTATATTAGCATGTCTGTGTAGAGCTAGCTGCTTAGCTTTGAATTTAAATTAAAACGACCTCTGCGGCTGCACTAAAAGTAACACAATTACATATTAGTGGTGAAAAAAACGGAATATGTTACAGAAAATGATATTGTACCTGCAGGCTCCTCTCTTGCAGGCCGGGAGGTTAATGCGATATGCTAATTCGATATGCTCCCAGCTAATTTCTTCTGGTTTCACAGTTTCCACCCAACGCCAGGCTGCTTTCTCTAGCTGCAAACGAGGTGCCATAATTCTGCAACACAATGGCAAAGACGCAGTCAAATAGGCGAATGGCCAAACTGGATAAAGTAAAGATGCAATAGCATTACATTACCCAAACCACCGGGTATGCTAACTAGCCGGCTAATGTGAGCTAAATATGTTGTAGCCTGATTCTGACGAAGCAAACTACCGCTTGCTAAAGGATGCTACTTTAACAAAGCCAAGCCAATATTAAGTAAACCGTTTTATCTTACCTAATTACACTTTAAAATGGAATACATCACACACATACACAGAGCACTGCATTGCAAAAGACCAACACAAACAGTATTTGCATGATAACGTCAGAACTGGAGGCCACCATCATGCTAATGTCAGCTAACTAGCATGCTAGGTTGTAGCTAGCCCGACCCGGCAGTGTTAGCAAGTCATCTTTCCCTGCGTTTTAAACTTAACGCCAACGGAACGAGTTTTATTGTGTGAAAGTTAAATATTATCGAACCTTTCATGCGTGCGGCTGCTTCACCAAAATATATTTATGTATTTTCACATTTTATTCACGGTTTATTTTAGATTTAGCGCCCTTGCGTCAGTATATAAATAAATAATTTCCTCCCTCAAAACCAACGCGACGTCAGGTGATGACGCAGTGACGTCTCCTTGTTCTGACTGGACAATAACGACTGTGGGCGGAACCTGGAGGAACTATTGGAACACACCGCCATCTAGAGGGAGTTCACTGCAGTTGCACCTGAAGCCAAGCTTATTTCGTGTTTTCCATTTAATATTTTAGTATTGTTTTAAACAATTTTCTGTATATTATTGATTATTTTGGTTCATCACAGTGTTTATTTTGTTCATTTTGTTGACGTCCTTGTTTGTTCATGAAAGACATATTGAACTTTTATTTTCAGCAGCAGCAGGAGGAGCAAATATCAGGTCAAGTAAAATAGCCCTGAGGAGACAATGTGCTGGAATTCCTGATCAACAGTAATGTGTTTTGGTTTTTTTTTTTTACAACTGAGATCATTTTTAGGAAGTGGATTAAATGTTTTCATACAGAGTTCAGTCTGCAGAAATTCTCATTAAGAAATTTTGTCCATAAAAGTAATGAACAGAACCGGTGACAAAGGGCAGCCCTGGTGGGGTCCAACCCTCACTGGGAGCCAGTCAGACTTATTACTGGCTATGTGGACCAGGCTCTCACTCCTTCGGTACAGGAACTGAATAGCCGATAGCAAGGGGCCATCCACCCTGTACTCCTGGAGCACACACCTCCAGGATGCCATCCTGGAGGTGTGTCTTGGGACAAGGTTGTAAACCAAACTCCAATGCCCTCTCCAGCACCCTAGCTAGGGTATAGACCTGGTCCACGGTTCCCCGTTTGATGATGGCCACATTCCTCCTCCTTCATCTGAGGTCCAACTACTGACTGTGTCCTCTTCTCCAGTACCCTAGTGTATACCTTACAGGGGAGGGTGTCAAGTGTGACCCCCCTATATTTGGAACACACCCTCTGGTCTCCCTTGTTAAAGATCAGGACCACCACCTTGGTTTACCACTCCATCCATCTCCTCGTCTCTTGGTTCCATTTCTTCCACAGAATGCATCTTGGTGGGATTGATGAGCTCCTCAAAGTATTCCTTCCACTGCCCAACTCTATCCTCAGTTGATGTCAGCAGCTCGCTACACCCACAGTGTGGGCAAGTTGCTGCCTCCCCCCCAAGGTGCCGAATAGTTTGCCAGAACCTCTTTGGACCCGATCAGTAGTCCTCCATATCCTCACCGAACTCTTCCCATGTCCGAGTTTTTGCCTCAGTGACTGCTACAGCTGTAACTGCGCACCACTTGGCCTGCCGTTACCAGTTGGCTGCTTCTGGAGACTCACAGGACAGCCATGCCCTGTAGGCCTCCTTTTCAGCCTGACAGCTCCCCTCACCTCTGGTGTCGTCCAGCAGGTTAAGGGATTACCTCCATGACTGGCCCAGCTACCTTACAGCAGCAGCTCGCCACTGTCACCTTGACAATTGCAGAGTGGAACCATGCCCATTTGGACTCAATGTTCCCCTCAGAACATGGTTGAAGCTGTGCTGGAGCTGTGAGTTGAAGATCAACCTGACGGGTTCTTCCAACCCAATGTTCCCAGCAGAGTGCACTACTCGTTTGGGCCTACCAGGTCTGTGCAACATTGTACCCTGCCACCTGATCCAACTCACAACCAGGTAGTGGTCTGTTGACAGCTCTGCATCTCTTTTCTCCCGAGTGTCCAGAGCATAAGTCCACAAGTCTGATGACACAACTACAAAGTCTATCATTGACCGGCAACCAAGGATGTCCTGGTGCCACATGCATCGATGGGCATCCTTATGTTTGAACATGGTGTTTGTTATGGCCAAACTGAGACTTGCATAGAAGTTCAATAACTTAATATTGCTCGGGTTCAGATTGGGCCGGCCATTCCTCCCCACCACACCCCTCCAGGTCATGCTGTCATTCCCCACATGAGCCTTGAAGTCCCTCAGTAGGACAAAGGAGTCCCCTTTCAGGGTGTTTTCTAACACACATCCCAAGGACTCCAAAAAGGGTGGGTAATCTGAGCTGCTGTCGGTGCATATGCACTGACAACAATCAGAACCCATTCCCCAACCTGAAGACGCAGGGAAGAAACCCTTTTGTCCACTGGGGTAAGGCAGGGAGCCTGAGGGCTATTAAAAAACCCCTCCGTTGCCATCCGCCTCTCACCTGAGGCCTCTCCAGTGAAGGAGAGAGTTTTCGGCAGGGAGCAGAGTTCTCCACCAGTTACTGCCAAAAACTGCTTCCCCCATCAGAATAAGCTTTCAAAGCTACAGGAGTGAAATGACTTTAGCATCTCACATTTGGAGGGATTCTGGTGTGGCAGGGTGAATTTGGTGCACATAGTCCTCTTCATCACTGACTTAGGAAGGGGGAGCTGTTTTCGGCAGCTGCTGCGTGATGCAGTTTTTGGCAGGGAATAGACTTTGGCCCAACATTTGTAACCAAGGATTGGACCGCCACGGTCTGCTGTCCAATTCACAAAGCACCAGACCCTTCTGCTTCCACCTGCAGGTCATGGGCCTATGTCTTCAGTTTGGGCTGGGCCCCATTGTACTCACCCACAGGCCCCAACCCCTCCCCTAGGCCCTATATTGTATACGCCTCCCTGTAACTCACTTATTCTGATGTGCTCTGCTCAGGCCGTGACTGCTCAGGCTGGGAATGTACGGCGTGCTGTAGCCAACGCTGTTTAGCGTAATTCACTACTTATGAGACACATTTCAATTTCAGAGCAATAGACTATCAACTTACCTCCTGGTAGCATAATGCAAGGAAGAAATGGGTCTAACGCAGAAGGTGTAGCCCATGCTGGAACCAGGTCAAACCCACCAATAGAAACTTTTCTCTAATCCATCAGCGTAGACTCCACCCATTAAGTGTAGCTGAACTCACAAGCAAAAGTTTTTAACTTGGAAACAAAGAGAACTGATTTATAAGCAAAATGATCTTTTTTTGATTGCCACTTGTCTTTTGGTCTCAAATCTTTTTTGATTGCAAATCTACTTGATTAATAAAGAAAAAAATGTCTCTCCATACTTTCCTCAAGGTATCCCATGTAATTACTTGCAATAATGCGCAGTAACCCTACAAAATGTCAATTATGTGAAATAAGTCGCACAAAAATCCTGTGCTTACAGTATCAATGCAATATTTTTCAGATATAAATGCACTATTTTTTTTATAGACGTTCATAGTTAACAGTGCTCATATTAAGATATACATACTGTTAATGTCCATTTTAGATCTATTTTTATTCTACTTTTACAACTATTATTTTTGGTTTTTTTATATTCCACTTTATTTTACTTTTTAAATTTTTTGATTTTAGATTTGCTCTATTCTTAATTTTAAATCAAAAAACCTATTAATGTTTGCCCTTACTGGAGTAGCATTCCTAATTTTGACCGAATAATAGTGACAAAGACTATTATAAAGTCTGTGCATCACCTTCACTTCTCACATGGAATTAAACAAGATTGGTAAAGGGCAGATCCACACACCCACAGCTCTTACTGCAGTATTGCCGTGCATTAGTAGTTTTACAGGTAGCAGTGTTTTCTCAGCGTGTATTAGTACTGTTACAGATGACTCAAACCACATTTATATGACTATTGATTAGAAATTGAGCCCTTCTTTGGTAAAAACATTAAAATAAAACATAACTGAGACAATGTGTGATCATTAAATACTGATTTTATTATTAGTGAGCAAACAATTAAACAGGAAGTCACCCATCAAACAACCAGTCATTAGAAAAATAAAAGTCTTTAGTGATCCACGTGTTCCGTTGAACAGTTTGTATATTTAAAGGTGACAACCCCTTGTGGGTTCACTCATCCGTAAGTTCAGAGTTGACACAAACCACATCGTGCAGCTCAAACAGATGACCTCGTCCTTCATCGTCTGGACAAAAAGCTGGTTCCGACGTAGAATTAAAGGGATGCCCGATTCAACACCTCTGTTGTGATTCATACTGATCAGAAACAACACTCTGATTGCAGATCATCAGTTTTTAAACCAGATCAATCTTTGGCTTTGGGGAAAAAATGAACACTTTGGCTTGTGAAATACTGATTAACCTTGATTAATGAATCGTTAGAAGAAGCTGAAGGTTTAAAGTCCACATAAAATAAACTAATACTCTGCTGTTTCATAGTGACTTTAAATCTGTCAGTTTTGGACTGTTTGGATAAAAATAAACTTTGATTTTAAAGGCAACAGGCTGAGAAAGACAAACTTACTTTGTCAATTACTTTGTGGGTAACTTGAATGAATTTAATTAGTCTTATTTGTGGCTCTTCCAGTTTTCCCAGATTTGGAACCTGCCTTCAGGGTCCGAGTCCCACATGTTTGAACAATTTGCCTTCCTGCAGCTCATGTTGCTTTCATGTGTTTTTTTATCCAACAAACAGTTCAAAACCAAAAATACTCAGTTCAGTGACAGATAAAAGAATTATGTCAGCTGCAAACAGCACATTTAATTAAGAGGGTAGATTAAAAAATGAATGGTTGGTGAACTTTTGCTTCATCTTAAAGTTCACAAAATCCCAATTAACTAGTCACTTATTAAATATATTAGTAATATTGGCGCTCTATTATGAACGATTTACTTCACCTTATTCTGTATAGGTAAATTGTACAACTAAACAGAAATGTAGCTCCAGTTCTCCCCAAAAGCACATTGAGTTTTCCCTTTTTATAATAAATTCTTACTCGAGTCTATTTGCTCATTAAGTTAACATTTTTGATCATGAGTCAGAGTGGTCCTTTTGTTAAAATAGTAAGCTTGTGTAACTTTTTGACTAAAATGAGTCAAATAATAAACAAATACTCTGTTTTAAATATTTTAATATTAACTCAGTTGAGTTATTACTTTAAGTGGAAATCATAAATATCCACATGGACATGAGCAGGTTCATACAGAGCCAAATGACCCGCTATATGAACTAATAAGTGACTGGTTTCTGTGTCGGTGCACCTTAATATGAAGCATTCATTTAAGAAGAAACATTAGTGACATTTTGCTTTATGAGACCAAAGACCAAAGGTTGAAAAAAATAGGTAGAGAATCCAAGTGATGATGTTTAAAATGAGGCATCATATATTATTTTAGAGCTAAAGGCCTGAATGATCCACCACTAATCTGACATTTTAATCTGATGGACTTCAGAACATCCGCTGATCCTGATTTTAACCAAGCAGCAGCAGCTTGTTTCGGTTTCTGTGACATAAAAAGTGCAAATGAAAAACAAAGTCGTCAGATCCTCTGAATGAAGCCGAGTCTAGCCTCCCATCTCTGGTCTGAAGCAGAACCAGAGGATCCAGCTCACAGTGAACCATCTCAAAGCCCTTCAGACCCACATCAGTCTGCGTCACTGCCCTGAGTCTGAACACGAAGCTGCATCAACACTTGTACGTGGACTCGGTCTGAGCTGCGGGACTACAGCCGGTCTCGATCCTGGTCTCGTCCTCGGGCCCTGGTCTCAGGCGTGCTGGTCCGGGCACTGCTGCAGGCGTTCGTACACTTTGTTGCGATGCTGAGGCTCCAGACAGAAGGCGATGCTCTGCTCCACCTCCTGGCAGCGTCTCAGGAAGCGGCAGCGGTCCCGGGCCAGCTCCTCCCATGGACCCCTGCGATCCTCCTCCTCTTCACTGCAGCTGGCGAAGAACTCCTCCACGTCGTCACAGAAACGGACCTGAACCATAAAAAGAGATTAGGATCAGAGCGTTCACAGGAGGATCAAACACACAATTACACAGTTGTCGTCGTACTGTGGATTTTCTTTTCAGAAATGGACATTAAAAAACAAGACAAATATAAAATCTGTTGAAAACAAAAGAAACATTCTTTTTTTCTTAAATCAAGAGAGCAGATGTGTCTTGGAATGTGTGGTCTGTAAGTTTTTAAAAAATAACTGTCATTTTAAATTAAGACAAAAAACTGTTTGTCACCATTTAAAATAAGATGTTTCTATTGTGTTGTTTGTATTGTGTGGAGGTAGTTATGTACCTTAACAGTCAGTACATTTTTGTGAGGTCACATCAATCAATGAAAAATGTTTAAATGTAGTTTTATGTTTGATCTACAGGGGGCAGCAATGATCCAGCCAAATGTGTACACCTTGAGTCTTTGGGAAATATTTAAAACACAAATATGAAGACCATGAATTAAAGTTTTTTGTTTCTCTGACTTTGATTTTTTTTACGCACTTGGTTCATCTGTCAACAGCAGGAAAACTCACTGTGAACAGGAGACTAATATGAAAAATTCATTTATTACAGTTGACTCTAAAAATAGAAATAACGTGAAGTCTTCGAAGAGGAAACACCAGCTCACAGTCTTATAATGTGTCTGAATTTTACGTCTGAGTCAACAGTGACCAAACACAAGCTGAATCATGTGTATTTCAACACGTTACATCATGTGTCACGCTCAAATAAGAAACAAAGTCATTTCACAACTCACCCAGACATTCTGCATCATCAACAACTGATATAAACAACGGCTCTGATGAGGCTCAAAAATCACTGAATATTTAGATATCTGCAGTCAGTACGAACATAAATATAAAGCAGTTAAATTCAGGTAATCCTTTGTACTGTTTAAAATGTGTTTTTCAGCTCTGAAGTTAGATTCCACCCCAATTCAGTAGAGCTGGTAGTCATATTAAAATAATACACAATCAACATTTGGAGACAATAAAGTAAACTTCTGAGTCATTTCCACATCATTTTAGAACTTTTACTCCACTTCATGTCCTGGAATTTCTTTACCAAGTGACGATGTTAACGTGTATTAAAAGCTTTATCTCCTCAATTACAAAAGTAAGAAATGTTCATTAACAAACACGCTGAAATGTTGACGTAATATAACATCTTTACTTTTCTTATCTGCATTACATGTGGGAGCTATAGGATTCATGAACCTGATACAAGTTGCAGCGGGACATGACCTCAAACCCTGATGATGCAGGTTATATTTAGGCTCTAGAGTCATGCTACTCATCTACACTTTTACTGTTGTCGTGATACTTATCACCAGATGTGGATAAAAAGTACTCACATTTGTTCCATTTTTGACTCCTGCTCTTTGTCTCAGTGCTGTGACATTTCAGTGGTTCAACACCAAACTCAAACAAGACCTGATATCAGGTCATGGAATTAGGCAACGTTGTTTGACTAAAACTACATGAACTGGAGGATTTGGGGGAAGATTTTGTAACATTAGACTAAAATTTATTTTGCACCTATATTACTACATCAAAAAACTGTTCTATATACCACAGAACCAATCTGTTTCAGTCAACACCTCATGCTCTCATTTAATGAAAACAGACTTTTAAAAAAGCCCATTTCTGGGATATTCTGTTATTTCTCTTCAGGGTTTTAGACCAACTTCAGCAGAATGTCTTCTCTTTCCTCAGCTGCAAATGTGTCTCTAAAGTTGTATGATTTGACAGTTTTTCTTTGTCTTCTAGATCTCCTGCATTATAATCAAAATACTTTTATTTATTATGAAATCAGAAGTTTAAAGAGACTCAAAAAATGTTGACATTTAATTTATGAAGACAAGACATTGGGTTAAATTGTATTAATTATCATGTGCTAATACAGAGGTTTTAGTGACTTTAGTAAACACACAGTACATGAGTTGATTTTCCCCTTAACGTGTGGAAGATTATTGAACATACTTATATCTGTATCCAAACACTTTAAAAGAGCTCAAACAGATCAAGAACACCCAAACTGCTTGATAACAATAATGACACAAGGCGTTTCAGTTTGATCTATACATTGATTTAACCACAGATATTTGTGGGGAAAAAACTAGCCATCTCAGACCAACTTGGCCAGTTCATGTGGTGGTTTTCTTATGTGAAATTTCATCATTAACCTGTGTCTGTAAGAATCAGCAGGTGATCCTTTTATTGGGTAGAAATTTGTTCAGACCATAAGAGAGATCATGGATTTGTGGAAACAGATGTATTGTTGCCAGAACAGGGAATCTTGAATTGTTTTGACTATTTACCTGTGATGATTAAATTTAATAATCTCTGAATGACATTTTAAGGATTTAGATTAGAGCATTAGTATTTTTTTCCCCATAAATGCTGTGATCTAAATCCTGGAGGTGAACTGTGGGGGTCTGGATGAGCCGGTATGATGGGATCTGTGTTTAAACAAGTTTTCAACACGATGAGTTGATGCAGACGAGATGAACTCGACAGAGACAGGTTATATTTCAGGTTCAGAGTCAAGTTACTCATTTACAGGTTGCCTCCATGAGCTACAAGTGAAAAGGCATATCACACTTTCTTGACTTTACCTTTATGACCAGAGAACTGTGAGATCTGAACTGTCACAAACATTAAGTCTAATGTACCTTTTCTCTTGGACAAAGTGAGTTGAGCTATTCTCTGTTTTTGTCTTCAGTCCTGAACACTTAAATTGAACCTAAAGTTGTGTTTTAATCCAAAAGCATAACAGCAGTACTGCTAGAGAAAACCTTTTGTGCATAACCAGGTAGAAGATGATTGTTCAAAACTAAGTCTTGATTTGATTTGAAAAGATCTTATAGCATTAAACTGAAATGTCTGATACTGGTAGACAGATATTTTAGTGTTTGCAGTATCAGAGCAATTTTTAAGTCAAAATTTTAAAGCTTTTTCAACAGCTCTAAAAGGAAACTTGAATGCTATTATTACTGTGAGAAAACACACTGCCAAACTAGACAAAAGGAAGCATTTACTGACTCTCAAACCTAGTCCTTCTGTGGAAGACAAAGTGCTGAAAATTGTCTGTTACCAAGGCGCGAGGGCTTTACAGAGGAGACCCATCAGTAGGACATCCCACCCAATACATGGCTGATGTACCAAAAGCTTGATGACCACTGACCAACTTAAAACATGCTGTAGATGCCCAATGGGAACCAACTGCAACCATTAGATCTGTCAAAAGTCAATTAGTGAATTTAGCGTTTAATCAGGTGCCTGTGTAGTCCAAAATAAAAACAATAGCTGAACTCCATCAGTGATGTGTTTTGTAGTTCATCACACTGACCTGAGATCAGCTAGAAATGGAATAACAACAAAGGGAACACACTGACACAGGGAACACACTGACCTTTTTGGTGGATCTGCAGCCTGTGGACGTGGAAGGCTCAGAGAAGCCACTGTCTAGTCTCTCCTCAGCCTCCTCCTTCCTGTACTTGGGAGGTGATGCCGGGTTCTGAAGGGGGGCCTGAGAGGCCTTTTTGGCCTTGGTTCTGGGCGCCTGAGTCCTCAGAGGGGCCTGGAAATTCAAGGGGCTATAGGGGTCCAAAGAGCAGCTGAAGGAGCTCCAGAGTCTGAGACTTTCACCTTCGTCTGCTTCGCTGGCTGACGTAGAGTCATCCCATGTGTCTGATCCTGACGGTGGAGATGGGGCCGGGAGGGTCGGGGGGGAGGCAGGGCTTGACGAGGCAGAGGATGAGGGTGTGGTGGCAGCAGCAGAAGGGATGGGAATGGTCCTCGGCAGCGTTGGGGGGCCTGTGTGCATCCGGGCTGTGAAGTTCCGGGGGTTGTAGGGGTCCTGACTATGGCACAGAGAGTTCCACAGACGCTCTGCCTCCGAGTCACTCTCTGAGTCTTCATCATCTTCATCAGAGGAGTTAGACAGATCTGATGTGCCCTCACTGTCAAAACCATCATCATCGTCGTCGTCGTCATCCTCACTGGATTCTGATTGGCTGCTGTCGTCATCGCTGCAGGGGCAGCCCATGATGAAGGCAATGGTTTTGTTCTGGCACTTTGGAGTGACAATTGCCGCCGCAGACGACAACTCCTGAGCTTCACTGTCATCTTTCTGTATCTCTTCTTCTTCATCTACCTCCTCTTCTTCCTCCTCCTCAGGTGTCTCCTCCTTTTGTGGGTGGATAAAATATCCATATACTTTATCATCACATTTTATAATATTTTGATTCTCAAAAACACTGCCTTTAGTTCATATTTTACATTTATAGATTTGCTGCAGACATCATTTAAAGAGCAATTCTCATCTCATCTCAAAACTATGTTAACAGACAATTCAAGAAGTGGTAGATGGACTTTTATCCTGAAAAAAAAAGCTCTAAGAGGAGGAAAACACAAATGACCTGATAAAATACAGCTGAGATTTGTATTTAGTTTTACATTTTCTACTCAATTAAATTTTTACACATTCAAAGGATTTACAACATTTAAGTGTTTGATGCCACAACCAGTTCCTTGGCAGTACATTCTTTCTCAAGTTCCAATACCAAGTTTCTACACTACAGTTCCACAACAAATGATTATTTGTAGATTACAGGACTGTATCATACTTCATATTACAATAGAAAAATGGTATTGAAAATAGTATCATTAAGGATTCTGGGTTCAGCCCAGGCACTGATAACTGGACAAAGACCATGGCCAACTCCATATGTTGGTGTTGTGATTTGACTTTTGGAACTGATTTGGAAAATTTTAATACAAATAGAAACACAGGCCTACCTCCTCCATATCTGTTCCAGTGGTGGAACTGCTCTCAGTGGATCCCACCACATCCTCCAACTGCGGCTGCTTGTTGATCGGAGCTGGAGCTTTCATCATGTGCAGCTGGCAGATCTGGAACTGCTCCTCCTCCAGACTGGAATATCCATTGTCCTGATCCGGGCTCAGAAGTGTCACCTCAGGGCAAGCAGCAGCAGCACCTTCAGAGCTGCTGAGGTGGTCTGGGATGCTAAGCTGGTGGTCTGCTGCGGACTTCTCAGAGCTCTGAACTGTGTGAAGGCCTCCATTGTTGGCTGGCTCCTCTTTGTGGTGAGCCGGTCCAGTGTTTTCTCCCACCGTCCACTCCCTCTCCTCGCTCTGGACAAACGCGGCCGATGCTTTTGTCTCGGATCCGGGTCTTTGTGGACAAAACAGACCTGTCACAGTCCAGGACAGATCTGACAGTGGTTTACCATGTGGGTTCTCCTCATCACCCCCCCATAAGCTGCCCCACCAGGGCCTACCTTTACTTCCAGCTTTAACTCCCCTCATTTCCTGAGATGAAACTGAGCTCAACAGGACGTGGCTGAGGACAGTCCTGGCAGATGAGATATATCCAAGGTTTAAGTTCACCTCCTCGGGATCCTGAATCCCCATTTCCCGCAAAGACTCGGCGGTCAGCCAGGGCAAACCGCTGTTACCTGCGGCTCCTTCGTGCTGACACTGCAGGTAAGTGAGGTGAGGAGCGGGCATCATGTCGTCGAGCTGCATCAAAAACGCATTTTCCTCTTCAACAAAAGTTTTCTTCACATCCCCGTGGATCCACCCGACTGTCTTATCAGACTGTACCGACGAGTTTTGAGCTCGACCCGGGAGATATTTCTGCAGAAATGACAACGCGGGCCTCGACACTACGGAGAGCAGGCCGATCCACGAGCTTTCCTGACTATCAAGTCCCGGAGAGGTGATCTCGTTACCGCGCGGGGAAGCAGTGCTCTGCCCGCCGGATAAATGTCCCTCACCAGTTATATTTCTGAACATTTTTCTTATCTCGATAGTGCAAAATATAAATTATGAGACATTCACCAAGCTGAGGTGACAACTCTGACAGCTAGCAGGTTAGCTAATGCTAAAATGATAGCTGACAGCGGCCTTTACACTGACACATACCGGGAACTACCGCGGGAGGGAGCCCAGCAGATATCGTCCGTGACGGGGTGACTGACTGCCTGCACCGCGGCGTTTTGCTGAGAGTGGTGATTAGACTTCTTTCTTGTGGACAGCTTAACAGAGGAGGGGAAATACAGGAACATCATGGTTGATTCGTATGAGAGAAAATCCAATGGTGACGATGAATACAAGGCCATCGTGTCTCTGTAGTTCAGGTGAAGAAGCGGCGGTGTCGGCTGGAGGGCTCCAGCTGTAGCCGGTGGTTAGCGATTAGCAGCGGGTTAGCTTGGCACAGGCTGGCGGTTACTTCAACCGGAACGCGACGATTAATTACAAATATTTTGTTAAAAAATAAAGATTTGTTGCCTTCTTCGTCGATATTTAACACAATTATCCAACTTCCACTGTTGCTATATCTCTGTTTTTCCGCGTAAAAGTGTGGATTTTACCGCCGTCTCGTTTCCGTTTGTTCACTCCGGTTTGAGGATTTCATCAGAAATACAAGGGGCCGCCGCCAATGGCTTGAACTGGGTTTAACGTGACACCCGCGGCCAGGGAGCGTCGCGGTGTTACTGAAACGAAGAATAAGCGCTACTACAGTAAAACTCAGGCACCACGTGAAATGTAGTTACATAATCCATAACCACAGTCCAAGGTCTCCCACAGCAGACACGTGTTTATCTCCGTGTGCTTTCCCACGCAGCCCCTTATTTAGACCCGGGTCTGTTTCAGGATACGGGGATGGACACGTGGAGTTACTGTCTCTGTTCTAAAATATACCTGAGCAAATGTACTTTAATTACGGTGGCCCAGAGGGGCAATAGCCCCCCAAAAATATTCACTTTAAAAAAAAAAGGAAATTGTGATTTATTTAAAAAGAAGTAAATGAAAAATAAATGTCCCCCTTAATATGGGCTTTTATTTCCTTGTTAAATAAAAGTTATAATAATATAATAATTGCGTTAGTTAAGCAACTCCATTTGAGTTGGGAAGGGGTTTAACAGCAATACATGGGCGATGCCATGATAGCTCCACTGGAAGCGCCACTTCTCCTCCTCTCAAAATAATTGTAAAACTTCTTGTAGTTAATATTTATCAAAATAATATTAAATGCCAGGCAGTTGAACAATTCAACAATCTAATCACACAATTGTTTACTTGCACTGGTAGTTCACAAAGTTGCAGTCAACTTTTTGTGTTAGTATTAGCTTAACAACAAACCTTCACACAGTGCACAGAAGGGCTATTTACCAATGAAAACTTACCCTAACCTTAACCATTTAACACCCAGGCTTAACCTTAAGCAAAAAACCTTTTTTAATAGTTTAACCACTTTGCAAACTAAATAAATGTAAATATTTTTTAAAATAACTTTATTTTTAGCTCACCGATGAGTTATTTCCTAAGCATTAGCCACAATAGCTGAAGGCCTTAAAAATTTTCATCCTATGCTTTTATTTTTTGTGTTCGCCTTAATTTTAAAACAAGAGACCTTTCTGGTAAACAGCACGCACCTTAATTGAAAGGGTGGATAATGTTTTTCTTTTTTTTGATGACCCTTGTTTAAAAAGTGAAGGGGTTTTGGTTTTTTAGTCCATTATATCTGAGGAGATTGTTTTATTTTTAAAAAATCGTACAAATAATTTTTTATTAGAAGTTTTTTCTTAGGACATAGTTGTTTTTTCCATGCAAGTGTATTTTTATGTTAGGGATACATTTATTTTTTCAGATAGTTCTTTTCTAAATAAATCCATCTTTTTTTTTCTTATGGTAGATAATTTTTTGGGGCTGTTGCCCCTCTAGGCCACCACATAAACCTGTGGCATTAATAATAAAAAGGTTTGTATCTTTACATGGAGTCTTGTTGAATTGACACTATTTTCACACAATTCTGAAACATGTGGAGCTTTGGACTGCTGAAAATTTTATAACCTTGAATTCTACTTTCAGTGGAAAACCAAATTACTGAACACAGTTTGTTAGTAAGCTGTAAATGTTTTAATCATTTACAATTTCTGTCCTCAGCATAAGAAATATGTAATTGTCAGTGATACATTTAAGAACCAAGGTAGATCCCACTTTGAAAACATGCAAAGGTTTCTTTTTTTAATTTAATGAAATTTTTTAATATTAAATATTAATTTAGGCTTTTTTTTATATACTTAATTGAATCGAGGTTTGTGAAAGTGAAAGGAGTTGAATACTTTTGCAAAACCATATGCGTACATTTTGTTTCTCATGAATAATTTTTCAGTGTAAAAACTGTTATTCAATAATTAAAAATTAATTTGTCACTGGGTAAAGAGTTATGAGCTCTCAGCCAAACCTCTTCATGGAAAACACTTAAGTGACACAGATCTGAGTCACATTCTTTAATAGGAACATCCAAAGGTTAGTCTGTTTAAACTTTGACAGAACTGGGAACCATTCCATGCTTTTATTTGTGGTTTCAAAGCATGTGAACATCACAACAGCTGACTCTTCAATGTGAAATGTAAACTGGCTTGAGTGGTCCACCAGATCCGGAAACTGGAAGATCTTTTTTTTGTAGCGTCATGTTCACAAACCTGCGTGCACTATATACTGTTTCAACATGTCAGTGACTTCAACACCCACATGTGAATGACATGTCTGTGCTCTAGGTTATTTTTGTGACATATTCAGGGATGTTCCTCCCAGAAGTTTAATTTAGTATGACCTTTACAGCTACTATATTTACAGTATATGTAAATACATACATGGATTATATCCATATCTACAGTACTGTGCAAAAGCTTTACACCACCATAAGGTTTGTTGTTTAACTGTGACCACATGCATTTCTCAGTCGTTGAAGTTATACATGTACAACTGGACTATATCGTCAATACATCAACAGTATTAAAGACAAACAAGCATTTTAGGGAAAAAAGATTAATATTGAAGAAGCTATATGGGATAATCTGGACAGAGAAAAGGATCTAAAACTATGAAGGTGTGTAAAATACAGTAACACGAATATTTAATAAAATATCCAGAGTTAACCCAAATGAGATGAAGATCTACTGAATCCAAACGAAGGTCACAATAAATCCTGTCTTCACCTGCAGAAGCTGTTAAGTTCAATACTGCGCAAATATTTCCTGAATATTTTTTGTTAGAAATAAAGACGCACATGTATTACAACCCTGCACCAATAACACATCTACAGGCTTCCTAAGACATTGGCACAGTACTGTATGTTCATGCATTTTCTGTAACTGCTTCCTTCCAGCTGACACTGGGTGAATGTGACATGATGCAAAGTTTAAAAGGAGACAAACTGGTAAAATATGCAAACAGAAAATGAAAGAAGAGTGAAGAAAAAGTACAAATAACCTCTTTTTTTAAAATTCAAGTTTATTTTGTAGTGCAAATATTACAAAACATGTTTGAAAATTAAAGTTACACTGAACGTAGCCTGTTTTTATGTGATTCTAATCAGACGGAGTCAGACTACGACAAACCTACTCACATTTCACTGACTTCAGTATGGTTTATGTACAGTACATAAAGATCAGTTCACTTTGAACTTACATTCTGTCCCTGTTGTTTCAGTGTGTCTCAGAGGTCAGAGGTCAAACCCACCGCTTTTACTGCTCGATGCCGTCTGTCTATAACATTCATATAACGAACAAATGAAGAGCGAAGCTGCAGCTCAGACTCACTGAGGTTTTACTGAAAGGGTCATTTGGCATCATTTGAAGACTTACAAGAGCTGAGATAAAACTATATGGATTATGATTTTATGCCTTTTTTTGATTATTATTTTTAGTGGTCATTAAGTTATGTAGAGAGTGTAGTGATTTAAATTTTCTGGGTGTAACTACATTCACGAACTCACAAAACTTGTATCAAATGCATCAGAAACTATGAATGTTGTATTTCATTGTTGGACTTGTTATTCAAGGTATCAGATTTGACTAAGATGTAACAAATTATATAACCTAAACCCGAGAATTCCACCATTTTCATCAAAATATTCAATTTTTACTGATTTGTCATTTCCTTCAACTTTCCCACCTTAATATTCAATAAATGTATGTACCACATAGGTTTGACCTGGACATATAAAATCTGGTGCAAATCCATCAGGTCGAGATTTCTACAAAGTTTCCAGGAGCCAAAACTTAAAACTACCAGGAAGGTCATCATTTTGGATTGAATATACAATTTTCCCCATTTTTATTTTCAATCGTTGTGTTGTCGGTGCTAAAGCGAGAGTGTCTGACCATCACTACTTACAGCTTTAATTTTATGCCATTTCTCTCTCTATTCTAATTTTACAGAAATTTTGAGACATATGATTCACTGGTCTACAAGTAAAAAACCTCAAGAATTAAGTTTGAGTCACTACTAAATCAAAACTTGAGTCCAAATGCTGGTTGGCTGTAGTTTCTGAAACACAGACTTGGGTCAAAATGTGAAATTGTGAGAATTAATGACAGAGTGGGACTTACTCTAAAGGAATGTTCAAGTTAGAGCAAAACACTGTCTGTACATTACAATACATTCAATTTACAGGTTTTTTTATACTGGAACATTTATAAATCTATTGGATAAATGGATATAATCCAATATATATGCGGAATAACACTTAATCATATACATTGAAAACAGATTAACGGCACTTTGGTCATTTGTTTTCAATGATCTTATTAAAGTACGCATGATTTAGCACATATAATTTCTGAGGCAGATCATTAATGAAAAAAAAATGTAGATCAGCGTTAGTTTTATTTTGCTGCTACACGTTTCATTCAGGTTTGTCCGAATTACAGTTTTTTCTTGTCACCACTTAAGTCGACAAACCAAAGATAAACCTGTTTTAGTTTAACTTTTATACATTAATCTTTATTCTCACACAGTTGTCATGTAATCTTACAAACATAATTCAGGGCAAAGGTGTCAAAGAATGATATCTATTTTAAGTAACTTGTATTTTAATTAAATTTCATTTTATATGTTGAAATGGATAGACTTTTGACTGATTTATTTTTTTGACAATTTATATTGTTAATTTAAACATTTTATAAATAGATTTAATGCTGATTCTAATATTTTCTTAGACTAAACACAAAAAAATTATGAAAATAAGTTTAATAAATTAAAATAAAATAGATTTTCTGCTGTTTAGCACCTAAATAACAATCCTAGAATTATAGAAAAAAGAGTTTTGGAGCATCAAAGACAAGCTGATGGGAAAAGAAAAATTAATAAAGGTGATATTTGGTGCATATATTTTCTGGAGTTTTCAGTCAAACTCTGTTATTACTGTCTGAATATGAATAAACTGATTATGATGCATCTGAGCTGCAGCTAAATGTTCTGATATAAACCGCCAACTTATTTGTAGAAGAGCATTGAACAGTAAAAGTCGAGTGTGGTGCATCTCCTCTACAGCGCAAAAACAACAACGTGTTCCCTTCAGGATCCACCGCCTTCCGGATTCTCACAAACCCAGAGAGGCAGCGAGTTTACGAGCTTTCCCAAAAAGTACAAAATCAATCCCAGACAATTCAGAAGCAGGAAGAAATAAAGAGAAGAACACATAGAAAAAGGAAAAATTATAAGTAGACGACGTCTTTAAAGGCAAACTGAGTCACAAACACCAGGATTTTCTTGCAGCTTTGCACAAGAATAAATCTGAAAATGTGCATATTTATTCAGTTTGACATAAGCTAAAAGACCAAAAGTACGTGGACAGTTGTAGACATAATATTCTCTAATCTGTTTTCCTGTTGTTTATTTTTTTTAAATAATTATTGATTTCTAAGATCTCTATACTGAAATAAAGAGGAGTTCATCAGATTACAAAATAATAATAAAATAGATTTTATTGGATCTAATCCTGTATTAAGGCCACACCATCAGAAACTGGTCATATTCAGTCTTTTAGTTTCAGAGTTAGATGTTGGTTTTTATTCTTTAAATGTTGAAGTTCTTCATCTTCTTTTGTTATAAATTAGGAAACATTATTTTGAGTTGGAATATTTAGAGGTGAAGACAACAACCAAATTTTTACTAAAACCAACTAAATCTGAACCACGCTCACAAATAAATAAAAGGCAATTCAATAAAACAGGAAACAAGATCAATAAGTTCATATTAGCACTTGAAGTGAGTGAAACAAATAAAACTTAATTGCTGAAAATAAACTTCAAAGCAAATGAAAGGACTAAAACAACTGGAAATGAAAACCGAAATGTAAAAAGATGAAAATAAAGATCTTTTGTTTCATGTTACAGAAGCACACATAAACTTGAACAATATGTGCATCTGTCCACATACTTTTGGTCGTGTAGTGTACATCTACGAGTGTTAGGACTCAGATCTACAGCTGTAAAACTCCAGTCTGTTTTTATTCTCAGGACACGAAGCTGCAGAAACAACATTACGTCTCATTTCCTCTTGTTTTTTTCTGAGCTTCATGGACCAGAAAACCAAACCTCTCCAGAGTCTGAGTCATTACAATGTCAGATAAGAACAGTCTGATCATCTGAAGGATGGAACGGAGCGAAAAATGAAAGGATCAACTCGGTCCTCGTCTACAGAATCAACTCAGGAGTTAGAACAAACTGTTAGTAGAAATCGTTAGATTGAAGTGAATCCACTGCACGAGCTGAAACTTTAACCAGTCACATCAGTGGGAGAAAATCATGTGACTTTCAGAAAACATCTGGTTCACGTGACAGGACGGACCAATCACAGCTCAGTGTCAGAAAAGATTCATAGTGAAAACAACCAACTCCACATCTGACTAGAACTAAAACCAAACACTTCAGTCTGTGTTAAGTTAAACTCAGTTACATGATATGAATCAATGACTTCAATTAAAAAAGCTAAACTTTGTGTAAGTGTACATTAATAAACATTAACAAAGTAATAAGAATAAGCCAACATTTTTAAAGAGTCATGTGCATTTACTAAAGATGCTCATGTGTCTTAAGTTATATCAATTAATGTTATGTGAACATTTAAAAATGAATATTAGTTAATACTAGACACATTAGTTAACTTGTGTTAGTTAATGCTTATTACTGTTTTTATTAATGTTCATTAATGTAGTCTTATTACAAAATGTCACAAAATTAAATTTTCTGTTTGTCAGATAAGTTCAGTCATATTTATAATGTTCTACTTATGGAATGTTGGACTAAAAAACAAAACAAAACAGAAAACCAAAAAATAGAAACTTCAAACTGAAGTGTTTCACTGAGACCTGATCTGATACGACACATCATCCTACTCAGAGACGAAAAGGTTCAACGTATCTGTCTTTTCATCAGATTAGTGTCGGTTATCGTCACTATGAAACAAACATGAGCTTCAAATGATAGGACCAACATTCCCTGATCTCTGCATTAGGAACACATTACTTCAGTGGAGCTGTGACTGATCACAGTACATCAGTTAATCCACAGGTTCAGTTCATCAACCCATAGTTGTCTCTAAAATGGCACAAAAAAAGTGCCAGATTCAACCTGCTGAAGTCCAAAATCCAAAATATTACTTTTATCAAATCCTCACATTATCAATCTGCAGAATTTTAGACTTTTGTGCCTGAATAATTACAAAAAGGATGAATGGATGTGCAAATATTTGCAGATGAATCCCTTTCAATCAACTGCTTCTCTAATAAACTGTTTTATATCTACAGATCCTGAAATAAAAACCTGAACTTCCTCAGCGTCCAAAAGCCTCCACATGAGCATCATGATGAGCGACGACTGGAACGCAAGCTTTTACTCTGAAAGGGTCTTCCCCTCCTTTTCCCAGGGGTCAGTGGGTGGAGTCAGTGGGCGGAGTCTGCCCGGGCAGTGCCCAGCTGATGCCAGTCGACCCAGTGCTGACCTGGAACGAGCCTCTTTAAGGGAATGAAGGTCTCTCCCAGCAAAGTGTTCTCCCAGAATGCACCGTCACCCAAAACTCGCAAGTGGATCACCCTCTGGTCCAGGTCCCCCCGAGGGATCCGCTCGTAGACCAGCTGAGGACAGAGATGGAAAGAAGAGTGATTTCAACTACAATGGATGAAGGATATCATACTAACAACATGATCCCTCGGCAAATCCATCAGTGACTATCATATGAAATAAAACAGGACAAAATGACAAAGACAAGACGAAAACGTTAGAACATACAGAAGTAAAATAAAATGAGTACACACAGATCTTTACATTTTAAATACTTCCTACAGCTACACTTTACTTAAAATCTATAAATGACATATAAAATAGTTTTTTTTTAATTTTAGTGATGATGTGGCTTTTAGACCAATATGTGAGTCCTACACTGAGCAGGTTTTAATGTTTGAGGTTAAATGGACAAACTTCTCTTTTCTGTCAGGACATTTACATGCACAGTTTAGTCAGTTTAGTACAACTGTTGCAGAACTAAGACATTTAATTGTTGTGTTGTCTTTGTCCTGGTCTACATGCACGGGAATGGAATAGATTTATTGTTGAAATCATGTCGGATTCTGGGTCAAAACACCTGGTCTGGTTCCAGTCTGACTAGTATGTTTACATGCAGGACTAGATCCACTTTAATCCCATTTTCTGTGTGTCTTAGTTCCACTAGTAAAACTTTGATTTTAGTTTAGCCAACACGTTTGCATGTACTTCTAAAATCTTGTTTGGTCGGACTAACACAATTATTTGTTTTGTTAAGTGTCATATAAAGTTGAACATCATCTGCATAAAATGACATCAACCTGTAAATGGACGGATCCTCTGGGTCTGTGATACTGACAGATGAATTTGATACCTCTGGTCTAAAGGTTGTATTTCTGTGCGACACTGAGTCTGGATAGTTTTACCATCTCGTTGTATGTTGGGTTGCAGGTACGTCGTGCTGCCTTTGTCTTCCTCTTGCTGGTTTTTTGAGGGTCTGGGAGGAGATAGAGCTTCACATAGGGGTCTGGGTCTGTGCCATCCTGTAGGGGCTGCTATAAACACCAACACGTACATATATGTCAATAAACACGTAATACTATCTATCACATGACATTCAAGAGCCACTTGGGCCTTAGATCAACTGGTGTGTCTTCATTTAACAGACTGAACTAATGTTGGTCGACAGAAACTCTTAAAGAAATGTTAAATGTGTCATTTCTGTCAGATTCTCTGCAAGAAGTGTGGGCTTTCCTCTATAAAGGTTAGACACCTGACTCTACATTAGAATCTCCAGTGACAGATCATAAAGTTTCATGAACAGAAAGTGAAACTGACCAGGCCTCGTATGTGCATCACCATGATGAACAGTTTGTCGTTCTTGTAGGAGATGGAGAGTTTGACCTCACCGAGCTCCTTCCCCGAAACTGGAGACCAGGAGATCTCTAAAACACAAACAACACAACAGAATCATGAGGTCATTCCTGATCTATAAGGAAACTCTCAGCAGTAGAGAACGATGGGGGTAGTCACGTCTCTGTTGAGTCAGTGTGATGGATTTTATTTACCGGCTGGTTTACTAGCTGCTGTTCCTGGTCTCTCATCTCTTGGCAATGGGTGGAAAAATGTGTAGACGAGGTCACACTGAAACACAAACGCAATTCACACAGTTAGACTCACTTCACCAACAACAGGCTGAGCGAGACGAGGAAAACATCTACTATTTGTTTATTGACCATGTGACTGTAATAAAGTAAAGCTACTATTGTTTGTATATTTATGGTTTTTATAGTCTTGATAAGATCTATTCCTGTTCAAAGAAATACAAAATATCTAATGAATCATTGATAGTTTTCATGACCAGGAAGAACCTGAGTCCAGCAGTGAATCACAAACCAGGTTTAGAAGTTAATCAGTGACTGAAATAAAACCTCTGAAACAAATGTTTAATAAAAGACACACAGACATATTTCATCTATACTGAAGCCAAGTGTCTAAAGCTGGAAAGACCTGATACAGGCCACACCCACAGTGTGTGTGTCTGTCTCTGGGTGTGTGTGTTTGGACACTGATATGTTTCATGGCTGAGTTCTTTTCTGAGAAAGCAGCAGTGAGTGAAAATGAAACCTGACAGATGGTTAAACAGTCAGAGGCATTAGACACAAACAGGAACAAGATGTACCTGAATCCAACACAAACAACTGAAACATTAACAGAATGTAATATTAATGTAATAATGTTGATCCAAAAATATCTAAAAATGCTAAGTTTCTAGTCAGATGCAAAAAAAAAAGTATCACAGAGACTAAACCAGGGACCAAAGGCAAACTTATAATTTAGTTGTAACTAGTTTGGTGAAAAAACTTTACTTCAGATCATCAATAGATCGATCAGACCTGTTTTAAGTAACACTTTCTAGTTACAGGTTCCATCACCTGCACACAGAGGTCAGAGTGTGAAGGTCACTGACCTGTGCGACCTCAGGTGCAGCATGGATCAGATGCCAGACGTAACCATTCAGCTCGTCTTTCCTCCTGTCAGCTGTCGCCTCGCCACGGGAACGACCAATCACAAAACGGCTTGGGAAGCTGTGGGCGGGGAGCAAAGATAGAGACATCACACAGTGTTTATGTGTATTATTCTATATGCATCTGTACTTAAATGTTTTTGTGTTGATTTATGTATGTATGTTAATGATCGCGTACTTGGGCAGTTTGGACGAGGGGAAGATGAGTCTCAGTTTACTGTGAAGTTCATGAAACTCTTCAAACGTCCTCTGGACCAACAGCGCCTCCTGCTGGCTTTCACGCTCCACTTTAACCACAAATGCCTGGAAATAAATAAATCCAAATTAAATTTGTGCTCGCTTTCTATCTTAAAAATTTCACCTGTTTGTTTGGTATAATCCATTTACGTGAAACTGTGTTTGATGCATGCTGGGGGTCGTAGCTTAACAATTTTTCATGCTTTTTGTTGATATTAAACCCACAGTTCCTGGGTTTGTTTGGTACGTACATATCCTTTACTGGCAGTGCGGATATGGCGGCAGATGTACAGGTTTCGGATGAGGCCGTCGCTCTTGGCTGTGTGGACTCGGGGGGCGAAGGACAGTGTGGGTCTCTCCTCAGAGGAGGCGAACTTCATCTGGGCCAGATTGTGGATGAAGAAGTTGAGTTTGGTGGCGACGCTGCCCAGACTGGACTCAATTAACCTGCTCAGATGAGAAGAGGAGGAGGTTAAAAGGCCGGTCCGGGTTCAGGTTCAGCCCTGTGGAGTCTGGGCTCAGGTTGATCCCGTACCTGGTGAAGTACATGGTAGCATCGGCTTCAGACTCATGGGGTCTTAGAGCGTCATAGACGTACTTCAGATCCTCCAGATCAGACAGTTCAGGGATCCCACAGGACAACATCTACAGGAGGGAAAGTCAGCTCAGAGTCACAACACTATCAGTTTAAGTTTACTTTGCTCAGTGAACAGATCATTGTGTTGGTTCTGGGCTGGACCAGACAGAGGGAC
>JAPTYQ010000023.1:37564725-37575162 GCA_029814465.1 Ostorhinchus cyanosoma
GTCTTCACTGTAACTTTTGGATTTCATAAATTCATCCCACGGGCAGAAATGGATCCTTTGGCGTGCCGGTTTTGGTCTGCAGGCCATATGTTTGACAGCCCTGGTTTAGACTGACTATTACAAACCATGTGATAACACTGACTTCCCTTCCTGGTCAGATGAGTCTGAGGTCAGAATTCAAGTGATCTGAGAGATTTAAAAGGCATCAGATCAGTTTCAGGCCAAGAAAAATGTGCAGTTTGAGTAAACCAACACGTTAAACTGGACTAAAACCACTAAACCAGACTAAATGTAAACCTGTGTATTAAAGAGACTCTATGATTAAAGGGTTTTCATTCAGTATGTTTTGATTTATTGAAATGTTGTAGGAAACTGGTCCCTCTGGTCTCTGTCCAGTCCCAGTGGTCTACATTTGGACTCTACACAGGCTCTTCCCGTCCTCCTGGTCTACGTTCAGTCCCTTTGGTCTCTGTCCGGTCCTCCTGGTCCACATCCAGTCCTTCTAGTCTCTGTCCGGTCCTCCTGGTCTATGTGTAATCCCTGTGGTCTACATTCGGTCTCTGTCTGATCCTCCTGGTCCACGTCCAGTCTCTGTGCGGTCCTCCTGGTCTCTGTCCATTCTCTATCCGGTCCTCCTGGTCCACATCCTGGTCCATTGAACCCACATGAGGCTGATTAGCAGCAGCTGATCAGAGCAGCAGAACCATGTGAAGTGTGTTAAGGATCATGGGACTCAACGTGGAGTTCTAATTAAAACAGAACCGGACGACGAGCTGCTGCTTGTTAAACCGCCTCGACTCAGCTCTGGTTATCCAAAAACGGTCTGACTCTGAGGCTGAACGTGACGGGGCAAAACCAGGTCAGATCCAACCTGGACGGAGATTCAGGATAAATGTGAAGCTCAGACAAAGTCACTGCTGCGGTGTGTGTACTTGTACTACACTGGTTATTAGGACATCTACTGGTAGGATTACTGGAGTAGTTTGGTTTCATACAATTTAAAACTATAATTCCAAAATGAAGTGTCAAGTGAAGGAGTTTTCAGGTCATCATGAGCAAAATCTGGCCAAAAAAACCAGCTTTAACTCAGCTGTATTTATTTGAGATCCTTCTATTGTGTAATAATACGTTCTTTAACCCTAACTAATGCAGTGAGGAGCTTCTCATTTCTTAAATAACCATCAATTTGCTACGGGGCAAAAATATTGGACAATACCAGGATTCATCAGAATTAGATTATTAAAGAGGGGTTAAGAAACATGAGACACCACAGAGTCCAGACCTGAAGCACAGCATCCAACTCTCCATCAATATAAGATATGGGATCAAAATACAGTCATGGGAAAATTTATGTTTTCTTCAATTTCTTGTTCCTTTTAATGCCTGGTACAACTAAAGCTACACTTATTTCGATAATAACCCAAATCACGTCAGTTCTTACATCAATATCTATGCCATTGTTCTGACAAAAACAGTGCTTTTATTCATTCCATTTTTTCTTTTCTGTCTGTTTTAGTCACATGATCCACACAGGAGTTAGTACTTGATTGCATAACCATTGTTTTTGATGACTTTGGATGGTCTAATATGGCCTTTTTTCCGTGACTGTATATGAAACTACAAATGGAAACAATCATTGTGATATTTTACTGCAGAAACATTAGAAGATGCTTATAGCGAATGTGTCCTGTAATCAACCCTGTGAGACTTATTTTCTTTTTTTAACCAGGTTGTGATCCATGGTCAATTCATCAAGACAGAAAATTTGCTCTACTGTTCGCATAGTCGGACATCCCACCTGATAATATGATGACACGTATGTATTAAAGTGTGAGTAATGTGCATGTTTGTTTGTTTTTTTTGTCACATTTATTGTTGCTTTAGCTCAGGGGTGTCAAACTCCTTTTATTTCAGGGGCTACATCCGGCTCAAGTGGCCAGACCAGTACAATAAGAAGCATAATTTTACCTATAATTAATAATCCAAATTTTCTCTTTGTTTTAGTGTGAAAAAAGTCAAATTACATTATGAGAGTGTGAATAACATAACATAATCAAGAATGCACATACTGTACTGAAATTTCTTAAGATAAATACATGTAATTTCAACAATATTACGTCTCAGCTGTTAGATCACAGTGGATCTACAAATGCACAAAACATTTAATCGCAGATATAATGTTATTATATTTCATAAGATATTTCATAGTGTTCCTTTTTCTTCAGGTTATTCACATTTCAGACTGATCTCATGAAATCATGTTGTATGTCACACCAGTTCTTGTGGCCTTTGGTGTGCTATATGTACGCATTTTCATCCTTTCATGTGTTATTCAAAGATATTTGATTGCATATCAATTATACGCCAAGATCTCCGGTTTACACACTGTAACCGCTAACCCTAACCCCTACCCGCTAATCGCTAATCGCATGGTATTTGATGCAGCATGAATGGAATGGAAAGCTTATAATGCGTACAGAAAACACTCCAATTAAAAGTGCAGTGTTATCTGTATGTAATTCATGATATGATGCTGCACATTATATTGGGAAAGGATAGTTTATCAATTTAGATATTTTATTTTTTAAGTTTCATTGGTTTATTTAATAGGAACATGCATATTTATGAACAATAATGTAAAAAGGCGCTCAGGAATATAATGTATTATAATAATAACAATAATAATAATAATTATTATTATTATTATTAATAAAATGATTTAAGACTGTTGATATTGATGATGGACTTTTGAAATCCATCTCACAGTGAAGATGATGCTAATAAAAATATCAGGTGGAAAAGCCAAAGAAATCAGGCCGGGGTTGACGTGAGTTGAATAAAATCCGACCCATAGGTGTGTAGACCACCCACTCATCAAACTGCAGCTGAGTCCACATATGATGGTTTTGGTTTTCTTCCAATATAATAAAATCTGCTTGTGTTTGGAAGCACAGCTGACTGTGTGGATCAGAGTGAATTAACAGTCAAGTGAAATCACGTTACTGCCAGCGGGAGCGTGACGCAAAATCACACACAAAACAAAAACAGTCTGACAGGAATCCACACACACACCAGGACTGAGGCGCCATTGGCTGAAGCTGATGAATGGATGGTTGTTGACCAATCAGCAGCATGTGATCGGAGGATAAGTACAGCGATCAGCCTCAGCCCATAGCACTGTGACAGACACACACCTCTACACACAAACACACACCTGTCTTCATCGTCTCCGTCGTCTTCATCGTCTTTGTCGTCTTCGTTATCGTCATCGTCATGCACAGCAAAGAACAGATAAGGTGAGAAAAACAAATTAATGTCCAGTTGTGTTTGTTTGTGATGTTCATATTCCCACAGAGCAGAGTCCACATTTCAGCTGCTACTTTACTTATTCACTTAACTTCACAGATTTTAGACGATTATGATCAAAATCTAAAGCTGATCACCTGAAACCAAAAGACTTGGATATTTCACAGCTTTTAAATGTTGCTTTTCTTTGTCATTTCAACAGAAAACTACATGTTATTTGGACTTTGACCAACAATGTGAGGATATAAGATTTAGAAATTATAAATATTCATCAACATTTTATTCAGTGAGGACGTTGGTTGAATTAAAAACTAAAATTCTGCTAAAATGTGGAACTAAAAAATGAACAATTTGTGGGATTAAAAGTGACAAACAGGCTGATAACACACCTCATGAGGAAATAAGTAAAAAGTCAAAGTCAGTATGCATGTTAAAGTGAAAAAAAGTGGAATGAAATAGAAACAGAATATTAGACAGATTTAAGGAGATGATGTTTTAGCGCATTGAAATAGTCTACCTTTAAATGTGTCTCTATTAATGTAATTATGTTTAGTCCAAAACACTTTATTCTGTCTCATAACGTTGTCAAATACAGCTGTGTTTGAATAAAATGAATATTATTGTTCATCTACCCCAGATTCCAGATAAAATATTACTAGACAGAGCTGTTATTTGCAGAAAATGTTCAGGTATGACCTTGAAATTCCCTTTGGAAGAGCTGAAAATGGAAAAAGCATGTCAAAAACAGCGTCTTCAGACCAAAATGGTGGAAGTCCTGTTGAGTTTAGGATGTGGGTTTTTTATCTGGACATGATACGTATTCGTCCAAAAACTCAGATTAGGTCAAACCTCATACAAGAAGATAAAAATGTAAAAGATGCAAATGAGATGGAAACTTAAACATGTTGACAAGATGAAAATATGAGAAGACTATGAGATGTAAACATAAAACACATAAGATTTAAAAGATGAAAATGTGAAAGACGCAATGAAATGAAAAGGTTAAAGATGCAACAAAAATTAAACAAAACATTTAAATATGAAAGATTTGAGACAAAAATTTCATGTTACGTTAATCATAGTGAGACGAAAATGTAGAATACATGATAGATGTAAAAGACGTAAAACAGCAAAATATAAAAGACGCACTGAGACGAACACATAATAAAGGTAACGAGATGAAAACATAAAAGACACAAGTAGGTTAAAGGATACAAACTGAGCAAACCTGACGCAGCTGTGTGGATTCTACTGCACAAACAGGGTCTGAAAGGGACAAAAACAGGACAAATACGGCCCAATCAATCAAAAAGCTGCTTATTGAAGAAAGGGGCGGGGCAAATGTCTAAGTATTAATGAACAGTTACACATTCAAGATTATTGAGCTGTTGAATCTCAGAAATATTACATTTATGGCAACTTTTACAGTAGACTTTTACCAAATTTACATTAATAGTCCGTTTTAGAAATGTACATGTCATGTTGTATTTAGAATATTATGTAAATGTAAGTATTGGGACACGTTGAATTCAGGTGTTTCTTTTCTAACATTGATCTTAAATCTGCATGAACAGAACATCTTATGAGCTGTAGCCATGACGTGTCCCTGTATCTTTGTCCATATTGTTTAAAAGCATCGACATTTCCTTAAAGCTTATGTAAAGTGAAATGTGAAGAAAGTAGATAGAAAGGGTAGTTGTGGTAGAATATTAATTATTTATTAATTTTATTTATTTAGTCAGAACAGGAAAAATATTTTAGAAATTTAGAGGTAGAATATTTAATATCAGTCATAGATGAAAAAAAAAAAAATCAAAGAGAAATTAAGTAAAAACCATCTCTGAGGCAAAGATAACAACTTAAAGAAAACTAACCAATGCAATATTTATCCCAATATAAAACTGTATTTATGATATTTGTCATTATTGTTTTGTATCTCAGACCCCTGTTAGAGAAGAAACACCAGAATTCTACATGTCTCAATACTTCTGTCCATATAGTGTACCTTTCAGCTTAACGTACTGCCATTCATCTGCTGAAATTATTTAAAGTATTTATGTGATCATCTGTAGAATTAATATAAACCAAACTGACATGTCCTCCATTTCTTGCAGCCTCTTATGTCTTATATTAAAACAGTCTTTCATTTTTTCTTCCTGTTTATTAGCCATGATGAATACCAGAAGACAGCTGATTGGCTGATGTCTCAGACGAAGCACCGCCCCCAGGTGGCAATCATCTGTGGGTCCGGACTGGGCGTGCTCGCTGACACACTGAAGTGTCAGGACTCGTTTGCGTACTCAGATATCCCAGGTTTCCCTCAGAGTACAGGTAGATTTATTTTTTTACTTACTGGTAAAAAATACTAAATAAAAATCCTTTGTCGTTGTGATTTGTTTTGTTCACATCATAAAAAACAATAAGAACTCAGATATTTTTTTTTTTTACATGTTTTTGTCCACTTGTGCATTACTACATTTTTAATATATTTTTTCTTGTTACATCTTTACTTTTTTTTTTTCACTGCATTTTTTTTTTACATTTTTCTTTTACATCTTTTAAGCAACTTTAAGGTTTTCCTTTCCTTGTGTCCTTTATATTTTCACCTGTTTGCATCTTTTATATTTTCATGCTTTTATCTTTTGTGGTTTTTCTTATAACATTTTTGAGGTTTTTCTCTGGCTACATCTTTTACTCTTTCTTGTTGTTCTGTCTTTTATGTGTTTTACATTTTCATCAAAGTTGCATCTTTTATGTTTTATGTCTTTTTCATTACGTTCTTGTCTCATAGCATCGTAGCATCATATTTTCATGTTTTACATCTTTTACACATTTGTCATTTTATAACTTTTATAAAACTACTAATATCTGTCTTGTTTCTTCAACTTAAAAAAAAAAAAACAGCCTTTAATCTTTGAATAGAAACATGACATTTTTTGTGATAATTATCAGTGTGGACTAATATAAACATGTATATTGTGTCATCCATCTCCATGTGTGTTTGTGTTTGTGTTGCAGTGCAGGGTCATGCTGGTCGGCTGGTATTCGGAGAGTTGAAGGGGAAGTCGTGCGTGTGCATGCAGGGTCGATTCCACATGTATGAAGGACACTCGCTCTGTAAGGTATGATGTGGGAATCTTTGGGGTCTAATGTGGGGGTCTGAGGTCTGATGTGGGACCAGCTGGCGTCACTGTGTCCTGGAGTCACATCATCTGAACTGTGATTCACATCCATTCACTTGTGACATTCAACTCACAAACACAATGAGCACAATGTCTTCACCTTCCAAAAATGTCCACTCCGTCATCTACCAACACAAAATAGAACCAGCACTGCCCCTCGACTGGACACCACTTCCACTCCTCTGTGAATAAGGCACTAATTATTCATTTTATTCTTATTTATCCATTTTAGCTAAGAGGCAATTGGATGTATTTGCAGGGAAAGTTAAAGCACTAGATGTAGCTTTCTGAGTTATTACACCTCTGATTTTACTGATTTTGAAAATTAGCATTTCAGTGACCCTCAGTTTTACAGAAACAAACAACTGGCTCCAGGCACAACAAGCCCCGCCCCTCGCACGTATTGTAGCATCGATCCAGCTGATGTCATCATGCCTATGTGTGTAATGTTAGCAGATCAATTGCCTTTATATATGTGGCGAGTTTGAAGTAAACTAAATAGATGTTTTGAAAATTCGCCCATTTTAAGTAAAAGGGTGATTTTTAAAAATTCCTAAAAAAAAAAAAAAAAGAAAGAGGAACTTCGACCTACTTTTCGCAAAATGTAATCAAATCTATTCTGAGTCACTGGTAATCTCTAAACCCAATTTGGTATGAATTCAACCGATAGTTTTGCTGCTAGAGTGTTAACAAACAAAGAAACAAGCAAACCCAACTAAAAACAATACCCCTTGCCTTCCTTCAGGGGGGGCGGGGCACTTATGGTCAAAAGCTGCCACTGACCAATCAGAATGAAGAATTCAGTAAAGGCGCTTCATAAACATCAATATCAATGTAATTTGCTGCATCACTAATGGTCAAGTCCTCGCTCCTCGGCACATCTGCCCTCCTTTCAGATGTTTTCACAGAATTAAATATCACTTCCTGTGTGATATCGCAGTACAACAACTACAAATGACACAAACTGTGTTTTCAAAGCAAAATAGTAGACTTCCTGGTGGGTTTACGTTTTAACCTCAACAGACTTTTCTTCATGTCTGGACGTGATACAAGTTTGTACCAAATTTGGTTCAACGAGGTCCAACAGAAAATAGGGGCTGGATTTTTCTGGGACCTATGACCAGCCCAAGAACCATAAAGGATTCAGAATTTCACCAGTTCTCATTAGTGTAAATTATAGTGAGTTTTCACATACTTTAAGTCCCTCAAAAAAAAGAAGGTGAAAAGAACATCTTATTAACTCGTCTTATTTGACGTGAGAGTAAATGTGAAGGCATCGTTTCAGAGTCTCCAGTGAAAACGCACATTAAAGCAGTCGAGTCACGGTACCACAGTTCAACACACATGACTGTAATCAGCAGCATGAGACTCCATTTGTAACAGGGTGTGTGTGTGTGTGTGTGTGTGTGTGTGTGTGTGTGTTGGTTCAGGTCATGTGTGTGTTTGGTCACATGCATCCGTTAAAGGCTCAGAGCTACCTTTGTTTGCACATATCAACACACACGTGCAGAAAGCAGTGTGTCCTACGGGTGGCGCTGTGTAGTGTAATCATTTAATGACAATAACATATAATGGCACTCAAACAGCGCAGGATGGATGACTAAAAAAGGACATTTTGGTTTTTAAATAAGAAAATAAACAGATTCATTTACAAGAACACTAAGAGAAAACATATGAAACCAATCAAAGGTAAAAAGGAAAAGAACAATATAATACAAATATAATGAACGTCCCAAACTACTGATGAGTCATAGCTACACCCTCATGGTCTCCATAACGACAGGTGTTAACCACGCCCCCTCTCTGTCTTTCAGACAACGTTTCCAGTTCGTGTCTTCAAGCTACTGGGGGTGGAGACTCTGATCGTCACCAACGCTGCCGGCTCATTGGCTGACGGCCTCCAGCCCGGTGACATCATGATCATCAAAGACCACATCAACTTCCCCGGATTGGTCGGCTTGAACCCGCTGTGTGGACCCAACGATGACAAGTAACGGCCCCAGCTGTGGTTGTCATAGTAACAGACTGAGCTGCCCTTAGTTTTTATTGACTGACCTATTTGTTTGCTTACAGGTTCGGGCCTCGTTTTCCTGCTATGTCCGGTTGCTATGACAAAGGCCTGCGTCGCCTGGCGATGGAGATTGGTAAGCAGCTGGGTGTGGCCGGTCTGATGCAGGAAGGTGTGTACGCCATGGTGGGCGGGCCCAACTTCGAGACCATCGCTGAGGCAAGACTTTTACACCGACTAGGAGTGGACGCTGTTGGTACGAGTACTTCTACCTACTAATACTAATACTAATGTTTTTAACTTAGTTACTCGTCTACGATTGCTGGGTGTTTGGAGCCATTGGGTCATGGGAATATTAATATTACAATTAACTGGAATCAATAATAATCTGAGATAACTATATCTACTATTACACTATGGTATTACTAGTTGTACTGCAGTCACCTGTCAGTGACCTAAGGTGTGTTCTCAGGTATGAGTACAGCCCCAGAGGTTGTCGTGGCGACGCATTGCGGTCTGAGAGTCTTCGGCCTCTCTCTGATCACCAACAAGGTAAACACATGACCACACTGATCAATACCTATGATTAGTTCATCAATACATCTTGCTACAAAAATATATATCTTGCAGTTCTGTCTAAAACTTTCATGTTACTTTATGTGATACCAATTAGTTTTTCTACCTTTCAGTGCTACGCTCATGCAGTATAAGTAATTATTGGTTATTGATTATTGCTGTGTCAGGTGGTGAAAGCGTATGAGGACTCAGAATCTGTGAATCATGAAGGTGTTCTGGAGGTCGGTCGGCTCCGCTCGCTTACTCTGCAGCAGCTGGTAACCGAACTGATCAGCAGGATGGAGATCAATAACAACAACACCAGTAATAACTGATCAGGAAAATGACGATCAATAACTACAACAACCAGTAATAACTGATCAGATCGATGGAGATCAATAACAGCCTTTGGACTTCATGTTGATTGGTTTTGCCTCTGAATTCAGTTCTTTAAATTGTCTGTAAGTACCTCTGTGTCTGTGGATGGAAAACAGTCTTCACGTTGACGTCTTCAGGTCCAGGCTCATTTAAGACGGTCTGACGTCACCAATTCAATAGAAAATGAGAAGACTCCACATTCAAAGCAAAATCATGGACTTCCTGTTGAGTTTACTTCATGGTCCAAGAGGCCTCTATGCTCATTTGGAGCTGATACATACTGTATGTTCACCAAATTTGCTGAAGCATCTGGAAATGAACAAAAAAAAAAAAAACTGGGACCAAATGGCATATTCAGACCAAAACGGGGGACTTTCTGTCTCTACTTTAGTTTAAGTCTCCAACAGGCTCTTCTGTGCATCTGGTTCTGATGTATGTCGACGTCAAACTAAATGGAGGAGCTGGATTATTTGAAGATTTGAAGGAAGTGGTAATGAGCCACCTTGAGTTTGTGGTTAAACCTTCATGATAAGTTGGAACATCACATCAACAATAGTCAACAAAAAAGTGCCATTTTGATCAGTGTTCATCATAAAGTTCTTCAGATAATACTAACACACTTACATTCACTCTCTAGTAAGAGTTTGAAGTATGACTGAAAAAACGCAAGAATAACACAAAAATTGCTGTTCCAAACCAACATGGTGGACTTCCTGTTGGGTTTCGAGTTTAGGCATTTATTTTTATGCATCTGGATCTGACTCATGTTTCCACCAAATCTTCAAATATCTAGGTCATAACTCATGAGGTGACTCACTTACCTAATTTTCTAGGCTATTACGTAAGCTATTGAGCTAGGCCAAAGAGGCCTGTATGCACTTAACACTTGTGCTTAATATCGATATACAAAGAACAAAACCTCCGACTGGGAAAATGTAATTTTTTAAAGAAAACTTGTTTTTTTCCAGAATGCCATTTATTAATGATATCCATTAAATAATACAGTTT
>JAPTYQ010000023.1:37605871-37627017 GCA_029814465.1 Ostorhinchus cyanosoma
CAGTGTCTAAAACATGTCCTAATAATACACATTTGCACTAGCTTTTCCACAAAGTATTCAAGCATTGTCAGAAATTCTTTGGATTAATTTCACCACAGTTTTCATTACATGGTGAGTTTTCCATGGTTGTAATCACATGTGTGTGTGTTTCAGGCTGCGTTAACCTGTCGTTCGCCTACGTAGAGGGAGAGAGTCTTCTGATGGCACTGAAAGACGTTGCTCTTTCATCTGGGAGGTCAGTCTGAAACACATCAATACTAACCTGATCACAGTACAGTGGAACCTCGCAGTACGAATTTAATTCATTTCATGAAGTTTGTTTTGTGATTTCCCCATTGAAATGAACTGAAATATAGTTAATCCATTCCAAAAACCACCCCAAAATCTTTTCATCAGGGAAAAAAAGGGCAGTTTGAAAGAAAATAATTTATATAAATAAATAAACAAGTTTTATTGACTTATTTGCCTTTTAAGATGAGACGATCTGTGCATGAGGAAGATAGTGGAGGAGGAGGGTCATTCTGCGGAAGGAGAATCTCCTTTGTCTTATCACTTGTTGTTTCTGGCCTCACTTTCATTATTGCCTACACTGGCAGGTGTTTTAATTTTTAACCTATCCAGAGAAATCTGGTTTGTTCTGCTTTTAAAATGTTGTGGAAATACACCAGACCATAGTCATTATATAAAGCAGCAGCACGACCTGACTTTAATTTGTCTGGAGGATTTTTTTCAACTAAATCATAAACCTCTGTCCACTTCGCCAACACTTGTGTTAATTTTCTGGTAGAGATTCCCTCCTCCACTACACTGTCCTCATTGGGGAATTTCCTAATCCCCTCCACCTGTTGGATGAACACCTGCTCCTACTGCCCATTTAGTCTCGTATTTACAGATAAAAATGCTCAAGAGCCACGGTTTGTAAAGCGAACACCTCGTACTACGGTGCACTCCTACTGACTGGTTCTACTGGATTGATCAGTGAGAAAGAACAACTTCACGCACTTCAGGTTTTCTGTGTTTTTTTGAAAGTCCATAAAGTTTCCCTTAGGGCTGAGGTTCTGTAGGTTGTTTATTAGGTTCTACTTAGTGTGAAAGATGTTCTGCAATACGTTGGATAGTAGCGTTTCTCAGAAATGAGCAAATACAGTCCAGAGAAAAGGTCCAAGGGGTCTGTGGAAAAGATTCCAGAAGTTGATTTGAAGAGTGTTCCAGAGAGTTTCAGTTTGACAGTTATGCTCTTGCTACTTTTAGATCAGGGGTGTCACACTTACAGCCCATGGGCCAAAACCAGCCCATCAAAGGGTCCAATCTGGCTATTAACAGTCAAGGCTTAATATAATGGAAAAACGGAAGGGACCAGTAAAACAATAACATAACTTATAACTGATGACAACTACAAATGTGCTCTATGTTTTAGTGTAAAAAAAAAAAGTAGAATTACATTCTAAAGTTGTTTGCGTTTGCAAACTATCCTTTCACAATATAGGTGAATAAAATAAAATCATGAGCAACCTGAAATTTCTCAAGAAAAATAAGTGCAGCTTTAATAATATTCTGCCTGTTCTTAAATGTTTTGTGTATTTGTAGAGATCCACTGTGATCTGTAAGTTGTAATGCACATGTGTAAATTATCCATAATATTGCTGAAATTGCACTTTTACTTTTTTGTATGAAATCACAGAAAAAATTTTGTTTCATTGTTCTCAGTAAATTGCATTAATGTTTTCCTAAGAAGTTTCGTAACATATTTTCATAATGTCATTTTACATTTTTCACACTAAAAGAGAACATTTTTTAAATTTTTAAATGTTATTGTACTATTGGTTTCCTGGTTCTGTCCCCTTCAGATCAAATCGGGCTGAATGTAGAACCTGAACTAAAATGTGTTTGACACTCTTGTTTTAGATGAAGAATAAACAAACGTTAAAAATACAAACAGTGGATCCACATCCTTTGGACTCAGAGTCCATATGTAGAACGTACAGCTGAACTAACAGCCTGGCTCTTCATGTGTGCAGTGCTTGTACATCGGCATCTTTGGAGCCATCGTACGTACTGAGAGCGATCGGAGCTGACGAAGACCTGGCTCACTCTTCCATCAGGTACAAACCTCCCATCATGCACTGACAACACGCACCTGTTGATGTCTAACACAATCTGAAACCCGTGTGTGTGTGTGTCAGGTTTGGCATTGGCAGATTCACCACAGAAGAAGAAGTGGACTACACAGCAAATAAATGCATTCAGCAGGTCCGCAGACTCCGAGAGATGAGGTGAGTGATGCATCATTTCTACTCAAAAATTAAACCTGTCAATCTGTCCTGAATGGAAATCACATTTTGAGTTTTCTGAGCAAAATGTACAAACAAAATGACCATGGGAAATCAAATGTGACCGTTCTACATGGAAAAAAAGTCAGAAAATGTCACTATCCATCAGGAGGAAAGAAAAATGTACAGAAAGGTGAACATCCCTCTGGATCTGACTTTGACGATTACACACATAGGACTCCGACTCTGAAAACTGGACATTTACAGTATGACGTGAGAAATCAGCAGCTCGTAGCATTTGGTGCTGTTGATGTTTTAACTTCTAAGTGAAATTAGCAGTAACATTGTGTTTTCCACATTTTCCCATGGAGGAAGAAAAATCTCCCGTTAAACTTTAAGTAGATATAAATGTTTATAGACTATGTGGACAAAAATATTTGAACACATCATGGCTACACCTCATAAAATGTCCTGTTCATGCTGATTTGAGATATAAACATCAATATTTCCTTCAAGTTTAATGGGAGATTTTTCTTCCTTAGTGAGATGTGAATGAAGTAGATGGTTACTATTTACAGAACACAAAATTTAGAGGTAGAATGTTTAAAATCATAGTCATGGATAAAAAAATAAATCAATCCATCAATTTTGAGAGAAATTAAAGTTAAAAATCATCTCTGTGAAATTTTGGAGCAAAGAAAATAATTTAAACCAAAACTATATAATATTTATCACAATATAGAACTATATAATGCCATTTACTATTATTGTTTTGTATCCCAGACCCCTGTTAGAAAAGACACACCTGAATTAACATGTCCTTGTACTTTTGTCCATATATATATATATATATATATATATATATATATATCTCAGATCATGAATCCCATTAGTGTCATGGATGGAGATGAACTTTCCTAATATATACTGTGTTTGTTTCAGTCCTTTGTGGGAGATGGTTCAGGAAGGCATTGATCTGAAGAGCATCAAGTGGACGCAGCATTAGACTCCTCCCACTTCCTGCCCACAACTTGGCTGCCTGATGATGAGGATGATTACGAGGATGATGGCTCCCAGGGAATTGTGGGGGGACGGATCAGCATTTTCCCTTTTACTCAAACACGCACAAATGTCCTATCTGACTTGAACTCTGCTAGTCTGTCGCCCTGTTAGCTCCTCCTGTGTCACATCTGACCAATCAGAGCAGTAGAGCCAAAGTTACTGAGTCGCCTGTACAAGTCAGATGCCACCCTTTATTAGTTATATGTTATATTGTTTATGCACCACGCACACACGGTGGAACCAGTCACCAGGTGAATGTTTTGAACTGTACTTTTAAAAACAGTCTGATTCCACAGGTCAAATGACATCACTGCAGCCTACATTTCCCATGATGCACCAAGTATTTCTGCTGTTACTCTTCATAAACATTATTACACAAACTTTAGATCCATTAAACAATTGATTTATTAAACATCAGATCATGTATTGAACAATAAAAAAAACAACTGGAACTATTCAGTATACATGTTTTATGTCCCTGCTACACATTCAAGTTAATTTATCCTCATTAGTGTAATTTTCCTGCAGCAGATCAAAGTCCACGGGGTCACATAGACCAGATGGATACAGAGCAGTTACTACTGAATAAAGCCATGAATATAATCTGAATAAAGTGTACAATTTAAAATATTTTTTTCTTCTTTTTTAAATTAGCTAATGTATTGTTAGCCTGCATTAAGTTTTTGCATTCATTTAGCAATTGTAACATCAGCTTCATCCTTTTCCTCTGCTCTTTATAATCTCATATAAAGTGGTGGAATGAACTGGAGGTGTATTTTATGGAGTGAAGGACACAGTACTGCTCCAGACTGAATAGAGAACAATGAACATGAAATAGGAAATGTTACCACTGAGTAACAAGCAGATAGTAAGTACTGATACATATATGTGCTTGCTATGTTGATTACCACAAAATATATGGTTGATAATGGTCATTGCTGCCACATTATATGCGGTTGCTGTGGTGATTACAGCCACTTTACATGTGGTTTTTACAATGATTTTGTCACTGATACACAGACATTGACAAAATGACATTTACCTGTGTGGAATAACTCCAAACAGAGGCTTTTGAGTCGTCAATGCATCCACAAATTACCAATATTCTATAAAATTTTCAAATCAATTTTATATGTAGAGCCCAATATCACTACAAGGTTGCCTTACAGGGCTTTACAGAAATAGTTGGATACCAAAACAAACAACAGTCAAATAAACAGTAGATGAAGGAACTGGATTAATGTCCTGGGTGTCACCCGTCCTTAGACCCTGAAAAACTCCAAAAACCCAGTGGGAAAAGAGAAATCTCAGGGAGGACAACAGTAAAGGAGAGATCCACTCCCACGGACGTCCATTGGCAGATGTAGTTCCAGTCTGTAAAGATGCAGTAGGGTGGGGGCACATGAAGGGGTCCATCTAATCTTTTCACCATGAGGCAGAGGAGAGTTGGCTGACTGTTCAAATATAAATGTTATATGTGTTTAATGAAAAATGTGTCAGAGTGACATGTGAGTTGAAAACATCTGCTCTGGTTTGTTATTAAGTTTATTGGTTAGTTGGATGGAGCTCATGTCAGTTTGAGGTCATAGTTTAGATTCTGTAAGTCACTGGGCTTTGGAAGTTACATGGTCTGAAAGATGACAAAGGCAGCTGCATTTGTGGTAAATACAGTGAACTTACTGTAAACAGTTTCAGTTTAACAGCAGGATTGAATAAAAAAGTCCTGAGTATTTCTCTTTAGTGACGTCATCATCCAATACCCCAGTGGTTCCCACTCTGGTCCTCGAAGACCCTTATCCTGCATGTTTTAGATAGAGCTCTCTTTATCTTTATCAGCTTTTACATGGATCGTATGAAAATGACTCTTCAGTAGGAGTAAAAGGTTGTGGGGAAAAAAATCCCTCACTAACTGTACTTTGTGCTGTGTTTTAGGCTCTGTAGTTTAAGATTTATCAAAAGGATGCAGAGAAGAGAAGAGAAGAGAAGAGAAGAGAAGAGAAGAGAAGAGAAGAGAGTGTGGATAAAAGTAGTGGGACACTCAGTAAACAGTTTAGACTCTCCCATGTTAATATATCCAAAGCACAACTGAAATTTGTAAAAAAAAACAAAAAATGATTCTACTAACATTTTGAAACGAAAGGTTATGAGTACAATCTGGATATTACACATCATAAAGTAGAAAAGAGAAAATAAAGCCAGGTGAATATTTGTCACTTATTGTTTTTGTATTTACTGTATTGATTTGTTAAATCACTGTTCATTTTTCATTATTCATATTTTGTTGATTTTTTTGTTTTTGTTTTATCCTTTTTTTATATAAAATTTTGTTCATCTTATGTTTCACTAAATCGCATTATTTATTTATTTTTAGGCAGGAGGATAAAATGAGCCATCCACGCACCGGAAGTCTCCTCTCGTGTCATCTCGCCAGTTCTCGCGGTGTTAACGCCGACATTTCGTGCAGGCGGAGCAGGCAAAGAACAGCCGAGCAGAGTGTACCCACCGTTCATGAGCCTCAGCTCGGCCGTTTGCTCACTGATTTCTCGGTAAGAACCGGCGGTGAAAGACTTGCACCGGAGCAGAGCACGAGAAGAACCACGTACTGCACGTGCCCCGCTCCGCTTACACACACAAACACACACTCCCACACAAAGCAGCTAGGTGCTAATGATCGTTAGCATGCTAATGTAGCTAAACTCAGCCAAGCAAAGCCTTCGTGGACTGAACTGTTAACTGCGGAATGAACTATTTGTGGCAGATTGAGCTGTGTATGATGAGGTTCCGAGTTGCACCCGACTGAGCTTGAGTTTGGGCCGGTTTTTGGATGCAGTGTGTCGATGAGTTAGAGCTGCTGCTGCGGCTAGCTGACGGAGGGGAACACCTCTTCTAAGTGCGGTTCACTCCATTATGGTCTCCTCCTCCTGTGAGGAGGTCAGAGTCGAACCTGTAATCGGTTATATTTTATTATTTCATAATTTCTTAAGTAGCCGCAATGTGAGGCTCCGCCTCCCGGAGGTGATGCCATGTGTCCATCAAAATGAGAAGGTGGGCCTGAGCAGGTTGTCACGGTAATGGATAGGCGTAATTGGCATCATTATGTGGCAAAAATATGGAAATGGCATCTGTGATACATGTTTATGTGGGCATTGGAGACCCTGGTGTTGTCCGGCGTATTATCACATTATTATTACAACACGTGTCCTCTGACCTGAGCTTTCTGTTAAGTCTGTGACCTGTCATGATTCCCACATTTCAGCGGTGATCTGTGAGGGTTTTTTGTTTTTAAAACGTCTGCTGTGGGATATGACAGGTTTTTCACATTTCAGCTGTGATCTGTGAGTTTTTGCTGTGTCTCCTGTGAGCTGTGGCAATTTTTGACATGTTTAAACTTTTACTTGATGTAATTTTTGACATGTTTCATCAGGAATCTGTGGTGGATTTTTGACATGTCTCAGCTTTGATCTGACAGGTTTTTGACGTGGTTAATTTATGGTTGAAACTCCACTCTGTATTCAGTCATGACAGCCAACCTCAGTTTTTGGTGTTGTTTGATAACTGCAACATTTAACTGATTTGAGGAAAGTAAAAATTTACTTTGAGGATTTCTAATCAAATGCTCTGACCTGAAATGAAAACTGATGTTGAACCCTGAAGTTTCTCTTCTAAATCTAGCGCAGTGCTTTCTTTGCTTCCTCTGTTGACCAGCTGCTGCCTTTGGTGCTGCTGTTTACATGTTGCTGTGGTTGATATAATGCTAATGTTGCTGTGGTCAATATACTAATGTTGCTCTGGTTGATGTAAAGCTAATGTTGCTCTGGTTGATGGAATGCTAATGATGCTCTGGTTGATGGAATGCTAATGATGCTCTGGTTGATGGAATGCAATTGTTGCTTTTATTGGTATGATGCTAATTTTGCACTGGTTAATATAATGCTAATGGTGCTGTGGTCAATATAATGCTAATGGTGCTCTTCTTGATATGACCTTTATGTTGCTATGGTTGATGTGATGCGAATGGTGCTCTGGTTTGTTAATGTTGCTTTAGTTTGATTAAGCAGCTGTTGTTGCTGTGATCAACACAAATCCAGTGTTGATGTTTCCCTTGTGTCTTTGGTTGATGTCCTAATGATGTTTTGATGACTTTGCTGATGTACATGTTGCTGCTCTGCTCTCTGCTGTTGTAGTGCTGCCAAGAGATCCTTACCTCTTCTTGACTGACCTTAAAGTTACTGGTGTTTGCAGGGTATGGCCATCTCAATGCCAGGTGATTTCTAAGTGTTTCAGCTGGTTGGTCCATGGTGTTTTAGTTGATTATTGTGTTCTTCCTTGGCAGTGTGTTTCAGTTGGTTTTCCTATTCTTCTCAAGTGTTTCACCTTGTTGCAAGGTCATCCAAGGTCAACCACATTTTTGGGTCTTTCATTGGTTGTTTGGTTACGCTCAAGTTTTTCAACTGTTCTTTTTCATTGTGACGAGATGTTATACATGATTCTGGGTTGTGCCCTGGTATTTTAAGGTGGTTTCTGGGATAGTCCTAATAATTTTAGCTTGTTTCTGTGTTGTTTTCACATATTTCGGCTTATTCCTGGATTGTTAGAAGAGTTGTCAGTTGGTTTAGAGGTGTTGCTTGCTCTTCACCAAATGGCATTCTATGTTGGATTCTGTGTTGTTTTAACTTGTCCTTCCAGTTGTCAGGATAGTTAAGGTTTTGGGCAGTTGTGCAGTGTCGTACATCAGGTAAAATTGCAGATGCTATTTGTGTTCATGACATCAGATTTTCTTGCACTTGTTCTTCAGTCATTTTTGTGAGCAGATGTGAGTTAAAACAAAGCTAAGTTAAATGTGAAATGCAGCAGAACACAACCAAACACTTGCAGAAATTGAATATCCGTGTCCCTCAGATTCTATTGGAATTTGACCTCTCTGAGGTCAAATTTCAATAGTTTTGTTTTCATTAGGTTTTGGGATCCGACACCAATCTTCTGTCTATTATAAAGTAAAACTATACACATTGGTTAAGTTCTCTGGTGAGTTACACTTTGCATGATGTAGGTGTACAGTTGCACGAAATAGTCTAAATGAAGCAAAATCTGCATGGTAGACTGCATGTAGTAAAGGTATCACTGAACAGGATTACACAGTATTATACAGATGTGAGAATGCAAAGCTTAAAGATTTCAGATATCAGTAAATCTAACACCACTTGAGGCGAACAATATAATCAAAGGTGTCAGTGCCCCTTTTACACCTAGGTCTTTCTAGGGCCTAATATCAGGCTAGTTGTTTTCACAGCCAAAGAACCATCTCTGTGAAGCAAAATTGGTTCCAGAATGGTATCAACAGTTTGCTGTACTAGAACCAATAACTGCTTGTGTCATAGGCTGGGAATGGGACTATTATGACTATTAAGAGCCTCTAAAATTTGTAAGCACCGTATAAAAAATAAATGGTGTCATCTACCTCATCCGATAAAACTGAACAAGGGTGAATTTAAATCTGCTGTATTTTTATACTGACTTGATGTGGGGACCAAAACCATCACTGGGTTCCATTTGGTGGAAAGGGTAAGGCACGACTACCCCACAGTCACTGATAGTGGCATTATATGAGGTGCACTGAGGTCTGAAATCTTTAAGGAACATTGCATCAGGATTGTTTTATATTGTTTTAGGTTCAGTTGCTGAAACACAAAGGTCAAAATTCATAAAGAGAAATTTTAAGATGTCATCATGGTGCAGGTCTGAAGTGTTTTTCTTCTGTGCTTTTTCCACTTTCGCTTCTGTGCTACTGCAAGGATGTTGTTTATTATGTTGAAATGTTGATATTAACATACCTTTTCTTCATTCACTTTTTCCTGGTTCAGCTGTCGATTGAGGAGTAATGCATTAACTGTTGAGATTGCCTCTGTTTGGTTCCAAAGGTCTGATGGGCAGCATGATCCTGTGGTTTTAAAAGAGCTGAAATTAGTTTATTCAATGTATTATAATATTTTGTGCTCTTTGTGCCTTATCACAATACCTTCCCAATACCCACCTGGTTGTCAGATGTCAGTCCTCAAAGTAACGATGGCCTCTGTTTATGATTGGGTTCTGTTCACATTCAAACCGATATATCACCAGTATCCAATGGTACCTTTTTCTTCTGTCTTTTCTTGCAAATAAATATTCAGTAGTTCTCACAGAAGTTACTTGGGCTCCTTAAAAGTAGAATTGACTGCCCAACCTATGATCTAATTTGAAAGACACTAAATTGTAAGCTCATCATTTTTCTGAGGAGACATCTGTAAACCATTGGTCTTCCTCTATCTGCTCTTCATCTGACGGTGGTGTTGCTCTTTCCCCAGGTTGTAGGCCTGTTGTTTAGCAGTCAGTATGGCAGTAGTCATCAGGCTGCAGGGTCTGCCGATAGTGGCCGGCACCATGGACATCAGACACTTCTTCTCCGGCCTCACCATCCCTGACGGGGGAGTACACATCGTTGGGGGAGAACACGGTGAGGCTTTTATCGTCTTCGCAACCGATGAAGATGCTCGACTCGGGATGATGCGTACAGGCGGGTCCATCAAGGGCTCCAAAGTGTCACTGTTGCTCAGTAGCAAGACGGAAATGCAAAACATGATTGAGCTGAGCCGCCGCCGGTTCGAAGCAGGGGCAGGTGCTGTGGAAGCAACAGCACCCGCTGCAGGAAACACCAACAGGCAGTCAGTTGCTGCTCCCATACCTACAGTGCAGCCATCAGCTGGGAGGAGCGGTAGTCATGGAAACCAGGGCTTCAACACACCGGCTTCAGTGGCTGCAGCAAGTTCATCTCAGGAGCCACCAAGTAACAAGGCAACAGCCAGCCTCGCCAGTGTGGTGCCCAGCTTCCCCAACAGTTACAGTTCTGCCCCCACAATCACTACAGCATTGGCCTCACTCAATGCAGGGCCGCCACCCATCCCTCCTCTTCCCAGCATGCCTTCGATGCCCCCTATGCCAACCCTGCCCACCATTCCAGTCCCCCCTCCAGTGTCTTCCTTGCCGCCTGTTCCCACTGTCTCCCCACTGTCCCAGGGTCCTCCAGTGCCACCGATGTCCCACCTTCCCCATATGTCGTCCCTGCCACCTTTCAATCCATCCCTCCCTCCCCCTGCAGGGCTTGGCTCTGGCATCCCTCTAGGAACTCCGAACCCCATGCTCTTCAATCCTCTCTCCCCTCTGGCCTCACTTGGCCTCCAGGCCCACATGAAAGCTGCTGCTGCTGTTGCCACTGGAGCAGCCAATCCTGATGAGCTCTATGTCCTCCTTCAGAATTTACCATTCTCCTGCTCAGAGATGGAGGTCCGGGAGTTCTTCAGAGGTCTGGGGGTGGATGGGGTGCGCATGCTGAGGGATCTACAGGGCCGGCCAACAGGTAGAGCAATGGTCAAGTTCTTCTCACCTCAGGATAGCTTTGAAGCTGTAAAACGAGGGGGTGGCATGATGGGACAACGGTTTATTGAGATCACTCCAGGCTCTGAGCGGCAATGGATCGGTGTCAGTGATGGCACCCCTGGTCATGGTTCCCATAATAGCAAACCAATCATCAATGAAGCACATGACCTGCACCATCGCCGAGGTAACACTGGCTCTGGGATAGGAGGCAGGGATCAGCGTGGCAGGTCCAGATCTCCTCATCGGCAGGAGTACTGTGTCTATCTTAAAGGTCTCCCCTATGAAGCAGACAAAAAGCAGATAAAGGACTTCTTCAAGAACTTAGCCATGGTGGATGACAGCATCTACATCGCCTATGGCCCCAATGGGCGAGCCACCGGAGAAGGCTTTCTTGAGTTTAAAACGGAGCAAGATCACAAGACTGCACTGGGTGCCCATATGCAGTACATGGGCACCCGCTTCATCCAAGTCCATCCAATCAGCCGCAAGGGAATGCTTGAAAAAATTGATGCCATTCGCAAACGCGAGGCATCGCAAAGTGATGGCAAAAACCCAGACGGCTCCAAAGCTCCACGGAATTGTGCGCATATCACTAACATCCCTTATAATGTTTCCAAGAAGGATGTGCGTGCCTTCTTGGAGGGTGTGGGACTTTATGAGGACACCCTAAAAGTCCTGACAGATAGTCATGGTAACGGTTTAGGGCAAGCTATTTTCCAGCTGCGAACCGAGGAAGATGCTCGCAAAGCTGAAAGACTACACCGTCAGAAACTGAATGGCCGTGATGCTTTTGTCCACCTTGTCACCTTTGATCAGATGAAAGAAATTGAGAGAAATCCTCCTCCTCAGAACAAGCGTGGCCAACGCAACCAGAACCAAAATCAACAGAATCAAAACCAACACCAGTCAGCGCAGCCCAGTCCCCAGCAACCCCAAATCAACCCATTTGCTGGTATTAGTGGGGAGGAGTTCAACTTCCTCAGAAACACCATGGGGAACCTAAACAGTGCCCCCTTTGTGACACCATTCTCAGCTCCAGGCAATGGACTGGCTGGTCCTCCGCCCCTCCCTCCACTGGCTGCAGGCCTCGGTGATGTAAATCTGGGCGTGGCTCCTCCATTAGTTGCTGGCCTTCCAGGAGCTCCAATTCTCGAGCCTCCAGGATTCCGACCTGGCGCTCCAGGAGGAGCTCCATTTGGCCAAGATGGGTTAAGAGGCTTGGTGCCTTTTGAAAATCCCAACAGGAAACCAGGTGGAGGGGGACAGAATCGAGGAGGAGGAGCCAACAGCAGCCAAGGCCGTCCAGGGGGTGGGGCTGGAGGTGGACAGCCAGTGTTCAGTCCAGGTGCTGATGGACTACGTAACCAGCCTGCCCCTGTAGGACCCAACAACCCGAACAGTCAGCGTGGGGGAGCTGGACCCACAATTGTCAAACTCCAGAACATGCCATTCACAGTGACTGTGGATGAGATCATGGACTTCTTCTATGGTTACCAGGTGCTGCCAGGCTCTGTCTGTCTGCAGTTCAGTGACAAAGGATTGCCAACTGGTGAGGCCATGGTGGCTTTCCAGAACCATGAGGAAGCCACAGCCGCCGTCATGGACCTCAACGATCGCCCAATTGGTGCACGCAAAGTCAAGATCAGCTTGGGTTAAACCCAGCCCAGATGGACTGACGTTACATGCACCTGGATCAAGAGTCCAAACCAAAACCTCACATAAGTCTGGAACTAGACTGTTAGCACATAGGTCACACTGATGGTAAATTTCTAAACTACTTCTTCCTGTGTTCCCAATGTCAGGCATGTCCAGCCCCCCGTTAGTGAGTAGGACCAATCAGATCCAGACTTGGTTTATTTTTCCAGCATCTCTACCAACTGTGGCAATACAAAGAACAACAATAATCAGGACTACATGCATAATGATGATGATGATGGTGATGATTGGAGGTTTCTTCTTTTATATTTTATTTCCATGACAACGCAGTCATGTCCCAAGCTGGAACATGCTCACTTGCTTTGTTTCTATGGTAACATGATGATTCCAATGAAGCTGACAAACTGTTGCTGCGGTGTGCTGCTCATGTTTAACATGCACATTTTCTGTTGCTACAGTAAAATAAGGAAAAGTTTAAGTTGGTTACCGTCAAATGTGGATGTTCTGTTGCTATGGTAAATTCTGTTGCTATGGAAACTCTTACATGATCTGTTGCAGTTAAGACAATGCAGATGTCTATTCATTTACAAAAAGTTGATCAAATGTCAATGCTCTGTTGTGGTAAACTTAAATTCTCTGTGGCCATGACAACTTCTACATGCTCTTTCGGCTCTGGTAAAATCAGTTGCTATGGTAAAACCTAGAATCTGTTGCTACGGTAAATCTTTACATGCTCTGTTGCTATTGTAATCATGTAGATTAACTGCTTCAAATGTGCTCTGTTGCTATGATGAAATATTAACATCCTCTGTGGACTCTCTTGCTGTTCTACAAAGCCATGTTGCCATACTGAAATGTGGATTATCCTCTGTTGCTATGGTAACCTCTTGTTGTGTTGAGGATGTGGGATGGACAGATTGCTGACTGACATTTTACTGTGTAAATATTGACTTTGGGATGCCTGTTTCTTTTTTTTTTCATATTGTTGTTTGGACCCCTCCCCTTTCCCTACCCAACCTCCCTACTGCACATGCTCAGTAGGTGTTTTGACTGTAGTGCTCTGAGATGAAGCCTGTAGTGTTTTTAGTTCATTATCTTTCTGTTGTCTGTGTGTTTTTGATGATGTTGAACCTCTGTATGATGATATCGCCTCGTACACTTGATGTGGAGTCTCCTTTGCATTGGTTAATAAAAGGACGATCTGGCACACACCTGTTCACCTGTGATCATGTGATCAGCTCTGCTTCTCACTGTCTAACCTCTCAAACTGGATGTGTTTTTGTCCTTAAGTCTAATGTTGAAGGATGTTTGTCTTCACACAGTGAACATTAACACAACTGATGTCCAATCAGAGGAAAACTACCAGATAAAACCACTCCCAGTGGATGTTGAAGTGTTGTTGTGGGTCATTATGTGAGCTATCAGTTAACACTGGATCATCTCTGGTCACTAGGGGTCATTGTTGGTTGTTTGGGGTGTTATTGTCATCACAGGTTGTTTGGGGTTCACAGTGGATCAGCACTGGTGGTGTAAGAAAATATCAATAAACATTGTGGTTTGTGATATATTGGTACAGAAAAGGCCATTTTTCTTTATTAACTTTCAGCACTTATGTGTTGTGCTTAAATTCCTGACCACCAGGGAGTAGTCTTGTAACCTTTTACCAGCCTATGCTAAGACGAGAAATGGCACAGCAACAGCTACTACTAGCAAGTGGACCAATAGCTTCCCTAATAACAAAAGACACCGAAAATATCAACTAGAGCTATGCTTTTTGGAAAATGTGCCAACAAAATTGAGAGCAGGGCGGTGCCATTTTGACAAGCAGATGGCTAACATGTAAGTGGACAACATTGTTCCCACAGTCAGATAATGAGGAATCAAATGTCTGACATTGTCAAATTTTGCCTTCAGCGCTGATGTTACTTGTCAGCCACATTTGTTGTTTCTATGAGGCTAACGCTAGCAGTAGTGCCAGTATGCAAATTCCTGAATTGTTATTCAGTAGGAGCTGTTGTCATCCTGCTGCTCAAATCATCTGAGCATCAAATCAAGACTTTATTTGAATTATGTGAACAATTACAACGTAATCAGAGCTGAAAATCAAGTTGTCATATCGTGACAATAATCACATTGTTCTAAAAGGTTGCTTTTTGTCATGGTACCTATAATACCTATTATTAAAGACCTTTAACATGTAATAAAAATGAACATGTATTAATGGATTTCTTTACTCATTCTGCTGCTTCTTTATGAAGCTGCCATGGTAAGTATTTATGTTCTTGTGTGTTCTTTGCACTGGTTTTTCTAGTTTGTCTTTAGATGGTTAGATATCACTTCACTGTATGTGGTGCAGTGTTGAATCCAGTGTGACTGAATATTGTCCATGGAATCACAGTGAATGTACTTGAACTCCATTCTCCGCCTTGTTGTCTGCGGTTCATAGGCAATATTTTTCATCCCAACTGAACGTTTCCTCTGATTGGACGAGTCCCAGACGATGGAGCTGAATATGTGGTATTGAGATTCTGATTGGACTATTGTTGGGCTGTGGAAACACAGCTCAGGGTTAGGGTTGAATAAAGCATCAGACATCAGATTAGAGCTTTAGAAGCTTTTGTTTTGTTTACCTTGACTTGTAGCCCAATTGTTAATGGCATCCCCAGCTAAAGCTGAAAAGAAATTAGTTAAACTTCAGACACAGGACATCTGTATTCCGATGCTTTGAGCAGAGGTTGATGTTGACGTGTTTTTGTGTGTTGAGTTCTTTTGTGAACACAAGGCATCCGTTTGTCAGAGATTATTTCATTGCTTTTTTTTTTTTTTAAACTAAATTTGGGTTTATGTCTCCATGTTAAAATCTGTTTTTCTCAGAAACATCTTAATAGAATTCCTCAAACTTTGGCAGGAATGCATTTTCTTGATTTAACTAATAATTTTCTTGGGAAAACTGAAAATCAAAATTATAGGCATACATTTTTGAGAAAAAAACTTCAATTCCTGAGGGAGAAAAAAAATCTTAAGGCTCAAGTCAAACTTAATTTCCATTTTGTTGTATCTATTACTTCATTCTCTTTTTTTTTTTTTGCTTCACGTCTTTGTCATGCCTTATAATTTTTTCCATCTTGTTGCATCATTTTGTCTTTTGGTGTCTTTTACCTTTCACCTTGGACTAAAACCCAGCTTTTAATCTGAAAAATAACTGACATTGCCCTGAAATATCTACCAAGTGATATGAAATAATTCTGAGAAGGTGGAGGGTTTTTTGGGTTTTTTTTTTTAGTTTTTCTGCTCCATTTCAATCATAGGATGCTGAAAAAGTTGCATTTTAATTTTTTTCTGCCTTTAATCATGAGAACAAATAAAAGAGTGTGATATGAGGTGACAAAAGGTGTGTGTGCGTGTGTGTGCTGAAGAAAACTTTCTGATCAGTTGGAGGAATGTGAATCTGGTGAAAATGAGCTGTCAATCATTTACGTGTCGACCAATAGACAGACAGACAGTCAGAAGGCGGGACTAACAGGTGAGTGATCATAAACAGGGGTTTATGTGAAACGGAGCATGAGGGCGTTTGTGTGTTTTACCGCAGGACACATGATGCATTCACTGTCTTCTGTTGCTGTTTGGTTTCTCTGCTGACTCACAAGATCGTGGATGTTTTACTGCAGCAGTTCACTTCCTGCTTGCATGTTTGGCCTTCAAAATAAAACTTACTTAGAAATAAATGAATAAAACTAGTATTAATCAGAGGACGTTCCTAATGAGCCCATAAATATTTCCCAACACTGATTGTGTCTATGTGCTTCAGTATCTGGTGTGTGGAGTGTGATCCTGGTTCTGATCAGGTGATCACATAGAAATAGGGTTCTGTAGAAAGTAGACGTACAGGCTCAACTTATTTTCTGCAGTAAAAGAGATGAGCTCCAGGTTTTGTTATTAAAGTGTAGATGACTAAAGTTGACCTTTGGTGGACATTTCTAGTAGCTACAATTGCAATGTGAATTAATCTCATATTAAAAATGATGACTATTAAACCATTCTAACTTCAAATTCCATGTAAAACAATATATGTATCAAGAAAATAATGAACTTTAAAATGTAAATCAACCAACATCAGGAAAAGAACTAGTTACAAGATGATGCTTTTTCTACAGCATCCAGTTTTTGTGTTTTATCTGTTTCTTATTATCTTTACGTTGTTTTTGTGTTGTTGCATCTTTCACCTCTGCTTGTTGTCATCACACTATCCACGTCTTTTATGTTTTGTCTCATTTTATCTTTGGTGTTTTCGTCTTGTTGCATCTTTTACGTCTTTCTCATCGTTATCTTTCAAGCTGTTTTGGTTCCTCAGTTGCTGTGTGTTTGGAGTTTCATATTCTGACTGTGATCTGAGAACATGATGGAATCAGCTGGTGTTTCCTGTTTCTACCACCGCTTCCTTATTCCAGATTAAAATGTTTGCTGTTTCATAAAAGCCTGGAACTCAGATCACTTGAGCTGTCACAGTAACACATTATGTCGTTTTACCTTCGACTGAAAACAAATGATGTGTTTTGCATCGTATCTGCTGAACCTGATGTGATAACAGGTCCGACCTAGTGTTTAGGACTTAGTAGAGGTCTGAGCCGCTGTACCATGTATTTAATTTGAAAGGAATACCTGAGATGATGCAGATAATATAAAACTGAGTTGAGATGGTAGAATAAATTGAGTTTAACACAATCTCATCCTGTAGAGCCTTCACAGTGTGTTGGAGGAGTCAGAAAATACTCTTTAATGTCACAATTCAGTTCTCAGAAACACTGTGTTGCTGTTAATTAATAGTTCATGATTAACACTTATAGCCATTAAACCATGACCCAAACCTACTCCTAATCAAACAAAACACTGAAAGTACAAGATGATGTCATGATTCACGTAAATATAGACGCCACTTTTAATTGACCATTACTGACCCTCCTACCCGACCTGAACTGATGCGTCAAATACCATGCACTGAGGATCAGCGTTATGAAAACCAGAGATCTTGGTGCAAATTGACACATGATCAAATGGCGCTGACTAACATGCCAAAGGTCAAAAAGGCATATGCATAGCACACCAAATGCCATAAGAACAGGCGTGACATATAACCCCATTTCATGAAATCAGTCTAAAAAATATGTGAAATAAAATAATACATATAAAGATGGAGCTGAGGCAGAACCAGGATACATCATACAAAGGATGTTTTAAGACCAGGTTTAATTATAGAATGTTAATAAAAGACCACTGCCCAAGGGTCTCAGACTGACCTCAGAGTGATACAGGGTTAAAAGGCCTAAAATACAACCCAAGGAGCCGATAAAGTAATCAATACTTAAAATCAGTCCTAAATCATAGTGGAGTCGATATGAATAGAAGATATTCACGTCTGTTTGGCTTGATGAAGTGGAGCAGCTGAATTCTATAGAGATAAGAGCGTGTGTAATTATTCCTGCATGTCTGTAGTTTAAAGCAGGATTTATTGCAATAATATTCCTGAGGTGATGAAAATATTCCTATATGAGGCATGGTAAACTTCTGCTCACTATTTAATTTAGCATCCTAAACAACACCAGGGTTTCTTACAACAGACTCAAAGGACTTTTATTTATTTAGTTTCGTTCTGTTGCTTCTTCATGAAACCCACCACACCCATAATGCGATAGTTTTTATACTTTATAATGTATTATTAAAATTGGATATTATCAAAATATGTGATAGACTTTCAGTATCACAGTGTATTTATGCATAATATGTTCTATATCAACAGGTTCAGGTGAGGAAGTACAGATCGAGGTAAATATTTCATAACTGCAGAGTTTTCAGGAATGACAAAATAACAAAAACAATGTGAAAGAAAAAAAAAAAGAAGAAAGCTCCAAAATGAAGCCAAAACTTTAATATGGAAGTGTAATGCCACTGATGGCCACTAGGGGCAGCTCCCACAGACTTACAATGAAGTTGTTTATAAAAATAGATAAAATGATTGAAAGGAAATAAAGTAGTATTTTTTTTTCAAGAGTTATTCAGATCTCCTTTGTTTTCAACCATCTGTGATCTGCTCCATCTTTTAGTTTTATGCCGGGTTCGACTTTCAGAGTTTCTGTTGCTTTAATAAAACATTTTAAGTGCATTTCTGGTTAACAGGTTACATAAATTAGATCTAAAATGACTTTGTTACACAGTGGCTCATGAATTTCACCATTTTACAGTGTCACTCAGGTAGCATTTAGCCTTAGCTCACATCTGACTCCTCAGGCTCCCATAGATCTGCCCCTTTTGTCCGAATATGGTCACTTTGGGCAAAGTATTGACTTCAGATCAGGCGGTTCAGAAACCAACGGCTGATGCTACGGTTTCACTTATTTTGTGCAGCCAGTGCTTGGAACAGACCATAAATAGAGACGGGATTGCAGGGAAAAGGTGCTGTAGTGTCTGAATTCTGTTGCTGATGCTGAAAACTGATTTTTCACATTGGAGTGAAGTGAATGAATTCTTTAGTGGTTTAATAATCTGCACATTGTATTCAACTACTTGAAATATTCTTCAACTCTTTATACTCTGAGGACATTTCAGAGCCTGGGCTGCATCGCTTTTGCTGCAATAATGAATATTAATGCTTGTACTAATACTTATACCAGAGCCTGTTTTTACTTGAGTATGTACTTCTACTGGAGGAAACTGTGTGGCTGTTGTTTTTATGCACATATTGAAAATGTGAATAAAACCATGTGGATGGAAACAGATCTAGAGCTGTTTGGTTTGTTGTGACATTAATGAAAAGTCATAAAATGAGCAGTGATGTATTCTTGGTGTGACCTGGTGATGAAGATGATGATGATGATGAACTGATGGTTCTTCATCTTCTCTTCTTCTAAAAGCCCAATCACTTATCTGGCTGTGAAGTCAGCTGAATCCACAGCTTCTGAATGCATGGCTGATGTGAAGCGGATTTTATTCTGAAGGAGTCAGGCAGGAAGTGTGTGACGTACCCCTCTAGTGGGTGCGATTGACAGCTGCGCGGTCCAATAGGAGGCGGATGTGTGCGCGAGCCGCTCCCTTCAGTCTCTTCCTAGTCTTGTTCCGAGTTGAGGACAGAACCGCTTCAAAGATCAGAAAACCTACTCTATCAGCTGATTAATAAGGTGATTACCGACCGCTGGTTTGTGTTTGTGGCCTGTTTGTTCCGTTTGGACTCATATAAAAGAGTTAATGTTGCAACGTGTGGTTTACGTCGTTATTCGGACAAACTGCGGGGGTTTAGTTCAGTAAGTGGTTAAATGTGACGTGTAACTGTAAAGGGTTAATAATATGTGTGTTGTAGTTTGGCTTAGTTTGGTGTAAATCATGTCGTTTCTGTTAAACACGATATTTATATGTTAAACCGTGGCTTTTGATTCATTCTGCTCGTGTTGCGTTCAGGTGCTGTCTGTTTTCTGCATTGTTTTTCTGCGTTTGAGAAGATTTTGTCTAGTCCGGATGTTGCACTTGAAACTTAAGATATCTACTGATGATAAAGTGTAGGAAGTAGAACATAAGATTAAATGTTTTACGGAATATTTTGTATTTCAGTTGAAAACCTGTGTATATAGTTACTGACTGTTGTGTTTGCACATTTGGAGATCATCCTGAAAGTGATACACTGCAGCACTGTCTTAGTAATGAAAAGTTTATTTGAAGAAAAATTTGTCATGCAAATACCACTGGAACCATCCCCTTATTCCAAAATGATACTGGAGCAATCAGTCCTGCCTCTGGATTTTCCACTTAAGAAAAGTCAATCTAAGCTAAAATAACTTATAAACTGTGCAGTCCAGAAAAGTTCAGAATATTTCTTCTCTTTTTCTTGCTATCAAAACTGTTTTTTTCCCACAGGAACCTGAAGTATCTTAAATCCTGTCACTTTGGTGCTTTAATATGACAAAAAAGGAAAACCGATAGAATGTGAAGATGGTTTGATTCTGCCTGGAGGATGGGTGGATGTTATGTTGATAGTGTAGATTTGTGGACAGATTTCATGACGTATAGGGTCGCCTAAAAAGGTTGATGCTGTTTTATCATCAAGGTGTGAAGGATCAAGAAGGTTTTGCTGCAAGAAAATGGCAAGTTGAGGTGCTATGGCCTCCAAAATGTGCATGTGTCATTACAGCTAATTCATGTAATCCACTTGATAGTGTTTAGTGTTACTCATATAACTGTCAGATATTAAGAAATACTTAAATATGTTTATGAGAGACAAGGAGATGGAACCAAAAGGAGCAAAGGTTAAAGAGTCAACAACAAACTTTGTAAAGTGATGTGAGAATACTACATTAACATTTCTTTCAGTCACAGAGAAAAATACACCAAAACATGTTCACATTAAAAAGTGATGAATGTTAAACCACCAAACATGCTTCTGAATTCACCTGAGTATTCGCCTGTTCTGTGTCGGGCTTCATTAATCGTAGTAACCCTTCCTCCATTTGACCTCTGACCCCCAGATGGCGGACTGTGTCAGTAAGGTGGAGCTGAGCATTTCCTGTTCGGACCTGTTGGATAAAGATGTGGGCTCGAAGTCGGACCCTCTATGTGTCTTGTTGCAGAAATCAGGATCCGACAAATGGACCGAGGTAAAACGCAAACTGTATTTAACACATACATGTAGTGAAAAACACACTCATTAATCAGGACGAGTATTTCGTAATGATCTCACTACGACAGATCACAGGGGAAATAAACCTA
>JAPTYQ010000023.1:37694693-37706425 GCA_029814465.1 Ostorhinchus cyanosoma
GTTAAGTGAAGCTACAATTTGTACAACTTTATTAACAATGTTAGAATTACTAAATGTAATAGCAATAGTAATAACAACGACAATCCGTGGACTAAACACACATTTCTTAATCTTTAAATCTTTAAAATCCCACTCACTATATGTCACTAATCTTTACCATCACATCAATGAAAGTGTTGTGAACGTTAGCTTAGCGATCTGCAACATCAGGGAACGGATGCGAGGGGTTAGCTCACAGCGATAGGTTATAAAGCTTAAGCTAATTAGCTGTAGGTCGATGGTTAGATTCTCATCCACAGCGAAACAGCACAGTTTGGGATGTTTCATCTCTAGTCTAAGTATCGTTGATCTACTGTTATTTTGTTAACACTAACTGGTGTAATCTTATTATGTTCCACATTTTAGACCGGCTTTTTATGGCCCTCCATTATGTTTTATTTTACAAGTAGTATTTTATTTGTTTTTTGTTTTAACCCCTGCAGCACCCGGCGTCCCCCCTCCTCCTCCTCCGGCTGCAGAGGAAGATGATGAAGAGGGGGAGGTCTTCTTCACTTCTCCAGGAAACAAGAGGTCGACCCCGCCCCCTCCCATCGCCGTCCGACACAAGAGGAGCTGCTCCGAGTCCAACAAACATGGTATTATCACGGAAAACGAGAACAGATCATTTCATCAGTGGATAATCGATTTTTCATTTAGATTAAATGTTGCTGCTCATTTTTTGATGAGGAAAATCTGTATTTATATGAAGTGAAAAGTATGGAAAAGGATCAGGGCCACTGGGTAAAAAAAAAAAAAAATGAAGGTCCAATATTTATTATTATTATTATTATTATTATTATTATTATTATTATTATTATTATGAGAAAAAAACCTGAATTCCAACTTTAATCTCGGAATTCAGATTTTTTTTCTCAGAATTCAGTTTTAAATATATATTTTTTTATTGTTCTGAGATCAGAGTCAGAATTTTGAGAAAAAACCTCTAAATTCATATCCATAATTCATCAATCCATAATTTTATTTCATTTTTTTTTCCACCAGTGGCCCTAATCCTCTTCTGTAGAAAAGGGATGAATGAAGGATGAAACATAATTTATTTAAGATCCTTCAGTGTATAAAGACATTTTTTTTCTTGTTCATCATGAAACATTAACATCAGAAGAAGCTGATTTTACCTGATGTTCAGTTTTAGTTTTGTTCAGGTCATCTTGTTTATTGGAGTTTTTATCTAGTTTTCATGTTTATTTAATTTTCATGTTATAGCACCAGACTTTCCTTCAGTTTTAATAAAGCTCTGTGTTCTGTCGTTCCGTTCATCAGATCCTGTGTTTCCGACCAGTCCGAGGATCTACAGCGGAGCAGAGTCGTCCTTCAAGAAGTGTGTGTGAGTATCAACCCAACAGGCTTCACAGTTTATTTATCAAAAACTGCATAAAACTTATTTTAAAACTAAATGACGCAGACATATTTGCTCCAGCTTCTTGTGCTGCTGTAGTTCCTCTGGGCAGGGCAGCGTAATTGTTAATACTTTAATGTCACAGCAAGAAGGTTCTAGGTTTGACTTTGTGTGTGTATCTACATAACGGTTTATTAATTTACATATAGATTTACATATATGTTAATTCTCTTGTTGGTGTCCTTGACCACGGCGCTGATGAAGATCTGGAGTTGGTCCTCGAACACCTTCAGTGGCAGCTCACTGCTAATAACGCACATCAAGGGACGATGTGAGTCGCACATACGTAGAAGCACTTATCTCTGTCGGCCATCTTTCACGTGTCACTATGGCAACCTCACTAGGACAACTCACTGTTGTATGAGTCAAATTATTTTTAACTACAGAGACTTGACCTTATGTAAAAGTACAGAGACTTTAGCTTCAAAGAGTAACTTTCAAGCGATCAGAAGTGATTTCGAGACTCAATTTACACACCGTGGTGGAACATAGTTGGTTTATTGTCTAAATTGTTGGGGTAATAAATATTGAACTAATGAAAATGGTGTTTCTTCTCATTCATTAATAGTAATATCAAAGGGGACTATTACTTATTTCATTAAAATTCAGACCAAATAGGAAAAGCACTCATGTAAATAACAATATCCCTAACTTATTGTGGGTAGTGTATATGCCTATTTTCCGTTTCTTACACAGATTCAGACATTTTATTCAAGCACAGAGAAAGAAAAATAAATTATACATGAGAAAAAGATATTGTACGTGAGCAGTTTACAACAGATGTACATGAAACATGGTATGTATCCTGTATTGCCTGTGCAGCTCAAAGCCTATTCTACTGACAAACATGATCTAAATCTGGGGGAAACTGAGCGGTGCAGGGTATGATTTGTCCGAGTGAAGTTGCTGTAGCGACTCGTAAAAGATGGCCGACAGATAACTGCTTCTACGCATGCGAGACTCAAATCGTTCCTTGATGACGCGTGCTATGTGCTAATGCTCATTGATAGTGCTAATGCTAGGTATTATGGGTAAAATGCAGAGACTGAAGTTCCCTACAGGGATAATAAAAGGAGTTCATCTATGTCTTTAAGAACCTGGAGACTGATACATGGATCTGGCGTCTGATGATCCTGCAGTGATGAATAAAAGTGACATAATGATAAATCTTTGTCTTCTGTGAAAAAATGTGAACTTTATGAAATTAAAACCTCATAAATGAAATTCAGTTTGACTCGACTGACCTCTGCAGGACAGAAACTGAATGACCTGTGTGTGTTTTTTTTAGTCCGTCGTCTCCCCTCGGCTCAGTGAATGAACGTCCGGACAGAGGTAAAACCCACTCACATCAGCTCAGCATCTTTTCTCTGGGTTTTTGTTAAATTCTTAAATATGTTTTTTTTTTTCTGAGGTTTTCGCCGTGCTGACAGTGATAATAGCTCCTCCCACTTCTCACATTCCTCCAACAAAGCTCCATCCAATGGGTCACCCACCAGTCAGCGTTCGCAGAGCTTCGACTGCAACAACAGAGGCCCCGCCCCCCAGCCGCTTCCTCGCAGATCATTGGTCAGTCCATTGATTTTTATGTATATATTCAGTTTATTTCATTTTAATGTAATTCATATAAAACCAGGAACAATATGTGATTAATCTTGAAGCACCAAACATCTACATGTGTTTTCTTATTTAATACGACATGAACTGTTTGTTTAGATCCATGTTGAATGTTTTTTAAAAGTCATGCTATATGTTTGTTTAATTTATGCAAAATCTAGTTGTATTTCACACTCAGTGTTTGGTTAATTTATGCTTAATTTTCTTAAATTACAGCTAAATCTTTGAATAATTCAAGCAGAATGGTTCCTTCATTTACGTTAAAAAGGTTCCTTTATTTACGCTAATCGTTTCCTTAATTTATACCAAATGTATCCATAATTTGCACTAAACTTCTTTTATTCACGCTAAATGTTTCTTAAATTAATGCTTAGTCTTCATTTAGTTTCCAGTTCATGTTTGTTGAATTCCTCCTGTTTTCGTTCAGCCTCGCGGTTCGTCGGCAGCGTCTCGTCGGGTTCAGGCGCTCTACGACTGTCAGGCCGATCACTACGACGAACTGAGCTTCTCCGAGGGTCAGGTCCTGGTTGTTCTGGGACAGGACGACAGCGACTGGTGGGTATGTTCCATTACCAACGTCCTGCTCTCTGATTGGCTGACATGGATCACTCTCTGCTGTGATTGGTTGGTCTGTGATTTAACTTTGAGGAAGCTATTTGCATGGAAAGGCTTTATCTGACAGCATTTTAAATATAAAACATGAAATAAAATAGACCTTGAATGTAGAATAGCCAGTCATGTGACTAGTAGACCTCAGTAGGGTGGAGCCTATTTTCACATAAACATGTATTTGCAGCATGGTTACATCGAGGATGAGCCGGACCAGAGGGGTTTGTTCCCGTCTTCCTTTGTCCAGCTGCTGTCAGACTGATGTGGACCTGCACGGACCCAGACCGACTGGAACCAGAACCGGTCCTGGATCAGAACCAAAACCCGACTCCTCTTCTGTCAAAGCTCCACCGGTTGGATACTAATCAAAACACCACATGGTGATGGTTTGTTTTCATAGCAACCGGCTCCATCACCATGGAGACCTTACAGATGACCACTGTTGCTATGGAAACGGCCTCAGTGTGCATTTGAATATTTACAAACTTACCAGGTGACGACATTTCAAAATCAAAAACCCTAGACTTTTGTTTTGAAAGTCACCTGTAAAACTTTTATTTATTCAACCTATTTATTTATTTATTTATTTATTTCTGATTGAACAACCTGAGCACAAAGGATTCTGGGATACTAAGCACAGCCGTCGTCTTCTGTAACTTCAGGCCAGTCTAGAATCAACCAATGACGTTCACTGCCTTGTCGACCTGCTTGGATGTGATTGGTCTGCAGACTTTAAAGGAGGCGGAGCCTGAAACCAGACCGAGTCGACGCTTCTTGCTGCCTTCAACAACAACTTCAACATATCATATCAACTCGGTGAGGAAAACCAGCAGCGTGTTACTGCAGCAAAGTAACGATAAATAACGTGAGAAAATCTGTAATGAAACTAAATAATCTGCATCACACAATCTGCAATTAATTCCAACATAAAACAAAAATATAAATCTGAAGTGAGTCCAATACCGATTATAGTTAGTTAAAAAAACAACTATTTTATTGTAAAAAAAAATTTTAGATTGGACCAATTGGTTGAAAGAGTACGGTGTTACTTTTACAGATTTTTGATGAAAAATCTGTTTAATTCTAAAACATAACTTCATTTTTTTATGTTTCTATGATTGAATTAGTTCTAATCCATTTTGCTGCAGTAACAGTTGTTTCCTGCTGCTTCAGGACAAACTTTACCTGCACATGAGTTAATGACAGAAAATGCAGCTCTGAATGGTTTTTCTAGTATTCTTTATTTGCTTTACAGTGACAGCTGGTGTCTGTTTGGTTTCTATGAATGTACAATGCTCAGCAGGTTGAAACGTGTTCATCAGTCACAGTGAAAATATTAATTAAAGCTGTTAATAGGAGTGCAACGCTTCTTGAAAAACCACCGAACAAACAGCACTGATGTTTTGGAATTGGTTTAGAGGTGTGGGCTTTGTGGCAAAAATGTTATCATTAATTTATTATTTTAAGATTATTTCTTTACACATAAAGATAAAGATTTTATACCCACATTGAAAGCTGAAGAAACCAGGTTATTTGTAGTTTTCAGTTATTACTAAAAGATTAAAGAAAATGAAAATGACTTAAAAGATGTAGAAAATGCAAAAGACTGAAATACAGTAAATGACACAATAGATAAAGCTAAAAAGATGCAACAATATGAAGATGAACTTGACGTTTAGTGTAAAACAAGTTGAAAATATAAGGCACAGAATGTAAGACACGGATCAAGAAGTAAAGTTAAGACCACACATCTCTTCACTGATTTGATGATTTACTGCTGATTTAGTTTTATTTAGTTGGATTTACTGGCTTTAACAGCATTAAACCAATCGTTTTCAAAAAGAAAATACCGAAACATTTATCAGAAATGAACTACGAGTGTTTTTTTTGTCTGACAATGTGAAAAAAATGTTTCTGATAATTCTTGTTTCATCACCCAGACCTGGTTCATATGTGTAATAGTTCAGTGATTCATGTTTCATTTGGTTGATTCCTCTCATTTTCATATTTTAAGGAACGCCGTTAGTTTTGTGGCCGTTCAGAACCGTTGCACCCCTCGCGTTAACTGAACAAACAGCATGTTTTGGTCAGAGTCGACAGTCAGATCACATGGTCAGTTTCTGCTCAGCTGATTGGTTGTTTTGATGAACAGTTTCCACGTGAACCTGTTTGTGATCCAGCTCAGGATCCTGACGGCTGCTGCTCCGACGTCTTAAAACCAAAAACCTCCTGAGATTTAAGATCATTAACTCTGCACATGGGACCAAAGGGCAGGTTCTCGTTTCCTTTTTCCCGTTTGACGTCGGGAGCAGCGTCAGAACATGACTCAGCATTTCTGATTGTTAAGGCTTCAAACTAAAACAAAGCTTCCTCCTGCACCAGAACGAACTTCAGCAGCTGAAAACGCTGCAGAGTCGCTCAATGACACAGGCTTTACTGAGCTTCAGCTTCAGGACGGTTTCACATAAACATTAGTCTGAAAATACAAGTACTTCATGAAGTTTCAGTATCTGCACGTGAGTATTTACTCCATTTGAACACAAGTATCTGGACTTTCTACCTCAGACATTTTCAAGACTTGTGACTTTAGTTCTAACAATTGAAATGAATTATCCAGTATTTTATTTTACTTCGTTTAGTGTCGTCACATCAAGGTTGATTTTAGCCCAAATGGATGAAACTGAAAAGAAGAAATGTCTCAAAAAAAAAAAATGACATGAAAGACAAAACAAGATGAAAATTATGTAAAAAGATTAAACAAATTCAAAACCAAGAGGAATAAAAAAAAGACCAAAACAGACAAATCAATGTAAAATATGAAATAAATTTAAAGATGAAACCTGATGAAAACGACAAAGGATGAAAACTGGACAAAAACGACGCAAAAGATGAAACAAAACAAGAGAGACTTTAACAACAAAACAAATAAATGCCATAAAAAAAAAAACAAGGCAAATGACATAAATTGTTTCATCTTTTGCACCACTTTTGTCCACTTCATCTAAACGAGACAAATTATGAAAATAAAAACGATGCATGAGATGAATGACACCTTTTTTTGTCCATGAAGTCTTGTGTAGAACCTGTTACACATCTGACCTTCTAATAATCCTACTTCTCCATGATACAAACAGAATTTAACTGATGAAACTAACGAAAACGTCCTGAAAACTGGAGACGAACATTCAAACTGTCAAACATTCACAGCTCACGAGTTTTCTATTTTCAGGTCATTAATGTTCACGAGGATGCCGCCACCTGATTGGTCGACATTTCACAGCCAATCAGACGGCGCCTTCCTCACGAGAATAAAAGAAACCTCGCTCACAGTTCAGGTGTTCAGCAGGAGATCGGCTGACTCCTGCTACGTGGGCGACGGTTTTGGTTCGGTTCCGTTTCGGACTCTGACCACGTTTCCTTCAATAAACCTTTGTCAAAGTCACCTCGTCTCAAGCTTTTCAGTTTTACAGGTTTTGACGGCTCACGTTGACTGTCAGCAGGAAAACACACCTATTCAACACGGTCCAATCACAGGCTGAGAACCAAACACAGGCTCCTCCCACTCGACACAGGCTCCTCCCATTCCACTCCATATATGGTCAGGAAGGACATTAAAACAAAAAAGTGGATTCAACAGGATATCTCTCCGTCCTGCTTCAGTCTTTGAGGACGGCTCGAGTTAGGATAAATGGATGGAATAAGAAAGATATAAAATACAAAGAGAAGACACATTTTAGTATGACAACGTGTTAGAAATGCTTTAGGTGAAACAAACAGGAGGAGTGGGTGAAAAAGTCTGGAATTTAAATATGTCACAAATTATCAGGAAAAAACCATCAGAAGTCAAGATAAAGTGCTAAGTGGGATCTGAATGTGGTCCAGGAGAAATAAACATTCAGTTTTATCAGATTGATTGCGCTTCGATTTGTTGAGAACATTTGTTTAGAACAAACTAGGCCTTCTCCATTTTCTCTTTTTTTGTTGTAAATTATGAGCAATTTCCTCAAATTCCCTCCCTCCTACAGCCTCCTGTCTTGTGTTTTACCTAAAACGCCTATAACACAATGTCGTAGTTCTTCAGATAAAAGTGCTGTGATTAAAAAAAGAGGTTATCCCCATTAATATCTAGAAAATTCTATAAAATATATAAAAAACATGGTGGTTTTTTCCACTTTGAGTCTGTTGTGGTTAAATTCTCGCGGTCGCAGACAGCAAGTTGATCTGAACCAGCACACGAATATGTTTAAGTCACATTAGAGATAGGCCCCTCCCACTGATATAAGCACCTCCCACATGATATATAAGGTGCCTCTATTCACCAACTTCTGCCCACAGGTAGATCAGGTGTCTGAGAAAAAGACTAATCCAAAGAAAACCACGTCCGTCACTCATACAATGATCCACAGAGCTGATCCCAGTCCAGATCTGGACTCGGTCCAGAGGACAGGTCAGAGGTCAGAGGTGCAGGCTGATCTTTTTCTCCTCAGCGAGGTGGTGGATGACCTGGGTCTCGAAGTCAGCGCTGTGGACGCCAGTCTTCCTGAAGGCGCCGGCGTAGCGATTCTCCTCCCAGTAGTGGTGCCAGTTCCCCTGTTTATCAGCACCGTAACCAAAAACCGAGACCTGCACGGACAGGAAGTGATGTCACAAAGTTATAAGACTTTATTGACCCCACCATGGGGAAATTACTCAGTTGACAGCAGCAAACACAAAAGAAGTGCAGGGAAAACAGAAAATATACACTTGTAAAGTAACAAATATAAAGAGGAAAAAGAAGTCTGCCATTTCTAGTTCATATAAATCCCTAAAATACTGACTGATTGAGAACCTCAGTTAAAACACACAGATGAATCTTAACTCTGTCAAATGAAATGATTTAAAAAAAAAAAACAGACAAATCATCTGTAACATGAATGACTATCTGATAATTCCTCCACCAGACGGCGCCTCCACCTGAAAAAAACCCTAAAATCCATTCGTATGACTTAAGCCATCAATTAATCCTGATGAATTTGGAACAAAACCAGTTTGATTTCATTCAGTCAGGTCCCTGAACGCACCACTGAGGAAGGACACTGACCTAATGTTCTGTCTGTTGTACATGAAGTAATACATCATAGACTCCGCCCCTTCCTTACCTGGTCACAGATGTGCAGTGCGAAGATGATGGCCAGCATGCCGGTGGACGGGTAGCGGCCGTGATGTTCCGTCCAGTGATCATGAACGTATTTAAAGAATCCAGGGTTTACCACCAGAACCTAAACGCAACAGTGTTACCATGGAAACATGCCAATGACATAACGTCTGTTTCTGAGAATGTTGGTAAGTCGAAAAGAATAAAAAAATGAAAGAAAAGAACAGTATAACAAGAGAGACAAGGTTTTACTTACCTTGTCTTTATCGGCTTTTATTCTGTCTTTTACTCTCATGTAGGTCCTGAAAATAAAACACATCATATCTGATGACCATGAAAAGATGAAAAACTGCATTTTACACCAATTATTTACATGTATTGATAGGATTATTGGATCAACAGGTATCAGACATTTACATCAACAGATGGTTTTGCTTGACGGTGGATGTTTGGGACTTTGAGACTTATGACTATTTTTCAAATACATTTTGACCTAAACAAATATATTTGTAAATTTTCTTCATACATCTTGACCTGAATACACATTTGTAGTTTTTCTTTATACCTTTTGACCTGAACACATATCTGTAATTGTTCTTCTTACACTTTGACCTGAACACATATATTCATATACATTCTTCGTACATTTTGATTTGTCCGGTGGACAGAGCGCTGGTAATCCACTCCAGGTCTCTGAGTTTGAACGGCAGCAGGACGAGGCTGATGCCACCGCCTACATTTACAGCGCTCTCCGGATACAGGAAGTGATGTGTTGTCCGATTCCCCACGTCCTTCTGAAAGCCTTGTGTCACTGCCTTATTCATACTGAGGAAGAAGAGGAGGAAGATAAGATGTTACATGTGAAGTGGATCTGGATAATGAATCCAGTCAACTCCAAAAAATCAAAAACAATGATGGTTCAATGTCAACCTGATTGTGATATATTCATGGTTCTACTGGTCGTTTGTCTGACAGTATTGTTTATTAATCAACTGAGTTGAACTCCTCCTTTTATTGATAGATATTGTTAATCTGACTGGAGAAAATGGAAATGTTAAGACTAAACAGAAGGTGAAGCAAAGGTGACACTTTAACTGGAGATTTAAAAAAACTGGCCTGAATATTTTATTCGTTAAAAGTGCACCATGTGAACCAAAACTGGGCATTAGAATAAACAGGAGTGTGTCTTGTGTGTCTGTGTAAGTTGCACATAGTTTATGTAAATTGTGTACACATTGATACATTTGTTGAAATTTGTTGAATCTGCTGATACATTTACACCTTTTTCTGCATAAATGTGAAATACCCATTTTTCATCATCCTGTCAGTTGCAAGATGGATGATGGGATGGATGCACACGTCTGAACCTCCTGTTTGACAAGGTTTGTATTGATAGCAACATTACAGTAGAGGATGAATTTGGACATTTCCTCTCTATGAAACTAAGGACATTGAGTCAGGATGAGACTTGTGGTTCTGTAACTTTATATGTACCTCTTCAAGTATTCATTTAATGTCTAGTTGTTAAAAGTAAGTCAAAAGTCACAGAATGTCACAAGAATATGTCAGAAGGGCTTATCACAGTATCAAAGCAAAAGATGCCTGTTCATCTAGAACTGTCCTGGCCTTATCCAACACTTATGTAATATGTTTGTGTAAACAATTCTGGAAGGACTGTCAGAAATGACGAGTAATTCAGAAGGAGATGCTGTTTGTGTACTTCCTCATCATGTAATGGAAAATAATGAGCCCTCTGTGAAACGATCTATGGGGTCACATTGATCTATGGGGTCACATTGTTTTGCATACTTTCAACAGATTGTCCAACACTTTTGATTCAGAATGGATGGAACGTCCAAGAAAACGCTGTCTGAACTCTGCGTCACTGCGCAGCCGAAAATCAAAGGATTTGTTAACAAGAGGCAGGAGCTATATGTAGGGGGAGTATTCGTTTCAATCAAGAGGGAACAGTTTTATTTAGTTTCGCTGTTTGACACAACTCTAGCACGTGTATGTGTCTATAGAAGCGTGTGGTCACGTGGATCGATCATCCAATCCCCGCGCGGCTTATCCTATCTATCTCTATTCGCTTGTACGTTAATGTCAAGGTCTGCTTCAAAGTGTTGAATACATAATATTCGGAGATTTGTGTTTCACTACTTGGATGAACTGCCCCCAATGATCTCTACAAACATGGACGTGTGCACCCTGCTCCGTAAAATGGAAAACCTTCATGTTAAAATCCTGCCATGACGTGGACACTACACTTCCAGGCTATAGTCAGAGCCTTTCAGGTTATGGTCAGGGGCCCTCCAGGTTATAGTCACAGCCTTCCAGGCTCTCAGGCGGACGTAAAGAGCCAGGTTTGGCCCTGAAACTGCGCAAGGACCCCGGCAGGCCTGGCTCGAGCACACAGGGCACATCGGCGGTAGTCAACACCACAGCGGTCCAAGCCAAAGCTTCGGTCGCGGGGCTCAACCTCAATGAGACCGTGGCGAGTCCACTATGCTCCGGGGGTACAAAGACACTACTACTGCTCAGATCACCAAAGTGGAGCCAGGTTGTAAAACGGGGTCAACGGCAACAAAAGGAGCCGACTGCTGCTAAACCAGCTTCCCCCATGGGACACCCAACACCCGGACAATGGAAAGGTGGCAAAACTATGGACACAGGAGCAGCAGGAAGCATCAAACTGACTGGAACTAAACTGGTGAGTGTCTGCATTTATAGTTTTCACCTGACTTTGAGGTGGAAACTCTAAGCATCCATCTTAAAAGGGTCATATTTTTAAACCCACTTTTATAGGCCTGAGGTACATTTGGGTATTTGGACCCTAATGATGATAATAATAATAATAATAATAATAATAATAATAATAATAATAATAATAATAACTTTATTTATATAGCACCTTTAAAA
>JAPTYQ010000023.1:37714885-37727463 GCA_029814465.1 Ostorhinchus cyanosoma
ACTACTACTACTACTACTACTAGTAATAAAAAAATAAATAATGTTAAGTGGCTCATGACTATGGAACTACTGGCCAGCGTGTTGTTTTACTGCATAGTTCAACAAGTTGATGGTTCTAATTTTGTCTCTTCAATTCTGAGACTCTTTCATCATTGCTGCTGTTATCTGTATTCACGTGGAGTCATCTGGTGTCTGTGATTTATCCTGCTTTCATGTACTATGGGAATTATGGTAAATACTAGTCATGAACTCAAATTGCACATGAACGCCCCATAATGTCATATTTTCCACTGGAGAACTGGGAAAAACTGCTGAGATGAAAATAACCATTGAACTTTTCAACATGTCTGAGTGCAATGAGGGATTCATGGCCAATGATAAACGCTGGTTTTATTAACGTTCTACTGCTGTTAGCTGATGATTTTGCACATTTATAGTACGTGCAATTTGTAAATAAATATAGTTAATAAATAAATATATAAAAATGCTGTAGCAGATGAATTAATATATCCAAAACTCTTTTATCCAAGTAGCAGGTCTTGTTAAATTGTGTGTCAGTCATTTTTCATGTTGCTACGAAAAGCACTTGAACACAACGCACCAGTGTTAATTTAGATGACGAGACAATGACGAAAAACGAGTCAATGACCAGTTTTGCTGCGGTGAAGACTAAATAAAAAATGACTAAAAAGAAGCGGGTGATAACGAAAACTAAAACGAAATCAACAAATTTTCATCAAAAAATAAAGACGAGAGTAAAATGGATTTGTGGAGGCAGACCGGTGTGCGTGCACTGCACGCGCAGGCAGCCCGTTCTTTTCCAGCTCCCTGAACACGTTCTCTTGGCGCTTTCATAAATGTGCAACAATGGCAGCCACCGGTCGTCAGCGCGGGGATGATGTATGGATTCATTTCCATTACGACAAAAAAGAAGACGAGACTAAATGCCGGGTTGAATCATGTGACACACGCTTTCGGGAAAAACAGCACCAATCTAAAACTGCATCTGTAAATCACTCATCCAGATATTCAGGCGAAGGTAAGCTCAGCTTTTTGCTAGCTAACGGTAGTGTGAGCTAACCTTAGTAGGCTTAAGCTCTAGCCTCTCAGAGTAAATTAAGATGGAACACAAGAATAAATGACTGTTATTGTGTTTGGTGGATGTAAAAATGACTTGTATGTGTCTGTAGTGGAGTTTCTCCTGTTAAATTTGATGTGCAGTCTGACTATAATGCTACATAATTTGCGCAGCGTTGTATGACTTTTGCTGTGGTGAATCTCAGGGTCCCCAATTGGGGGACTGTGGGGTTTAACAGGTTAAAATGCAATTTTTTTTTTATTATTATTATTATTATTTATAATTGAAGTGCTGACACTTTTAGTTTTAGTTGACTAAATGTCTTTGAGATTTTAGTTGACTAAATAATACATTTTGTTGACTAAAACGATGCAGAAGACTAAAATGTGACTAAAATGGCATTTTCGTCAAGACTTAGACTAAATCAAAATTTGATGACAAAATTAACACTGCAATACACTTACAAATTTGAATTCACTAATGGCAAGTATCATCTATCCGATGGCATGTGAAGGCAACATTAGTCCGCGGTAAGAAATCTGAATAATATATCGACATGTAACACTACCCCTGTGTCCAGCTCTGTTTTATCAGCCTCCTGATCATGTGATATGTTTTTCAGGTGAGGCAGAATGTTCTGATGTTAAGGACTTTTAATCCAGATAAGCGTATATACACATACAGTATGTCTATGGTCTCACCTGTGTCTACACGGCCTTCTCCTCTTAGGGGTATGACCCAGTTGGGGGGCGTGGCTAAGGACAAGAAGTGCCTCCTCTGGATGCTCTGACTGGCGAGCATGAGGAACAGGATGGCGGTGATCACCGCGGCAACACACAGCTTCTTCCTGATCAACATGGTAGACAGGTGAGTGGGCGGGGCACAAGCGGCGTCTGTCCGTCTGTCATCTGGATGTGTTCTGCCGTCGCCTCATCTTCACCTCCTACAGTTGTTGAGGTCACTTCCTGTCCAGGGCATGGCACTGCATTCCTATTGGTGGAAACACAAAATGGGTAGGGTTCAGCACAGGATGTTTGGATGTTGGTTAATTCAGAATGATCTTAAACTGTCACAAAAAACTGAGCAGAATTAATAAACACCGTTTGTTTTTTTCCTAGTACTTACAGAACTTTTGTCTTCATAATCATAAATAGAAATATTATAATGAACATTAATTCCAGACACAGACTGTAACGCTGTGTTAAATCTCTGCTGATGTATTCATGAGGACCAGTTCTGAACTGAACAGAGTTTGAGGGAAGTGTTTTGTGGAAACAGAGGAAACCGAGGTGTAATTTGTGCTGAATAATGGAGGAATGTGTGAGCAGAGAGTCGACGTCTGAATAACAAACAGATCTGGAGTCAGTTCAGCTCCTTCTGTTGCAGACACACAGCCTCCAACTGTGTTTTAAAGGTCGATTCAAAGTTCACATGTGGTTTTAGGTGAAGGCCGCTTCATTTCATAACGTTCTTGATCGCATTACGTACAGAAAAGCTCCTTCAGACTTGGTTACATGATACTGAAACAGAGTTAAACACAGTCCAGAGCATCTCAGCATCATGTCACATAGTTATCCATCACATTCAGGAATTACCTATAATATTTATTCACAGAGACATTTACGCACATTAACAAGAGTAGATGATATAAAAGACATGAAAAGACTAAACAAGAGGAAAATGACTACAGAAAAAAAGAACAAGATAATGGCGCAAAAGCTATAAAAAAAAGTTGCAAAAACATCACAAGGAGGTAGAAGTTGTAACAAGATAAAACTGATATAAGATGCAACAACACGAACATTATGTTAAATGTGAAACAAGATAAAAATGTCATCCAAGATAGAAGATTAAAACAAAAAGAAAGTCAAAACATTAGAATGATATGAAAAAAACGCACACAAAACAAGATTGATGTAAAAAAATGACAGAAGATACATTAAGATAAAACTGGAAAAAAAAGGAAACAGGCTTAACGTGCCGTCTCATGAAAATTATATAAAATATAAGATAAAAGTAGTGTAATGAACTACAAAATCCCAATGACATAAAATAATAAAAGTCACACCACAAAGAAATTGATGTACAAAGATACAAGATTGTAAAAAAACAAAAAAATCAAGCGGGTCGTAAAAGTTGCAGTAAAACAAACATAAATTTTATGTTTTAAATGATGTAAAAGAAGCAACCGGATGAAAACAAAAGACACAACAGAAGAATGATATAAAAACAACAACAAAATGAAAGGAACTTAAAAGTTGCGATAACATGAAAATGCACGGTTATAACACAAAAATGAAGTTGAAGATGAAAATGATGTAAAAGTTGCATGTAGTTAAAAATAACATTAAAAAAAAGCAACAAAAAGTAAAAGGTCATAATGACATGAAAATGCCAAAAAGTCAAAACATAATGAACAGTATCTATGATTGGCTCCAGCCAAATTTCGTGCCACAGTACTGTGGCAGTAGCCATTGCCATATTATAATTATAGTGGTCCAGTCCACTTCAGATCCTGCTGGGCTGAATGTGGAACCTCAAGTAAAAGGAGTTTGACACCCTTGCATTAGAGTGATGACAAACGTATCAAACTGTTTGTGTTCAACAACAGCTCAACATGTCATTTGATGTCGAATGGCGTGTGAACCGCGGGCTGCAGATCCAGATCGAACTTGCAGAGTCTTGTCTCTGATTCATTGTGTGGTTGACTTTCACTTCTTCATGAGTCATGACAGAGAAACACTCAAACAGTAACATATGGAAGGTGTTGATAAAGTCCTGAGGGAACGTTACAGGAGGAGGTGCTAAAGACAATCTGCAGACACTGCCACGGCGCCCCGATCACGCAGATAACGTAACCACAGCGACAGAACACAGAGCATGCTCAGACGAGTCCCGACAGATTCAGGTTCACTCATCAGCAGAGCAAAGTCAAACCACAGAGACTCCACTGTTAAAAATTAATTTCCAGAACAACCAAACAGTTACATTGTCAGTGATGAGACAGACATTGAACCGGGATGAAATGATAGAACAGAAGAAACAACCAAACTGAGGCTGATCATGTGACCGTGTCTTCAACCAGATCAAGACAATACTGACTGGAGTTACAATCCAATAATAACAATAAATGTCAAATCAATCAGTTTAATCCTGAAAACTGAAGAAACCAGATTTTAAATTATTGTTAAAAGATGAAGAAGTCTAGTGTTGAATGTCTGGTACAAGGTTTATGACAATATCTGTTCTAATAAACTATATTCTATATTTATTTAATATAATAACATTTAGTGATGATTTGTGGTGCTGTATCTTGTCTTGTCAGTTTTATTCTCATTTTCAGATAAAACTCTTCCATAATGTAAACATCAGTGTTGTTTTTGGTGACTTCTACTGGAGGATGTTCAAATATTTGTGGTACTTGATGTTGAAATATTTGTGGTACATGATTTTGGGAAAAGGCCTGGGATTACTTAAGTGCTTCCACATGTGTAAATAACACTAAAGTTGTACCAAGTATTTCTTTAATATAATAGTGTAAATGTGTTTTTGTTTTGTTTTTTCTGGTCATCTTTTGCTTTTGTTGGTGTTTTGTATTGTGTTTTTTATGTTTGAAATAAGATATTCATTTAAATGTACATATTTTGTTGTTGAACAAAGATTTAATTATAATAAGTAATATAATTATTTTCAATGTAAAAAAAAAAGTGTCATATTCTGACATAAGGATTCACTTACCCTGCCTACTTCACCCACTTTTCCCATAATGTAACCATACCTAGTCTGGATCACTGGCAATCTATAAACCCAATTTGGTATGAATTCAACCAATAGTTTGCTGCTTGAGTGTTAACGAACAAACAAAAACACAACTCAACCAAAAACAACACTCCTTGCCTCCACTTCGGGGGGTGGGGTAATAAATGGTGATAAATCACTTATTACAGCTTAAATATAGAGACAAATTCATTTTTAAGTCAACATGATGATAAATGAAGCAGTGAGACATAGTGAAACAGACCTCAGATCAGATTCAGGAGCTGTGTGTGGAAACGGTCTGTGATTGGACGATGACGGTCACCTGACTCACTCTGTGTGTGTTATTTTAGGGTGAGTGTATGGGGGGGTAGCAGGGTTAAAGGCCACATGATTTCCTGTTCTGAGAAACATGTGATGGCGTCCTCCTCTCTGCCTCTGTGACCTCTGACCCCTGTGATGGGAACCAGCTGCAGGAGAGGAGGCGCTGGTGAACTCACAAAACCGACAAGCTGACGCTTCTGTGGCGACGGCGTGACTATGAACACGGATCGAAAGCACGTCTAACAGAAGAAACACAAACACGACATTTTAACCACAGAGTGAACATCTGCAGATCGACTCCTGGTGCAAAGTGACTGCACAGGAAAAGTCTGAGTCGCCCCTGAAGGCAACGCAAACAGACGGAAAAAGTGATGAAAAAGTGGAATGAGGACAGGAAGCACATACACAGGCAGGTCTCCCACTGTATGAGGACATGACGGGTTCTCAGATGTGTTCAACATGTTCTGGTCCTGGAAGAATCGTGTATCAGTCAACTTTATATACAGTCATCCTGCTCCTTTGCAAATGTTTGACTTTCTTTTTATATAAATCTTTTTGTTTTTTGGTTTTAATGTTATATTCAAAATAAAACAAACATACTTGTGTCTACAGATAATCCCAGAGTGTTTTAAGAGTTTATGGAGACTGAAACATGTTTTGATCTAAAACCTGAATCAACTCTGGTGTTACTCAACACTGGGTTTAATATTCATACTAATCTGTGTTTTACATAAGAACAACTCAATGCTTCACTTCCTGTTTCTACCTTGAGCTCAGTTTCAGGTCTAAGCCTTTACTCACATGTGGTTTTAGTGAATGTAGAGTTCAGCAATATTTGCATTCCGCATTTTTCAGTGATATTTTCCAAAATGTAATTCACTGATCATGTAGATTTTTATTAAAAGAATAAATTCAAAGGTCATATCAAATCAGAGAAAACTGAAGAAAAAGTGACTCAGTAAAATCTAAAATTGGATTTTTTTTCCCCCAATTTCATTCAGTTTGTGGCTTATTTTGTTCTTGTTGCTTATTATTTCGGTAACTTTGTCCATTTTATGTAAGTTGGTTGTTTTTATTCATTTTCTTGCTCATTTCTCCATGTTATTGATTATTTTGTGAATTTTCTCATTTGTTTTTGTTAATTTTTATTTTATTTTTGTTCCATTTTATTTTTTTTATTGATTTTAAATGTATTTATTCATCATTTTAGTTGGTCATTCTACCTTTTATTTGTGGCTTCATGTTGATTTATTCTTCATTTTTGTACATTTTATTGATCATTTTGGCTGATTTTGTTAATTTTGCCCCTTATTGTTTTCATATTATTTATGTTATTTGATGTTTGTTTATTTTAGTCATTTATTATACATGAACCAAGTGTCTTCATCCACTGTCATTGATTCAACTCCATGGGTTTTACTGCTGAATCGGTGTTGTAGAAGATGATGGTGTTTCCATGGTAACTACGGAGCCTTTGAACATCCAAATGAGTAATATCTGATGACCATGAAAAGATGACAAACTGCATTTTACACCAATTGTTTACATGTACTGATGTAAAATGCAGTTTGTCATCCAATGATGGATATTCATTTCATTGAAGGTTCAGTTAATAGTCAGTCAGTTTTAAATATTCACAACAGAAGGCCATCGTTTTATCTGTTTCATCAGTGAATCTTTGTTTCAGACCAACTGGAGTCTATGGGTTTTAATGGACTTATTGAGGTCAAGGTTTTATAATTTTATAGATCACATGTCAATGGGGTTTCCACTGAACAGGAAGAATGGTAGAATAAACCAAAGCTGTCGGTTCCATGGGGTACAAGATATTGAATGTTTACTCAAGGCTTAAAGGAGGAGATAAACAAAATGGCAGAAAATTCCAGAAATACTCAAGGAAACTATGCGTACGATTCAACATCAAACCACAGCTGAAATCAGATGTTCATCAGCAAGGGACAGTCTAGTACTAAAACACACTTGGGACCAAAACTACCAACAAAACAACCCGATGTACCCACAGACTGTATCAGTCACTGAATAAACTGTTTACATTGTTTACACACATCTGTATTATGGTATCAAGTTTTATTCAATCACTAAAACTCAGGCACTTATTTTAACAGTCACTCAAAGTAACACTGTCATACAATCTTCCCATGCTACATCAGCTGATAGTTTACATTATAGCTGTTAGCTTAGGTTAGGCACTTTCACACAGCATTCACGAGTCCATACCGTACTTGGATACGTTCACACCTTTCCCGCAGATGTTGCGTTCACAAGCCCGTGCCTGAGTACGAATGAGTGTTACAGGGCCTAAACAGTAGGTGGTGTTGTGCACCTACTGATCTAAACTGTTTTAAATACCTTCTGATCCACTAATTCTATAAATACATGTAAATAATTGGTGTAAAATACAGTTTGTCATGGTCATCAGATATGACCCAGTAGGACATTCAGAGCCTCTGTAGTTACCGTGGAAATGCTGTCATCTTCTACAACATTAATTCACCAGTAAAACCATGGAGTTGGATGAATGACAGTGGATGGACACACTTATTTTATGTTAAGTTGATGCTATAATTTTGTTGAAAAAGTCACTTGCTAATTTTTTTTCAGATTTGACATTATAGCCTTTAAATGTACTCTGAGCTTTCATGAACACTTACATCAGGGGTGTCAAACTTGTTTTAGTTCAGGGGCCACATTCAGCCCAATATGATCTCGAATGGGCCAGACCAGGAAAATAATTATCGTGAAATAAGTAAAATTACATTACAATAATGTTTACATCTACGTTTCCTTAAAAATCTGAATAACATGAATAACTTGAAATTTCCTAAGAAAAACAAGTTCCATTTTAACAATATTTTGCCTCAGTTTCCCTCAATTACAACTTACATTACAATTACAAATATGCAAAACATTCAGTAACATGCCGAATATTGGTAAAATTACACTTAAGACATTTCAGGTTGTTCATATTTGTTCAGGTTATTCTCATTGTTAAAATAAAGATTTTCATGTAATTTTACTTTTTTATACAGATTAAAATCTGCAGTTTTCATTATTTATAGGTTATTATGATCATATCTTACTGGTCTGACCCAATTGAGATCTTATTTTTCGGTCTGTGAAACCTGAACTAAAAGGATTGTTACATCATTGATTGTTAATATCTTCAGTGTAATTCATTTTAGGGGTGAGATTGGACCCTTTGGCGAGCCGGATCTGGCCCCCAGGCCTTATATTTGACACCTGTGACCTACATGATCAGTAAATGAAATGTTGTTAAATACCGGATTTCACTGAAAAAAATGTAAAATAAAGGAGATAATATTACAATAAATGATGTTAAATCACTTAAGAATGGTTAAATATAGAGAAAGATTTCTTTGGGAAGTGCCACAAAAGTCGCACTGGGTCTTTATGGGTAAATGACCGACAGAATCACTAAAACTCAAAACCCATTATCATCACTATATCAATTCATTTTCCTCAATTAGCTCTTCCATTAATCTGTTCATGTGAATGAAACAAGATGCAGCTTCACGGGGGAAAAAGAAGCAGCTGCAACATGTTTTTAACTACAGACAGGAAGGGGTTAAATTTAGACTAATGTTAAGACTAAAAATATTCTGAATCGTGACGTTTGAACATGACACATATGAGGAGTCAGTCACATGAAAATCACAAACACAAAGACTGTGTCTAGTTTTGGCAGATCTACAGTTGGATTTAATTTCTATTTGTTTTCTTGAATTGAAGCACAAAGGAAGTTGTTCTTGGGGGTTAATAAGGTTAATTTGTATCCGGTGCTACATTAAAAACACACATGCTTAATAAATGTTATTTCAAGGTGTTATTTTATTCCCCAAATCTCTTTAATGCTTGAATTCAGAGGTGGATATCATTCAATCTTTTCTGATATCTGTTCCAAATGTTTCCAATTTTAACAAAATACAAAGCAGCTTTACTTTTGAGGATTTAAAGCAGTTTTACAACATATACCGTTGTGTTCATAAGTTTACATACCCTAACTGAATACGCATGGGACAGTCTTGGATGTTCCAGCATGACAATGACCCAAAACACACGGCCAAATTGACCTGTCATTGGTTACAGCAGAAAAAAAGTGAAGGTGAATGAGTGTCCATCTCAGTTTCCTGACCTCAATATCATTGAGCCACTTTGGGGAGGAGTCAAACATGCAGTTCATGACGAAAACCCTAAATCTTAAAGGAACTGAAGGTGTTTTTCCAAGAAGAATGGGCAGCTTTGCCATCTGAGAAAATAAAGTTTCTGCTCCACAACTACCACAAAAGCCTTCCACTTGTCATTGATGTTAAAGGGGCGGGGCCAATACAGAGGACGAAGAACTAGGGTATGTAAATTTATGATCAGGGTCATTTGGATAATTTCTGTTGTCAGTATGATTTTAAAAAAGCAAACACATTTGTTTGACACATGGATTCACCAAACCACTAGCCACGGGTGAAAGAAAAGTTTTTCTATTATCATTCATATTCTGTGAAAAATGGCTGAAGAATCACAAGTTCTGCTAGTGTATGTAAACTTATGAGCACAACTGTAAAAGAACATGTCTACCGTATCTTTAAAGGAACAGTGTTAAAGCTGACCATGGTGCTGCATTCACCGACTTCAATAACATTTTGTACCCAAAATTTTTCAACACTTGATGGTCTCGATTGAATGTAGACTAATTTGTGTTAATGTTTATTTTGCTGCAACTTCAGGTATGGAGTTGGAGTAATGATGGGAGTAGGAGAAGCAGAAATAAGCCTCTGGCTTCAGCTTCTTCCTTTTTCAGTTACCACTTGTGTTAATTGTATGATTTTGTACATAATTGAAATAAAAATATTCATTCATTCAGTCTAACTGTGGTGACCACCCCCACTGAATTTTTCAAGTTAGGGAACAGTTCTTCGTGGTTGTTACTGAAGCCCTAATATCTTTGCATTTCAAACTGTCAAATGGGTTTGGCAAATGATGAAGCCGGAGTCATTTGCTTATGGGCTTCCTTTTGTGCCAACGGTTGTCTGACCTGTTTTTCAGATAATCAGTATATATTCAATATCATCCTTGAGAAACCTGAACCACTTTCAATAATAGAGCCAGTATTGTTTAGCTTCAGGACAGTATCACTGTTTCAACTTTCTTTCACACTTTCCATGCTACTCTCTCTCCTTTCCTGAAATATGGATGTGTGGCAGAGTGACCATGAGAGGCCATGACGAGGAAATGCCAGAAGTGAAACTCCTCCTGTTGACATTGGTGTGACAGTTAAAGGGGTCATATTTTGCTAAACCCACTTTTATTAGTCTTTGGTTCATTTATTTGTGTATTTGGATCCTAACACCTCAAAAAGTTTGAATTTTGAACCTTTCAGGTGCTGCAACGCTATCTTTATTCATTCCGGCAAAAATCAAGTAATTTCTACAACCTATTTTAATTCCTGCTTAATTTGTTACATTTTATAACTAGTTATGTCACATCATTTGCACATATACGGTCAAGACTTCTGGCGAACTTCTCTCCAAGCACGACATACTTGTTGGACAGCAGCTGCAGTTGTAGTCCATACTCAAAATATGTCCAAACTTTAAGCCAATTACCTAAAATGTAAATGAAAGCCGTTGAACAAATAAAGATGTGCTGAATCAAACCAATTATTCATCTAAATGCTAAGTCTGCAGCACCTGAATGCCTCACAGAGGAGCTGCAGTATCTGGATCAATGAAGATAAAATGCGCATCTCGTATTTGTGTTGGATTCATGGCCGAGTTCTCGTAACCAATATTAACTGAAACATCAATGGTTATGGCCTATGAACTGAAAAATACCTCATGCAGAGTAGATTTTGTTAAACTCTCTCTTTGTTCTTGTGTTTGTTCAGGGTTAAACAGGGTTTTAGATCCAAACGACACAGTACACGACAAAAATGCATCATCATGTGACCTTTGTTCACCCTAATTCTAACCCCATGATGGCGCTCTATGGTGTATTTAGGTACGTTTGTGCAGATGTCAACTTTTCTGAAAATGACCTGGTGTGTATGATGTTATTGAAAATGGAGGTGAAGAAACATCTGTTTATTTAAATACCCGGATACGTGGATACAGGGTCCGGTTCAGCTCATTGCTTTGAGGTTGATGTCCAGAACCTGAACACAGCAAAACCAGAGGATCATAGAAAACCCAGACCAAAGACAGGGTCTGTGAAGGCAACTCCACCACCACACACTCACGAGGCAATTTTTTCCTTTAAACAAATGAGTAACTGTTAAAACTTAATATCATGGTAAATACTATGATGTAAAAGTATGTGAGTCATTTTATGAGCCAGACTTTGGATGTAATATAAAACCAGACACACCTCTACAGACAATATCTGAGGTGACTTAATTTGAGTCTCATCTTCTGTCATAAACCATCTGTCTATATTTTTGTTTCTATCAAGAGCCCAAACTTTCGAAGGATCAGAAGGTTCAAAATGATAAAAACTGAAAATTTTAAGTCCATGTTTTACATCCTCACATTAAATAAGTCAGTTCTGACTTAAACCAATGAAGTACAGCCACACGATCATTTACTGTCAGAAATTATGGCTTTTTTTGTTGCCCTGTTTATTTGCTGAAATGCTGTGTTTGCTCACAGACATAATTCAATCTGTTAAATATAGAATAAACACGAGTGCCTTGAATGCATCGCCCACTTCCTTGTACGTATGTTTACACTCGATGACCATCATTGGACCGGCAGAACGTGACGAGGGTCTACTGCAGATTATTTTAAGAAACTCTGTGTGTTTGAGGCTAAAAATAGAGGAAATTAGAGGGAAAACTGCAAAGAACCGGCGGTCTAATGAGGAACCGACCGACGGGGATTATAGGAGAACACAGTCAGACATAATGACAGAGAACGTCTAACCTGACTCAGAGACCACGGAACAAATCCAATGAGACATGGGCAAGAAGCCACGAGGAAACTGGAAGAACACGAGAACAAACTAAAGTACATGAGAACAAACTAGAAGAACATCAAAACAAAAAGAACATGAGAACAAACTGGAATAAAACGACAAACTAGAGGAACACCGTAGCAAAGAAAAAAACACAAGAACAAACCAAAGCGCATGAGAACACACTAGAAGAACACCAAAACAAAAAGAACACAAGAACTAACTGGAATAAAAACAGGAGAACAAACTGGAAGAACATGAGAACAAATTAAAGCACATGAGAACAAACTAGAAAAACACCACAACAAAAAGAACACAAGAACCAACCAGAAGACCACAAGAACAAACTAGAACACCGCAACAAAAAAATCATGAGACCAAACCGAAAAGAACACGCGAACAAATTAAAGCGCACCAAGAACAAACTGAAAGAATA
>JAPTYQ010000023.1:37802991-37814974 GCA_029814465.1 Ostorhinchus cyanosoma
CAGTTTAAAAAGGATGAAATTCTAGATTAAAGACCTCTGGCTGATATGAAATGTTTAATAATTGTTGAACTACTAATGTGATCAATACATGTAAATAATTCAGTTAAAATGCAGTTTGTCCTCTTTTCATGGTCATCAGATATGACCCATTTGGACGTTCAGAGGCTCCGTAGTTGCCATGGGAACACCGTCATCTTCTACAACATTGATTCACCAGTAAAACCCATCGAGTTTGTCAAATGATGGTGATTGAAACTGGGTTCATTTTAGTATCTGGTTCTTTTCCAGCTTTTTAGACCCAATAATAAAAGAAATGTCGGCATATTTACCCCCAGGATGGACCTAATGATGACCTGAGATAAATGCAAAAAAAATAATACTCTTGCTCTGATCCATCCCAAAATTAATGAATTTTTAATAAAATATTGGAGGCAAAAATAGGACCAAATTTCAGGCATGAAAGTCTACTTAGGTGTGATTTGAAAACATGGCTGTGAACGGTTATGATGGATTAAATAGAGTTAAGTGGTCTGAGAGTGTTAGTTTCCTACAACACAATTTAAATATGCTGAAAAATGATAGTAATTTTTGCTAAAAAAATAAATAAAAAATAACATGTTGAAGCTAATATCTACACCTTCTGCTTAAAATGATGGGAAAACTTATACTGATTGTATAGTTGAAGTGGATGGAAATGCGTTTAGTTTTGCAGATTTTCTAAAAATTCGGTTATTTTGACGCTTAAGTATCATCAGAATACAGTCAATCTATGAACAAAACTGGGTCGTGGAGCTGTTTTTACTGGGTAGTCAATTGGGAGAACAAAATATATATGATATGTGAATTAATTTTCCTAATTAAAACAGGAAAAAAGTCTCCTCTGGTCGAGATTCTAAATGTTGACCTCAGTAAAACCATGTGAAATGAGGAGGAGGAGCTTCAGCTATAGAAGATTCAATAAGAAATGAGACTAACATGATGTAAAAAAGCGTAAATGCAACAAGAAAATGATAGAAAAGATGTAAAAAAAATCATGTAAAAAGAGACTGAAGTAGAGTTTAATAGTTTGTGAGTCATAAAAATGTAAATCTTTGTCAGTTCATGTTGTATTTTTGCAAGTTTGTGTCCAGAGAAGAAACTGAATATTCTCTTTTGGGTTTTGAGTTGAAGAAGTTGAGGAGCTGCTGCTGTAAATGAATAGATTTAAAACAGTTTAACCACAGTCTGAACACAACACATGCCACGTCCCGTCACTGGTCCATTTCAATCAGCAACACATTTTTTTCCCGTTAAAAACCTGCGTGAAACTGTGTGAAGCCGGCGTCAGGTTCTGTTTCATAAAAACTCTACCAGTGTGTCTGGATCTGAGTTTAGTTTGAGTTTACTTTAGATTCAAGAGCCACATTCAGCCCGATCTGATCTCCAGTGAAATAATAACCTATAAATAATAAACTATAAATGACAACTACCAATTTTTGTCTTTGTTTTAGTGCAAAAAAACCCATTAAATGATGAAAATACTTACTTTTGTGAAGTATTCAAAGAAAAAAAGAGTGAATAAGCTGAAAAAACTGAAATTTCTTAGGAAAATTAAGAGCAGTTTTAAGAATATTCTGCCTGAACTTATCATTTGTACATATGTATTATGTATCAGACAAAGACACTAAACGTTAATAGTAACAGAAGCAGAAAATTGTTCAAATTGTGCTTAATTTTCTTTCGACATTTCAGGTTGTTCGTATTTGTTCAGGTTATTCACATTTTATTTTTCCAGGGTAGTTTGTGAATGTAAATATTTTCATAATTTCATGTTATTTTTTTGCTCTAAAACAAAAACAAAAAACTGAAGTCGTCATTATTTATAGACATAATGTAATATTATTATTTCACATCAAACCAAGAAGAAAATATGGAGTCATTCTTTTTTTTTTAATAGGTTATTCTGCTGTTACTTAACTGTCGATCATATTGGTCTGGATGTGGAACCTGAACTGAAATGACTTCCACGGGCTTGACTTTGGAACATTTGCACTTAACTCATCCCCAGAGGCCGGATTGGAACCTTTTGGCGGGCCGCGTTTGGCCCCTGAGCCGCATGTTTAAGACTCCTGCTGTAGATGGACCGCACAACTAGAAAATACAGGACATAAAATCATTCACGGTTGAGATGTTGTGTTTTTAGATCACCAGTCCAGAGTTCTGCACAAAAACTCTGGCCTTCGTTGGATAATAACTTATGCTCCGGATATACGATCGCACATGATCAATACTTACGACCCGCGTTTGTTTGCACAGCGGGATCCAGTTACAGTCTTCTTACAAATGTTTGGAAGGATGCGTTGACCGACTCCAGCTTCTATAAATGACACGTCGCCATGGTAACGGCCGTCTCCTCCCTCTCGGCGAAAAAGCGACTCCTAATGAGTTTTCGACGCCAGAGACACTATATCACTTACGTACGCGCACAAAAAAACAGACGCGCACGCTTCCGCCCACACACGCCGCAGTCTGCGGAGCCAGAGTGAATGGGATTTATTGTTATTGTGATAACCTGGGAGTCCAGCGGAGAGTGAATGTGGCTGAAATAAGGCTGTTTTAATAAGGCCTGATTTAAAGTGGGACTCCTCGAGGACTTAGACACTCTCTCACACACATCACACTTAATCTCGGGGCTGTGGTCTCGCTCTTTCCAGCTCTCGACGGTTCCCCCTCGCTTTCAATAAGTTCCACCTTGTCCGCCGCCGCCGCCGCCGCTGGGTGTGTGTACGCAGGGACGAGCACGGAGGCATTTACGAGGATCATTTAAGATAATCTGTCTGGAGTTGCAGACAAACTGGGCCATCTTTGCAAAGTTCTGAATGTGTGCGAGTGTGTGTAACTGTTCTGTTCTGGTCTGGTCTGGTCCAGAGGGATCAGGTCTCCGTATGTCTGTACTACGCAGGCAGCCATGACAAACATTAGGCTATTGAATTATGACCTGCCTGCTAGCTGCTGAGTATGTATCTGCTCGGCATGTGTGTCTGTGCATGATATTCTGCACATATTATTTTAGGCAAACTCTGTCCAACGTTCTAATAGATGGTGCTTTGTGCAGAGTAATACCAGCAGATTAGCCCTGCGCCGTAGGAGGAAAATCTGTGATATGCTTTAACATTATTCAATATTGCAACGATGATATAATTTGCAATAAATTCACAATTAGTCAAGTGTGCATATTAGCTCTAGGTTCTATAAATTATTGTTTTAATATGTACGTAGACCTCAAATACTGAGTAGCACTCATTGCCTACTGAATAAATACATTAAATCTGCTGTTTGGACATCTGATACCCAATCAATTAGACATAACAGTGATTATTTTTTTTATTTTTATTTTTTTACTTGTCTTGTCCAGCAGAACGGTGGTCGGTCTGCCTTTTTTCTGCTGAACAAATTAGCTTTGCCAAAGGAAACTTCATAAAGTATCTGAGGCTCCCATTGATATTCTACTGTTTTTATTTGGAGTTTCGTTGAACCACATTTCGACCTGACATGAAGGAACAGGGAAAGAAGAGAGAAGAGGAGAGAAAAATGTAGATGAAGATGAAGATGGTGAAGACCCTCCCAAGAAAATACCAACAATAAAAACCATGATGATAATTATAATAATAATAACTAGAACAAGAGGCAGAAAAATAATGAAATGAGCAGTGATTTAATCAGGAAATAAAAATGTGTTTTCCCCCTTAAAATATTTCCTTTTCTTTTCTCTACTGTTTAATACAGTCCTTTACTGAATCCAAATATTAATTCATCTTTATTTCCATCCATCTTCATCTTCATTTGTCTTCAGCCATCATGGTGCAGTTCATTCATGTCTGAATTGCTGTATTAAAGCCAGTCGTTGGTAATTTGGTTGCTGACATATTGGATTTTTGGAGAAAAAAACTGACCACAAGCTGCTTAAAGCTTTGAAACCATCAATAAATTGACCAAATGTGTTCCATTCTTTTTAGCCACTACATCTTTTAGGTAATTATTGTCTTTTTTTTTTTTTCAAAGCAGAACTTTTCCTTGTAGCTGAATATATATATTTTTTTATTATAGCCTCCTTTCACCTTTTAAGAGCTGGTCTTGTTCCTGCTGTACATTAAAAGTATTTTTAGTTTAGTTTATTTCTAATATCCTACTTAGTCGTTGCAAAAGAGACAGATAAGAAATCCAAACAAACAAGAAAAAAAAACATATACATGAAAACAAAATATGACTTGTTTTGCATATTTGAAAAGGCGTGGGAGGAAGTAGAACATATTTAATCCATCTGTTTCACAAAACAGTTTATCGTTTAGCTTTCGATCATCATAATATATGAAAAATCAAGTCCTTTGCATCAGTTAACATTGCTTATAATCTTCACATGCACACACACACCTATACTGACATACCAAGAAAATAATAAATAAATAAATAAATACATCCTTGAAGGCAACACAAAATGAATACACAATAAAGTAAACAATGAGACAAAGACAACAACAGTAATCAAACAAAACATAGACAAACTGACACACACACACACACACACACACACACACACACACACCAAACAAATGCATTTTCATGTGCACTGTTGCAGATAAAGTTGGAATAATTTAGTTTTCAGACACTTTCCCCTTTATATTCCTATTTATACACATCAGTCATGACCTTTGACCTGCAATGATTACATACTGAGTCTCAAAGTAATTTTATGTGAAAAGGTACAAGAGGCAACTTTTTAAAAAATTATTATTATTATTATTTTTTTATTTTATTCCAACAAACCGAGTATATGTGCATTACCACCTACCGTTCTCTATATCACCCTGTGAAGATCTCTGGCCATCCTGTGTAAAATTTTCCAGATCCATCACCGGTGAGGGTTTGAAGCCGCTGCTGGCCAACATTAACTTACTGAATTGGTAGTTAAAGAGTCCAAATAAAATGACTGGGAACAGAATAGCCACAAAGGGGGAAAAAATACACTTTTAGTATATTTACAGAGAACTTCAGTGTAATCAATAATGGATCCAGGACTTTTTGGAACATCATGTAGTGGCCATAGGTGTTATTACAAAAAAAAAAAAAAAAAAGTGCATTGGCTTCATTTTGGTGCTTTTCCTTTGGTTCCAAATGTACGGTGCAGTGTTTACAGTGGGTTTTTGGGGCATATTCATAACATGATGATGAAAATATTTGTGGCCAAACTTATATAGGATATGACATTTGTTGGAAGAAGACAAACATTAAAAAAATATTGAACTTGACCTGCGGTGTGTGTGATCGTAGCAGGATAACAAACCGAGAGTCCAGAAGTGGAATCATTTGCCATTACCATTAGCCAAACATCGGCTACATTTTTTTTTTTTTTTTTAACCCATAAAGACCCAATGTGACTTTTCTGGCACTTCTCAAATGAATTTTTCTCTCTATTCAACCTTTCTTAAGCAATTTATTACAATATTATCCTCTGTATTTTGAATTTCTGCATTAAAAATCAGGTATTTTCCCATTTTTAATTCACTGATCATGTAAATGTTCACAAAAGCTCAGTTTAAAGTTAATTGTCAAAATACCAGAAATGGAGAAAAATGAAGAAAATGTGACTTTTTCAACAAAATATATCATTAACTGAACCTACAGTCGTGGAAAAAATTATTAGACCATCCCTTGTTTACTTTAATCTCTTGTTCATTTTAATGCCTGATACATTTGTTTGGATAAATATAATAATAACAACCAAAATAGCTCATAGTAGTTTAATTTCAGAGCTGATATCTATCATTTTCCATGTTTTCTTCATAATAATCATAATCACTTCAGTTCTTCCATCAATATCTATGTCATTGTTCGGACAAAAACAGTGCTTTTATTCATTCCATGTTTTATTTTCTCTCTGATTTAGTCACATGATCCACACAGGAGTTGGGACTGGATTGCATAACTATTGTTTTTGATGGTCTAATAATTTTTTCTGTGGCTGTAAACCCAGTGTTTCTATCCACTGTCATTGATCCATGGGTTTTGTTGTATGAAGATGATGGTGTTTCCACGGTAACTACAGAGATATCTGATGAAAAGACAATAAATTGCATTTTATACCAATTATTTCCATGTATTAATTAATAGGATCAGTAGGTCAACAGGTATTAAAGAGTTTAGATCAGTAGGTGGTTTTGGTTGCTGGTGGTTGTTTGGGTTAATACCACTGTAGGATAGATGTATGTGATGATGAATAAATGACAATTAAGCAAAACAAACCAAACCGTTATTTAGAATTTGACACATCAAAAAAAAAAAAAAGACTCTAGAGTTAAATTTAGACCCATATGTTGCCACACTGCTCCCACATGGGGGGGGGGTTATAGTAGATTACAGGACAGTTCTCCCTGTAGGTAAATTCTGCAATAAAAATAACTTGGACAGACACGAACAGAGTAGATTTCAAAAATAATTTCATGTTTGTGCTTAAATTAAAACTAGCTTCATGCATTTGGCGTCAGTGAAAGGTGCAGCTGCTGATTCATTCATGGCCAAGGAGGGCAGTGAGTGTTATTCGGCTTCAGAGTGGAGGAAGCGGTCTCTGTCTGGTAACCAAAGATCTGCAGAGCGGTTGACTTGTGGCGGGATCATAAACCTGCCTTCAGCTGACCCACAGCCCTGCGAACACACCACCCGCTGCCAAAAACACATGAAGAATGAGTTCAAGGTCTGAGCAGGACCAGCAACCAAGTGGGTTTTGGACACAACTGGGACCATCAGAACCTTCCTCTTGTTTTTTTTTTTTTTTTTTTTGCTCCAGATACATCCGACCAATGAGATGAAGGCTCTGAGATTTATAATAAATATATGCGAAAAGGATGACTGTAGGTAAATGTGGCCCAAATCGGATTTTTTTTCCCATATATGACCTGTATCTGATCTGTTAACCCTATAACGCCTAACGTATCATATTTGATACATGGGTTTTGAAGCCCTCCACATGACCAGTGTGATGGGGTTTTTTTGTCTTGAAAAACCTGATGCAATATCCCCTTTCAGGCACAACAGTTGTTCCTTTTTCTATTTCTCTATTATAAAATTTTTTATTTTTTGTGTTGTTTTTTTTCTTTATGTTTGTGTCTGAAATAAATTAAACTAAACTAAACTAAATACACGGATCACCACCAGGGGGGAGGAATCCGTTCACCAGAGGCCTTTCCAGTGGCACTACAAGGCTGTCATTAATAAGGAAGGAGGAAGAACTGTCACAATTTATTAGACATGTTTGTGTTATATTATGGTTTTGTTTGTTGAAAAATAATATTTGAGCATTGAGACCCGATGGATCAAATATGATACAAAATGGAATTAGATATTTTTTTTCTTTGGGTCGTTCAGAAGGACCAATAAAGCCTCCAGTTTCACAGAACTGGAATTTTCTGTCAATTCTGTAATGGTTCAGGTTTTATGGGGTTAAAGACAGTTTAAAGAGCACAAATCCGATTTTTTTTTTTTTTTATTTATTTTTTTCAAATCTGACTCATATGTGGTTCTAAATCTGATACGTATCGGATATTTTGCAATGTGACTTCAGGTTACATTTATCCGACCAATAATAATAATAATAATAATAATATATCAGTTTTATATAGCGCTTTTCTAGGTACTCAAAGACGCTTTACGATACTGAAATACGACAAACCTCACAATTCTGCATCCCAGGAGTGTTCCTTCCATAAACACAGTTCGTGCCTGCGTGGTCACGTATTACATCAGAACCTCTTTTTGCACTTGTGGGTCACTTTAGGGTCACATTCACTTCATACTCAAAACTGATAGAAGTTGCATTTAACATATGATATGAACGAGCACACACACACACACACACACACACGCACAAAAAAATCTGAATTTCACCCAAAAATCTGAATTGTGTATTAAAACCTGCTGTCTGTCGGAGTTTACAATGCATCTGCTGGTTCAGACCAAACCACCAGACGAGGTTTAATGCAACCCATTGAGCAGAGCTTTTGATGAAGTGGGATTCATCCTCGAGGAACAATAAATGTCGACCGGCATCATAGTGGAAATGAATTTTGTTCTCATGGGATATCCATCCGTCTCCAGAACCTTTAGAGCTTGAAGGCCCAAAAGAGAAATTTAATGTGTCCCTGGACTCAAACTTACAAAAGCACATTATGAAACATCAACATTTTTCTCAGACTCTTCTACTGTCAAAACAATGGTCAAGGAAAGCACTTTGTTGCTAAATCCACATTATGAACAACCCCATGAGAGCTGCAATCACCTCCAGCAATGACAAGTCATTAGTTAGCGACCGACCAACACATGACGGACTTTACTTTCCTGCTGTCAAAACACTGTCTCTGCAAGTTAGATTAGTTCAATTCAATTCAGTTTTATTTATAGAATCATAATATGCGATTATCTCAAGGAATTACACACATTCAGATCAAAGCCTTAAATAGACTACAGACAGAGGAAATGCAGCAAATGCTTCAGGAGTAAATCTAAGGTGACAGTGGGAGGAAAAACTGTTTTACAGAAGGAAAACCCTCCAACTACCAGACTGGAGTTAATAGAAATAGAGGAGAGAGAAGAGAACAGCAGAAAGAAAGAACAAATAACAGATACTGGACGACACAGACGAACACTGGGCAGGGTGGCAGTTTGGTCTGGACAGACGAGGAGGCGGAGCTATTGCTTCACACCGCTTGAGGGTCCGTCACAAGGAAATAATCTGACATGATGTTGTTTTTCCTGTACTGGCACATGCCTGTGATGTAAACTCTACAGCACAAGAAAAATCTGTTCTGTGTTTTTAGACGGTGATGCATTTTTAAGATTTCCACTGTAGAAGATGGTTTCACTTTGGATTTTCAACCCGCCCCCAAAAATGCTGTTGTCATCTACTGTAAATAAAATGCACATCTGATTTCAGCTGAGAATGCTGTTGTGTAAACTGGGCCTTAGATTGACCCATTAAACTATTAAAGCGGTCGTATTTGAACCTTCTTCCACAGATCAACAAAAAATATCGACAAGAAATCCTTTGTATGGAGAGCAATTAAAGGGGTCATAGTTATCTAAACCTACTTTTATTAGTCTTTGGTACATTTATTTGTGTATTCAGGTTAGGGTTTTTTAATCTTTCCAAATGCATAATTCAATTTCAAAAAGCCAAATCTCACTCCTTTAAGGTCCAGAGAGAACGTCTAAACTGGACCAACTGGACTCCATCGGGTTCAACCATCTTGCTTTAAAGCGACAGTGTTAACAAACGTCCCACCGTACTGCATTGTTTTTAATCAGGAAAATGAATTGCATACATATGCATATATTATATACTTTAATCTACCAGTTGACGACCCAATAAAACAGGTCTGTGATGCATTTGGGTCCCGACCTTAAATAATGGAAACACAGTCAGAGACAAACATCTAGAATCATTGTCGGTCTTTGTTTGAGTTTCATGATAACTGATAAAATTTAATGACACTTTGGAAGGAAACATGTTGCTGTGACTCAAAATGTCCGGTGGATGAATTCTACACATCAAAAACACACCTGAAGTCATAATCTCATGCCTTAAAGCTTCTACCGACTGTATGCGATGTCGAGTCTCGTCAACGGAAACAAACGGTCGTGTCATGTGAAGTTAAGCAGCATCATTTGACGTGAACCTAAATCTTCGGTGGCATCTGTGTAACCCGGTATAAAAATCTTCAAATTGGGCTGATGTGGTGGGTGCATGTGGCACTGGTTACATGGTAATGTGTACACGCTGGAGACATAAGAGGAGCTTTGACTGATGCTGAACTCCAGAGAGAGGTGCAGTAGCTCGGAGTCAAACCACATAAAACGATGAGCTCATACGATGAAAAGCAGTTAGTAGTAAACACACAGCTGCTTTAGTCCAGATTGAATTAAAAATTAGTTTCAAAGTCGGAGAAAATCTGACGTTTCTTTTGAACCGTTCGGGCATCTTCCTTTTATTTGTTCAACGTGTGGTTCTGGAGATTTTTAGGTGTCAAAACAAAATGAGATCACGTCGCTGCAGAGGGAGATAAAACTAATTGTGTCCAGTTAAACAGTCAAAATAGATAATACGGTATTTAAAGAGGAGATGTAAGGGGGGGGGGGGGTTTAGAGATCACCTCCTTGTCTGGTGAAACGTTATGATCTGCAGCATCGACGAGACAACCGGCAAAGTCAAATTAAATCAGAAATACCGCGCCTGTGTTGGAGACGAAACCAGATGGAAAAGGGAGGCGAAGGCTTTCTACGTTCAGACGACCGCCGCTGTCGAATTTGCTCACATTCTCCCATTTTTACGTGTCCTTGGGGTTGCGTCGCTCCATTTTTTCCCCTCTCCATCTCCTCCCCTTCCTCCCGTAAAGTGATTTAGAAGCAGCGTGACAGGATCGTGATCATAGCTTGTTACAGGCTTGTTAATAGTGATAACCCGACATATTACAGCCCGAAAAATTACACTGACCTCATCCGAAGCAATAAAAGAGTCATTGTTATCGTCTCTATTTGCTGATGATATACACACTGTGCAGTTGCAAGCTCATCAAGCTTACATTCTGTGAAAGTAATTAAAGTTTGGATGAGTCACATGGTGTGATGAGATTGGAGAGATTCAGTTGTATCTGCCAGAAACTGTAAAATCTAAGCTGGGGTTTGCATATAATGAACATGTCAGATGAGATAAAGCAGTCGTGTTTTAAATGTCTCCTGAAACCAAAAGAACATCTCAGACGATGTAGGAGTACATTTTTTTGGGATAGGGATAGGGATAGGGGGGGTTCTCCTCCATAGATGCATGTGAAAGACGCACAGGGCTTTTATTTTGAAAAACCGCAGTAACGTTACTCATAGACACATCAGCGTCTCTGACTGGGGTGGGTCATTTTTCTCCAGCGGTGGGTCTGCTTTGACATCCAAAATAAGAATATAAATCATGAGCTCATGCAAACACCGAGACTTTAGTGTCATATTTTGTAAAATGATTATCCATCTCAGAGGATTTAGTCTGGGTTTATTCTCTGATGGGTCTGATGAATGTTTTAGTCGGTTATTAGTTCTGAGTCGGCTGCAATATTCCTTTTTCATCTAATTGGCAAAAAAAAAAAATGCAGAATCTCATTTTCAGTACACATTCATCAAATGAGAGTCAAATATAATAAGTATGAGCTTTTTCTATACATGTAGATGTTATAGTAGAACAGCTGAAGAAGATAAAATAAATTGGTTTAGATCAGAGGTGTTTTAGTTCAGGGGCCACATTAAGCCAAATTTGATCTGAAGTGGACCAGACCAGTGAAATAATAGCATAATATATAAATAATGTCAACTTTCCTCTATGTTTTTAGAGCGAAAAAAGCAAAATTATGTGACTAAAATGTTCACATCTACCAACTATCCTTTAAAACAATGTGAATAACATGAACAAACTGAAATTTCTGAAGAAAACTAAGTGCAATTTGAACAATATTCTGTCTCAGTTTATCATTTCCACATGTAAAGTACAACTTACAGATCACAGTGAATGTACAAAATACACAAAACATTCAATAACAGGCAGAATATTGGTATAAATGCCCTTCAGACGTTTCAAAATGTTCAGGTTAGTGGCGTTTTTTTGTGAAATAATAGTTTGTTTTCGTGTAAATCCAGTAAAGTTGTGAGTATTTAAAGGTTATTATGATGGTATTTTACTGATCTGACCCACTTGAGATTAAATTGGTCTGTATGTGGAACCTGAACTAAAATGATTAATATCTTAAGTATAATTTTTGCGTTTCACAAATTATGAATAAATGTTATTAAGAGTATAAAGTTTTTAAAGTATTTGCATAGCGATTGCACATATACGTTATACTGATATAAAAGATTTGATACAAAATTTAAACTCATACATTGGAAATTGATATTGGAAGAAAATTTTTTGGGTTGT
>JAPTYQ010000023.1:37847173-37858575 GCA_029814465.1 Ostorhinchus cyanosoma
ACACAGATGGATAATAACTTAACTCAAAATACCAACATATTTGATGTATTGAGGCTTTTTCTTTGCACATAGAGTGAGGAAGTGAGATCTGCCTGCACACAGATGTATTCTGATGAACTAGCATACCATCACCAAACTAATGCTAATGCTAACGCTAATGCTAATCCAATGCAAGGCCGCGTGCGTACACACATTGTTGACATAAGGTTGCCAACCGTCCCTTTAAAAAAGGAATCGTCCCATATTTAGACACAAAAGTACGCGTCTGGTATTGAGCTGAAAAGGGACGCACTTTTACAAACACAAAAAAGGCAAAATACATTCACCACCCTGTGAAGGAGGAAGGAAGGACAACGAGGTGTCCCTTATTTATTTCTTTTTCCGGTAGTTTTGCATAACAAATCATTTTTAAAAGGTCCCTTAACTCATCCACAGTCAGACTCACATCTGCTCTTCAATATTTTTGCTTTTATTGCTATAAAAAATTGAACCGTTGTCAAAATAATTTGCCTTTTCTTTTTTTTTGCAAGAATTTACAAAAAACTAAGCTGATTTCTAGAAAACATTGTCAATTAAGGATAAATATTGAATGTAAAAGAGCAGATTACATATATATTCACCCCTATGCGAGTGACCGACCTAATTCAACAGAGGTCCAGACAATTGGTGGTAATAGTCTCACGTTTAGTGAAATGGAGATCACCTGAGTGCAGTGAATGTGTCTCAAGAGACTGGAGAATAAAGACACCAGTGTCTGGAAGGTCCAGTCGCTGGTTACTCAGTGTTCGTGGCTACAATTACACCATGAAGATAAAACTACTTCCTTTGTTTTATAGGTACTGTAAACACATCTGCACATCTAAATGCATCTGCACAGACGTAAGTTATAAGACAGATATTCACAGAAACACGGACTGAAACTTATATTTGTACATATGTTCTGTGGAGAGTTGCTCAATTGTTCTACATAAAAACAAATCTAAAAATACCATATAAGCTTTCAGAAACAAAGAAAAACTCAACTTAACCCTGTAAAACCTGAACCATTAAATCATTGACAGAAAATCCCAGTTCTTTAAAACCGGAACCTTTATTTGTTCTGAACAACCAAATAAAATGTTTTTCAAAAGATGATCTTGGTAAGATTTATTGAAATAAGATTTTCCAGATCTATTGTGTAAAAATCTGTTCTTATATCTCACTTAAAAGTCACTCTTTAGGTGATTACGTCTTATTTTAAGTGTGATGAGATATTTGGACTAGAAATGAGAAAAATACACTTGGAAAGATTTAGATTTTTGCAGCGAACAGATATTAAACTGTTTCCATCAGTAGATTGTTTGGGTCTTTATGGGTTAATATTCAGGTAAAACAAAAGCGACAGAAAATGATCAAGGTGTAATACTTTGTTTGATGATTTAAGTGGCAGGTAATAAGTATTTGTGTCAGAATAGGTTTTTGAAGTAACACACATCAGTCCCTGAAGACCAATAAAAGCCCACGGTGACCCTTGGCGTCCACATCCATCCGCCAGTCGCCGCTGGTTGGAATCAACAATCCCACCCAACAGTCACATGTCGATACATACGCACATATGCAGACAATTACCGTATGGAAACGCGGTGACAGTGACGAATGTCTGGTGTCACATGTGGGACATCTTAGTTCCTGTTTTCACTCTTTAACACTCAATGCGACTGAGACACACTCAACATCCACGTCCTTTTTTTGTCAGAGTGGAATCTGAAACACATGAGGCTGACAGCCCCACAGCTCAAAATCCATCTTCATCATCGTCTGACACAATACACACACACATATGTATACACACACATAACACACACACTGTAGTCATCTTTTACATCTGTTTGGGGACTTCTGGGACAACTGTGGATCTGTGTGTGCTCTGTCAACAAACTCCACCAATGAACGTTTACGCTGAAGTTAAAGATCCCCCAGTTCGTTCCAAAACAGCACATTTTAAAGCAGCTTCGACATGAAGTGAATCCAACTTTTATCTGCTGAACTTATAGAAATGGTTCCTTTGGGTCAAAGTGTGTAAGACGCCCCCTTTTCACAGGGAAAAGATGTCTGAACATGAGCTTGTTTAGTGTCTTTATTTAATTCCACAGATTGTGCAGAAATGAACAGTACTGGGCCAGTTAAAAATAAACCGACAGCAGTGATGAGCAGTTTTTATGCATTTACGCCCATTTACGTGCAATAACATCTGTATAATATGAATTATGTGCAATAAGTCGTGCAATAATCCTCTGTTCTTGCAATAACAATGTAATGTTTATTCAACATTTATCAAACATAAATACACTATTTTTTATCGTCTTATTCTCAGATATACATGGTGTTAATATTAATACTCTAATTTGATTTTTTCAAATTTTACTTGAGTTCTATTCTTATTTTGTCTTATTTTCCTTTTTAGTTTTTGTAATTGTATATTCTATTCTTTTTTCCGACATACTGGTTTTTCATTCATATCACTCACTCACAGCACAATAGTACAGTATTATTCTATTCTATTCTATTCTATTCTAAGTTTTATTCTATTCTAAGTTTATCTTGCACATGACATTAACTTATATCGCGGTACGTTTTGTGACATTCCTAAATCCATGCTCAGTAAACCTGCCACTTGTCACCTTTCCTCTCTATTGATTTCATTTCTATACCTCAAATATCACACGGACGCTAATGCAGTTTGTAAGACGATGCTAATGGTTTTCTAGGAAAGATCAAGGAAACAGAGCAATAAGGGAATAATCTGTTTTTTTCACATGAACCTCTTGCCTTTTTCCTTTACTTTTTTCCTGCCCCATTTGACAGGAAACAGGAAGCAGGGAGTTTCCTGCTGTCTTTCCACCGTCGATTGGTTCCCACTGTCATGACCGATGACAACATAAGCAGCAGTCACTCAAAGTCAGCTGGTATGAAAACAGAAGAAAAAAATACTTTCGGCTTCTTCTTTGCAATTGAATTGTTCATATGGATGAAATGATGTTTAAGCCATAATCTAATCAGTGTTGAATAAAAGACTGGAAACTCACACTTGAGTAGAAGAACAGGTACCAACAAATTAGTTTGGTAGAAGTTTGAGTCATCAACACAAAGACTACACAAGTTAAAGTCTTTCAAGCTGCGTATAACTTTCGTCACCAATTTTTCATCAAATCTTTAAAACCTGAATCATATCCTAAGTATCACGAATCTGAGTCTTTCCATCACCTGAATCTCTTCCTTCATAGTGAACAATATCTTAATGTACTCCACCATAAGCAGTCCATTTGTTTGCAAACAGCTGGTTGGTCATTCGTTCATTTTCGGAAATTTGTTACGACGTGCATTGTGGGAAGCGGAGTTCCACGCAGCTGCAGTAGCAAGAGGCGATAAAGCTGTTTCTGTGTTCGTTTCCGCTGCGACCACCGTAAACAAATGGATCCAATCCAACTTTATTTGTAAAGCACTTTAAAACAACCACAGTAGACCAAAGTGCTTTACAGAAGAATAATTAAAACCACAATATAAAAGAATAAAATACAGAACAGATTAAAAGACATAGAAACTGTACATGAAAAATGTCTGAAACTAATTTCCAGTATGGGACAATAAAATTTATCCTGATTCTGATCCTAATAAATGGTAATAAATCACTTAAAGGTTAAATCTACTGAAAAATTCATTTGGAACGTGCTACAAAAGCAGCACTGGGTCTTTATGGGTTCATTTAGTACGGGATAGAGGGTTAATATATAATAATAATAATTAATATATCTGTAAATCAAGGTGATATTTACATTCCTCGCCATGTTTATGGAATGACTTCTCGCGATAATAAATAAACAAATCGTCGCATTTGTGATTTAATAGAAAAAAACGACAGTACGCACTTCTGTCTTTTTCGACATTTAGCAAACATCGGTAAAGTTTTGCACAGATGTCCAATGAAAAAGCCGCAAGTGTCATCTAATACTATAGCCTTGCCCTCCATGTGCAGTACTTCTCTGAACAAACTGTTCAGTGTAACAGGAGGATGTGTGGAAGGTGAGTGGAATGTTTCTGTTGGCACTAAACTAGCAAATAAGTTATTTGTTGCCTGTCAGATGCAATGAGATACAGGCACATAGATTAGGTACACAAACAGCAGCGAATGCACGGGTAGATATACATCCTGCAGAAAAGAAACGCCGGTCTGTGGCTGAAAGTACGTACACGGGCTGGATGTAATTTGTCCTGATCAGGGAGTACGACACAAGTCCCCGAAAGGACTAAGATAATCAGGAGTAGACGGCTATTTATACTTGTCAGTGAGATAGAGGTGTCGTTATGTTTTAGCGCCCCTTCTCTCTTGCTTACACTCACACTCCTTCTCTCTCAAGCCTCGACTTGTCCGTCCATGTGTTGCTTGGCGAGTGCTGGTGTGTAGAGAGACTGATTGCAGAATCCAGAGATGATAAATAACACTAATGAACTGAGAGGTTACAGAGTACACAACCTGAGGAAAGCAAAGGAGACATGTAGAGAGGAGGAAATGAAGGAGAGGAGGTAAGATTTATTCATGTGCAGAGACCGGAGCCCTGTTTCCTGATAACGAATTAAAAAATTAAGTGTTTCCTATGAACTTTTCTAAGGCCTGGTTCAGACCCTTGACTCCGCCCTGTTTTTCCTGAAGTTCCCAGATTTCGTCATGTTTTTATTTTTTTCCCCAAGTTTGAACGACAGAAAACTATATGTTCATAATAATAATAATAATCATAATAATTTGCATTTATGTAGCACTTGTCTGGTTTAAAATCACTGTCTATGTTGACGCCAAGGCTGGTAACTTTGGGATACGCATCAATTTTGAGGCGTCCCAAGTCTATGAGGGCACTTGCAAACATTAAAACTTCTGTCTTACCCTCATTTAGTTTTAAAACATTCTGGGCTAACCAAGCTTTAATGTCAGACAGTCGAGTAGGCGTGTCAGGGGGCAGTGGGCGTTCCTAGAAATAGGCATGTATACCTGGAAATCATCTGCATAGAAGTGATAAAGCCATGCCGTACGCCTTAAAAATGTCCTCAAGATATAAAAGAGAAGATATAAAATTTAAAAAAAGAAAGGGTCCCAGGATAGATCCCTCCACTTATTTTTTCAAAGGTCTTTTTTTTAAATTTTATTAATAACAGAATATGACTAAAACATTCACTGTACAGGAAGGTGATTTTTGATTTTCTGGACAATATCCACCTACGGCACAACACATAACTCTACCCAAAAATGAGCAGATACAAACAACTACTGAAAACATGTATGAAAAGATGGGATGAAAATAAAAAAAACATGTTTAAACAGCATAAATAAGTGCAGTAGAAAACAAAAAAAAAGAAACAAAATAGAAAAAAGAAAAAAAGCAAGGGAAAAGAAAATAAATGATAATAAAAAAAATTTATAATAAATACGTTAAAAATGTATTTATTTATTATTGTCGTGGGTTTCTCATAAAATACCAAGAAGCAGTACTGTATTTTTTGTAACTCTGAGCGAAGTAACTAAAATGAATACATGATATAATAAATATGATAATAAATAAATGAAATATTGCTCATTTTAATACATTGTTCTGATGCATAAACAGGGTTCATTTTGTGACATTCACGTGTGCATATATAAGATCAGCAGCACAAAGCAAGAAAGAAAACAGGTTTTACAGACGGTAACAATAAATGAAAACAACCGTAAGAACAGAAAAGTTAGACCATTTTTTAAAGTGCAGTTGAAAAACACATGCACTGTCCCATCGACTCTGGCTGCTTTGTCCATAAGACGGAAAGCTTGAAACGACGTGAGTTGTGGCTTTTTCAGCTTCACCTGAAGTGGATTCCAGGGAAACATGACGGCGAAGCTAAAAGCTGATTTCTCCAATTCAGTTCTGACTTTGAGGACATTCAAATACGTAAAGAATATCTGATCTTTGGAGAAAAGAGGATAGGTATCATTTTCACATATCGACAAAACGGACATTATTAAAGAATTTCTTCCAAAAGTTGTGAACTTGCCCCCCCTCCATCCAAGTGGCATCTCCACAAACACAAACACAAACACACAAATACATAAACACACACATATCAAACGGGCAAACAGAACAACAAAAGAAGAAAACAAATATACACAAATACAAAAAACGGGGAAATATGTCGACATTTTTCTTTTGTTATTGGGTTTAAAAAGCTGGAAAAGTACCAGATACAAAAAAAATGAACCCAGTTTCATCGACGCACCATCTAAGTGTCTTCAGTTGTGATGCATTTGGGAAGCACCTCCTACTTTGTTTTTTTTTTCTCTTCTGCGTTCTATTTTTCCCTCCTTCTATCTGTGCAGGTCGCTGTACTTTGTTTCTTCAAGGCCACACTGACGGACTTAACGGCTTCATTTCATCATGTCAGAATAATTTGTCCTTTGTTGGCTGGTCCCACTCGAACAGCCTCATCATATGAACGGTGTTTTTGTGGAATGAGCGCTAGTGTATTTACCTGCCCACCACAGGAGGTCTGCATACCTTACATAGTAACAGCGTACGACAAAAACGTGTGGCTCGGGAAACGCACAAACACATGAACACACACACACACACACTCTCTCTCTCGTTCGCCCTGGTGTCTAGGGAGGTTTGGGAAACATTCGGAGTTGTGTTCACAAAGCAGCAGCGGCCTTTATCCTCCTGTGTTTGTCAAGGTCCTTTTAAACGAATCCATTAAGACCAGGCGCCATAAGGTTTGACTGCCCAGCGTGGGCACACAGATGGCCTGGCCCGCTTCGCAGACGGACACACACATTATGATTGGCCCGTTCAGGTAGCGATGATCCAAACCCAGCGGGGGTTTGGGGTTGTTTGTACAGAACGACTGCTCGGCGTGGACGGAGCAGGTCAGCGAGGGAAGATCAATGGAGAGGAACTGCCAGGAGAGGAGGCTTTCTCATGATGGAAGAAAGACCACAAGACACACTGAGTCACTTCGCAAACAGAAAGCCAAAATACCACCAAAGTCAGCAAAACAAAGCCCAGCGTTTCAATTTTATTTTCATTAAACCGGGTATTTTTAGCACAAACCTATACCATCTGGTAAATATGTTTTCCTCTTCAGACAGAAACATTTAAGGTCAATTGGAAATGGGAATAACCTACTAAACATTTGGTTTGGATATGGCTAAAATCTTGGCTAAATGTAAATAGTTTATAACAGATGGTATAAAAGAAGTGGACATTGCCACTGTCACGTCACCAAATGGTTTGTGGAGTACCTCAAGTTTCCATCTTGGCAGTCACCATCTGGACTTTTTGGAGCCAGATGTAACCATATTTGGACGAGATGGTAGACGTGGGTGATACATGAAACTTGCAAACTAACGCTTCCACTAATTTTATGAAAACACCAACGGTAATGCTAACTCGGAAATGTGACGCTATGTACCACCAAGTATTCTCAACGACTCTCTAAATGGTAAACATGTGTTAACATTTAGCAAATACCTGAAGTTTTGTGAGATTATAAGCAATGTCGCCTAATGTATGATCATTTTTAACTGATGGACCATAAGAAAATATTGAATAATGCTAGCAGGAGTTATTATAGCTGATGTAGGTAGTAGCATTAGCAAACTTCAGGAAATATTTGCAATACATGCCGCTATCGTTGTAACTTCTTAACCACAGCTACAGATGAATAAATAAATAGAAGCTCTGAGAGGAGTGATATTTTGCTTTTTTGGAATGGAATTCCTTTTCAAACATTGTCATAAACTGTAAATGCTCTGTTTGGGTCTGAATTCTTCATTCATTCAACTCCACAGGTCCATCTTCAACCCTATTTCTAAGTAATGACACCAGAAAGGTGGTTTGGAGCGCTGCCCCTTTAAATGCACAGGAGACACTTCAGGCCCCGCCCCCTCCAGGCTGCTCTGTCCCGTTCAACCAACAATTGAACATTTTAGGTAATCTGCTCCAAGTTTGGACATATTTTCAGTTTTTACTCCAACCGCTGCTGCTGATAAACAATTATGTCGTACTCGGAGAAATGTTTGTCGTAAGTTTGGACCGTAAATGTGCAAATGTCGTGACGTAACTAGTTATCGGCGCAACAAATTAAGCAGGAATTCAAAAAGGTTGTAGAAATCCACCCGATTTTTGACGGAATTAATCTAAAGTTAGCTTCAGGGTTCAAATTCACCTTTTTGAACTATTACACAAATAAATGAACCAAAGGCTAATAATAAAAGTGGGTTTAGATAAATATGAGTTCTTTAAAGTTGACTCAGCGGATTAGCCAACTGCCAATCAAGCCTCACATGGTTAGACATCAGCATCTCCTATTGGCCCTAAAATCTTCTTAACGTAACAGTTTCAAAGAGGACGTCCAGAACACTTACCACAGAGTCCAAAGAAAATGGGACTCCACAAAGATTCCTGGATTTCCATCCTATCTCTAGACAGAAGTCCAGTGGAAATCAGTTGGAGCCAGGCTTTTCTGAAGCTGGAATCTGGCAGCCGGAGCAGTATTAAACTTTAAGATAAATACACATTGGCTTAAATTTCAAACAGTGGTCGTTGCCCCTTCTGCTCGCCATATGTGCCATCATACACAAAAATGGAAGCTTTTTCCTTTAGTCCAGTCTTTATAATAAGCCGAGAAAAGAGGCAGCTTTTTGTAACGTCCTGAATGGAGTCACCGGTTGTTTTTGTCCTGCTTTTCCACTGGGTGACGTAAGACCCAGAACAACGACATACGCTATATATAAACTCACATACACGAACCCATAAAGACCCAAACAGCCACTGGCGACCAAAATAATCCACTGATCTAAACTGTTTAATACATGTCGATCCTTTAATCCTGTCAATACGTGTGAATAATTGGTGTAAAATGCAGTTTATCATCTTTTCACGGTCATCACATATGACCCATTTGGACATTCAGAGGCTCTGCAGTTACCGTGGAAACACCGTCATCTTCTAAAACATTGATTCACCAGTAAAAACCCATGGAGTTGGATCAGTGATAGTGGATGGACACACTTGTTTTATGTTCAATTAATGATATATTTGCTGAAAAAGTCAAGTTTTCCTTGTTTTTGATGTAATAACCTTCAAATGTAATATCATCATGATTATTAAAGTACACGATCAGTAAATTAAATATGGGAAAATACCTGATTTTCACTTAAAAAAGGATAATATTATGATATACACGACCAGTCAAAAGTTTGGACTCACCTGGTTTTTCTTTCCGTCGTAAATTCTCACTGAAAGCATCAAAACTATGAATGAACACATGGAATTATGTAGTTAAAAAAAAAAAAGTGTTGCATAACTCAAAGCATGTTTTATATTTTAGATTCTTCAAAATAGCCACATTTTGCTTCTATTACTTCTTTGCACATTCTTGTCATTCTCTGGATGAGCTTCACGAGGCTATCACCTGAAATGTTTTCCAACAGTCTTGAAGGAGTTTCCAGTGACGGTGAGCACTTGTCGACCATCTGCGGTTTATCTCATGTTATTTAAATGAGAAGGTGAGTCCAAACTTTTGACTGGTAGTTTATGCTCATAAATCACTAAAGAAATGTTAAAAATGAACAGAAAGTCATTTAGGAACTTTAACAAAAGTCTCACTGGGTCTTTTTTAATTAATAGCAATGAAATATATTGTATCCATGAAAGTAAAGCATTATATAAATATTAGAAACCTATAAAAAAAAAAAAAAACAGTTGCTGACAATCGTAAAGTTATGGTTTAATAAAGACATTAACCCTATTAAATAATGATTATTAAATATACAACACATTGCTAGTTTAGAGTATTCAACAGACTAAACTGAGCAAAGCCCCCAACTGTAGCTAAATGCTCCAATTTTGTGGTAAATATTAATGAAATGTTGAAAAAACAGACATAATTTTTTCTTTTTTTTCTTTTTTTAAATATGTATGTGTATGTATTTGTAACGTCACCTTTTTCCTTTCATCTGTTAAACGTGGTATGCGCCTCTTTTCCATGGTTTTGACTTAAGTTCTCAATGAGATGACACTCTGTGTTCTTCACATCTTTGTTGTGTTAGTGTTGTTAAAACTTCCAATAAAAATATAATCACAAAAAAAAAACCCAGTTGATTTAGCTGCGTATCTGTAAATAAACGTGTGCAGCGTACACTCGCGTTATGAGATTCTTTTAACATCCCATATAAACTAAACTTTTACAATGTGTCTTTAACCCTAAATTGATGGAAAGTGCTTAACACTATCGATTACTGCAGCAATAAAGGACTTTATTTGTTTGTATGGGAAAACGGAGCTTTTCTCATATCTCATAAAACACATCTGCCCTAATAGCTGCTAAAGGAGGTTACCTGGCTACAGCAGCGGGAATCCTGCAGGACAATAGCCGTATACTGGTGTGTTTAGTGAAGGCATTTCTCAAAGGTCTTTAGAGTCCACTTTGCACCAGACTTTTATGACCTTGTCGTGTGGGACTTGGAGCCGTTGCCCTTTATATTCACATAAAATTTACAGCTCTGATACAAGCGGACAGCTGGGATCGACACTAATAGTTACACACGGCTAAAGGAGAAGACCCAGGCCCATTCACAAAAATTCCATTTGGGCGCCATTAGTAGGTTTCTGAGGAAGCGGAAGAAACAGAAACAACGTAAGGACAAACCAACGCCGCAGCCTGCATTATTGTCGCAAACCTGCAAAACAATCACCGCAAAAGCTTCCACGGATCAGTTGGAATGTAAGTTACACCACTGAACGGGCACTCCGAAAACAGGTTTGGCCTTTACGATCCTCTGTGCTTTCTATTATAAGCTTAGATGTAACAGCAAATCTACCGGATTACTTCATGGCACCAAGAGGGCACTATTCTCTAAGCACACGGGGCCTGAAGGTTTTGGTGTCTCATGATAGCTTAAACTGTACTTGTAGGAGCAGGTGCATCTTGGTGTTAACACAATCTGAAACTAAGAGTCACATACACATCCTATAAAAGTGTGTACTTAAGTGTATAGTCACAAACAGGTATCCACAAATACAGGCTTATGGTCAGTGACTCCATGGACGTGCACGGTAGAGAAAAAGGCTGTATTGTACCATTGTCCTGAATAAGCACACTTTTCCCACAGAGCTAAAACGCACACAAATCCACACATGTGCACACAGACACACTTCTGCTCGCAGTTTTCCCACAGTGCTCGGCACTCCCGGGGGAGTAAATTGCGGTAATCCAGGGCAGCGGATTCAGACGCAGCAATTACACCAGAGTGAACGGCTTGGGAATCTACATACACACACACACACACACACACACACACACACACACACACACACACACACACACACACACACACACACACA
>JAPTYQ010000023.1:38114127-38124449 GCA_029814465.1 Ostorhinchus cyanosoma
GGTGAGGGGGTGGAGGTGTTTGGGGGGCGGTTGGTTTGTTAGGTCAGAGGTAACAGAAGAGTAGAAAAGACAGGCGTTAGTGGAGAAGGAGAGTCAGTCACCATGACTTGTGTCAGCAGCTCAGTTCCAGTCAGGGAGTGGATCTACTCACATCCATTCGTCACTAACAGGTCAGTACAGAAAACGGAAGGCGCGCGGAGCCATCGAGTAGCGAAGAGCGTTCTCTGAACTTTACATTTTAGGTTGAAATCACTGTTTTGCACGTTATGGGATACTTTCTGCGCTGTACAACCTTCAAGTCTAAAGTGATTTTTCTACTTAAATGTTTTCTCTATAGATGCGACCCCAGACTGGCAGGTTAAAAGAGGCTGATGAGTCAGAGATATTTGTCAGGAGGAAAAAAAAAACATTTAAGATTAAATGCAGTCGCTTTCACTGATGTTTCAGTTGCTGGAAGCTGTTGCCGTGATCAGCCCGAGCCAGGCCCTGTGGGCAGAAAGGCACTAACCAGCATGGAATGCTGAATTGTTTTATCATCCCTAAGCAAATACTGCTAACTGTGAAACATTTCCCCAAACATTTGTTTATACATCGGTTCGCACTTGTCTTAACACGACTGCACAGCAGGTTTGAAACTTACTGTAAGAGCTCTGCCGTTGGCACAAAGCACCATCGACAGCCAAAAAAAAAAACACAAAGTGAGAAAATTTACTGCAAATGTTGAAAGTGTGATGAAACTGGTTATGGAAATATGCAAAGATCAGGCTGTGAAATGTTTTACACTTGTCTTCTTTAATTTTGTTTTTAGGCAGCCAGCTGACTGAGACATGTTGTGGTTTTCTGTTTTTGAAGCGTTCCTGCAGGGAACCTTCTGCCATTACAGCTGTCAGTCTCAGGGCTGACAATGTGAATGTCTTTATTTGTTTATCACCAAGTAAAACCTCTTTAGATGTCTAACACTTCATCCTGCTGCTCTCAACCACTGAGACTGGCTCCTGGCACTTTCCCTCTTGTCTATTGTGCTACACCCTGCTATTCTGCCTCGGGCTCTAGTTGGAAAGCGACAAGGACGAAATAAACCCAACAAGCTGCTTCTGTCGTGAGGAGGAAGAAAAAAAAAAAGAATAAGAAAACAAAGAAAGAAAACAAAACAAAAGGAAAAGAAAGGGAGAACAACAGAGGGATTTACATTGCCAATACCCCTGGGGGGAAATGAGGGGTTTTACATGTTACAACTTGTTGGGTAACTGAAGGTTTTGTGTGAAGTGTTTCTTGTGTCGTGGGAAGTGTATGGTTTCACTGTTGTCAGCGCTCAAAGGAGAGGAGCAGATTTTTATCTCGTTCCCTCCATCCACTGTCATCCTCCGTCGCCCTGTTCTCTGCTGCCACAGGAGTGTTGTGTTCGCAGCAGGACCGCCGTGCACTCAGAACCAGGGTCATTACTGTGGTCAGTGGGAAACTCAGACACCCAGGACTCATAAAAAACTTCACCCTGTGCAAATAGTTGTCATCTCATCTTAAACTCTGTCACAGATTTTCACCAAGGCTGACTGAAGCAAGAGCAGGTGGAGACCTTTTTCTTTTCACTCCCAATTCTCCAACGACTGCTAAACTAAAATTATCAGCAATTTTAAGGAGTTATGCTCTATTGCATATCGTCGGATAAGTTGATATTGTCAGTTTTTGTTTTGAAAGCTGCTGTATTTTTGTGTTTAATAGCAGCGCATATAGAAAAAAAAAAAAAAAATCTCATCTCTCCTTAAGTCATGTTACTCTATTCCTAAAACACATTTACTTGTAGTTCTGTAAAATATTTTAGATTTCAGAGTAAACAGAAGACTGATGTCTGTCGTGTGGCTTGTTGGTTATTTGCTAGAAATTCTGCTCAATTAAAAATGCCTTTTCTGTAATTGAGCGTAATAAATTATACTTATTAAACCAGCAAAGGATTTAGTGACATGGATGTTTCATTGATTACCTGTCTATGCAGCACAACCTGGACTGGTAGCATAACTTAGCTACGTTAGCTAATGTTATCATTAACTCTGCATTAGTCTGTTAGCTGTGATGTTGACTTTGCCGCTTTATTCGGTAATAACCTTTAGCAGGTAGATGATATTACCTGGTAATGTTAACAGCATTTCCTGTTTACTCACATAGCCATTGCCTTCTGTAAGTTAGCGTTAGCTTTTGTATAAGCTAATGCTAATCCCAGTGTTAATCATTGATGACTTTGTTATCATTGTCGAGGGTCGATTTGAGTCGCCAGATGATGCGAGTCTCACAAACATAGAAACATTTATCTCTGTCGGCCGTCTTTTACAACTCGCTATGGCAACCTCGCTAGGAGAAAAGACTCGCTACAGCGCTACGATTACCCTCCACCGCTCAGTTTCCCCCAGATTTAGATCAAAATGTTTGGCTCTCAGCTGTGAAAGAAACTGAAAGTAGACATATAAATAAATTGACTCTCAAAATCACTTCTGATCGCTAGAAACATACTGTTTGAAGGTAAAGTTAAGTCTCTGTACTTTTGCATAATTTAACTCATACAACAGTGATTTTTCTTAGCAAGTCATAAAAAAATGGCCGCTTCTATGCATGGCTCATCGAGGTAGAGTGGGACGTCCAGTAATCGAAGGGTTGGCGGTTTGAATCCCACTCTGTCCGAGGCTAATGCCGACACTTCACCCTCTTTGCCTCCAGTGCTGCGACTCACACTGTATGAATGTTTGGTGATGGTCGGAGGAGCCTGACATGTTAAAATCGCGCAATTGAAATATTATTTTAGTCTCAACAGTTAAGGTCTTTAATTTAATCTTTTTAATAATTAGTAGTTAATGTTTTAAGTCAGGATTCCTTTGTTTAACCAGTTAGTGTTAGAGTTCTTCGGGTAGGATGGGTTACATCTTGGTCGACACAACAAACTGGCAGATTGACACATGCCCACGAAGGATTGTAAATCACAGGAGATAAGATGTAAAATCACTGTCAGTAAAGGGGTAAACATCTTAGAGTCAGATAACACCAGCCCATTGTTGGTGACCCAACCCATCTTGCCCACAAGGGGTCAGTCCATAGATTGGGGATCAGTTTACACGGATTATAAAAGTGATGTGTGTTGGCATGTCTGGATCCATTTTTCTCTGTGGGGTGGATCCTCGGCTGAGTTCTACTTTGTTTGTGGTCAGATCAAGTCAAAAATATTAAATTTATAAAAATGAGCCTGAAAAGAATCCAGAATAATTCTTGGAGCTTCCAACAGAAGAACATGCTAACATGCCGTCGGTGCAGATTGGCAGCCAAGCTTCCGTCAGTCTGCCCCAGGGCAGCTGTGGCTACATATGTCGTTTACCACCACCAGAGTGTGAATATGTGAGTGAATAGATAATGGATCCATTGTACACGCTTTTAAGTATGTGTTAATAGCACTATATAAATCTAAGCCATTATTATGCTTGACTCAAATTGTCCCTTGACGCCCGTATCTGTAGTTGATACAAAACAGCGTAAACGATAAAAAGTTTCTGACCTTTGACAGGAATCCATATTGTTCAGCAAAGGGAGGTCCCGTGGTGCACATCAGAAGGTCCAGGACTTGGGCTCTTTCTCTGGTTAAGTTGAGAGTCTGTTGGTTCCTCTGAATTCAATCTGCTTCAGAACCTGAGAACGAAAACACAATCACTTTACATACAATGATAAAGAGCGGAGGACGAGAACGAAGCTGAAGTAAAGTTTAAACTCTTAATCGAAGCAGAAAAAACAGAGTTTAGTGGTAGCTAACATTAGCGTGTTATCATGCTAACATTAGCTCCTTCTACATCTGCCTGACCAGATCATTACTGATTATCATGATAAACAATAAGTCTGTTATTAGGCGTTTCACTTCTTCACATTTTTTGTTTTGTTTGTCAGTTCTTTATCTGTGAGCTCAGGAAAAGAAAATAAAGTAGTGACTGAAGTCAAAACATGTGAAAATTAATTAAAATCACCAATTACTGCAGGTCAAACCCAGACTATGGAAAATCATACGAATAACTTAATTTGATTTGAATGAAAGACTTAAATGTGAACCTTGACTGGTGCCCCATTTAAGAAAGACATTATACTATATACATAAAGACATTACACACAAAACATAAGTGAGAATTAATGAGAATTAATTAAAATCACCATCTACTGCAGGTCAAACACAGACTATGGAAAATCACACAAATAACTATTTGAGTTGAACGAAAGACTTAAATGTGAACCTTGACTGGTGCCCCATTTAAGAGAGACATTATACTATATACACACAAAACATAAGTGAGAATTAATGAGAATTAATTAAAATCACCATCGACTGCAGGTCCAACACAGACTATGGAAAATCACACGAATAACTTTATTTGATTTGAATGAAAGACTTGAGTGTGAACCCTGACTGGTGCCTCATTTAAGAAAGACATTATAGTAAACAAGCATACCAGCTCCACCGGTAATTAACTGTTTGGACCCAGAAACAAGTTTTATGGCACCATGACGTCAAACTTAACTACGTACGGTGGTCACCTCTGGCACCACAAAAAACAAGATGACGACGACGACTGAACTGCACATGTTTGTGTATGAGACACATGGACAGCTGATGAAAAATGATTTCAGTCCGAGTCACCTTTTCATACTGACAGCATTCATTCAAAGTTGTGCGTTTCTTGGTTTCTGACTGGATGCAGATCTGGTTTGCTGTTTGTGAAGCAGGAAGAAGCTTTACGGTGCTTCAGAGCTGGGGAATAAATCTCACCCACCCGGTTCACACCTACCAGAGGTACTTTCACATTGCAAAATCTTTTAGTCCATTGTTAAAATAAAATGAAATTATCACTGCAGCTTTAAGTACTGCGCCGCCGCTGATGTTAAGTGGTCGGAAACAGGGAAATCACTGTGATTATCTTCCAAGTCATGCCTTGCGTATTAAACAAATGGTGCTGATTCGGAAGCATATTTGTTCTGAAAGCTACGTCGGTCTCACCTGCTGGGGTGCTGCGTTCACTTATTTGTGTTAAACTCACCACTACAGTCAGTATTTCACAGGGTTATATATATATTTTAATGTGAGAAAATAGTCTCTGAAGTCTCAAATGGCAGTTTTTGGTCTCTTTGTTCTACTTTGCTTAGCACAACAGCTGCACTGAGGTCTGTTTTAGTGGCATGTGGTGAGCGCCAATAAAAAGCTGAACACCACGGTAGGTGGTAGGAAAACAGGCCTCAATCAGATATCCTCGTAAGAAGGCAATGCTATTGAAATCCTGCCACGCAAACACCACATACATACGTGCTGTACATACACAAGGTCAGGTTCCTTTCGGGTGCATGCTGCAGATAGGCTAAGTGTGTGTTTAACTAGATGAGACTGATGTGGGGCGCGATAACCTTGGCTGGTTGTATTGTTCGAGCTAAGACACTAAAGGCATTGTTTAAAAAAAAAAGAAAAAAAAATCCTTTGTCGCTTGTAAAACACACGTACACGAGTGCACCTTAGCGCATTCCTGTCCGTCAACAGCGCCGTGGGTTGCTGAGATTCTGTGCATACCTCTGCATTGGGTGACACACATACACACACACTCTGTGCAAAGGCGTGTGAAAGCCACCTGTGGCAGCTCTACAGTCCAGCCTCTGTGGAACGTGGAGGGGAGACCCAGGAATAACTTCCAGCGTGGGACAAAACTCTGTGTGCAGCCGCTGCCAGCCCCCGACCCCCCGCCATCACACAATCAACCCCTCACGGATACCGGCAGTGGCGGCTGCAGCGGCGGCTAAACAGTTTCCCACCTATCGGCCCTCATCTCTCCAACCTCATTCTTTCCAAGTGCCCACAAAACCACACCTGAAAAATCGCAATCAGACAGGATTAGGCTGATTCAGGTCCTTGAGGGTTTAAAGCTGCTGGTAGTTGATATTTTACCTTAACGCTTACCAAAGAAGACGTTTCTCTGCAGGAGTATTTAGATCTCAAACCTGTGGAATAAACTCTTTTAACAGAAGCCCAACACAGATGATTGTTTAGGGAGTTTAGAATGTAACAACAAGATTCTGGCACAGTCACATGCACATAAATAACAGAGTGTGATATCGTGTCAACATTAGTCAAGCAGGTGGCAACAAATGAGTTTGAGCGCAGCTGTATTTAATGGGCGACAGGGCTTTTTAGTTCCCATCAGCTGTGTGAAATGGATTTTTATGATTCAGAGTTTGAGTACGCACACATTCACATGCAGCCTGTGCAGGTTTAAACCCCTGGCACACAGGTGGCTTTGTGTCGAAAATGCACCAACAACATTATTATGTATTTGGCAGAATGTGGCAGGTTTTTCCTTCCTTTTTTTGTGCTGCTAAGTTGTAGAGGACCGTGCCAGTTGTTGTTATTAATTTACTGCAGCTCTTCTGACCGATAAGAGGTGCCCACCTGGTGAGACATGACTCAAACCTTTTCTCAAATGTCACAATTTCCTATTGAAATTATTGGACTTTTTTGTTATAATCTCAGAAATACCAAAAGGCTGTCTATAGAGTTGAGACTTGGCCTATACGTACTTTTCTATTAACACATAAACACCCAAACCTCCACCTGTGACCGAAACCATCTGCTGATCCACTAATTCTATCAATACATGTAAATAATTGGTGTAAAATACAGTTTTTTGTCTTTTCATGGTCATCAGATGTGAAACATTTGGATGATCAGAGGCTCTGTAGTTACCACGGAAACGCCGTCATCTTCTACAACATTGATTCACCAGTAAAACCCATGGAGTTGAATCAATGACAGTGGAAGGGAAACACTGGGTTTATGTTCAGTTGATGATATCTTTTGCAGCAAAATCCACTTTTTCTTCAGTTTTTTTATGTTTTGGTATAATAACCTTTGATTTAACTCTTGAGTTTTCATGAATTTCTAAATCATTAACTATGAGAAAATGCATGATTTACAGTGAAAAGTGCAAAATATAGAGGCTAATATGATAATAAATGGGGATAAATCACTTAAAGGAGTGATATTTTACTTTTTATGCATTTTCAAACATTACATTAGGTATAAATATTCTGCTTGGGTCTGAATTCTTCATTCATTCAACTCCACGGGTCCATCTTCAACACTATTTCTCAGTAATGACACCAGAAAGGTGGTTTGGAGCGCTGGCCCTTTAAATGCACAGGAGACACTTTAGGCCCCGCCCCCTCCAGGCTGCTCTGTCCCGTTCAACCAGTAACTGAACATTTTAGGTAATCAGCTCAAAGTTTGGACATATTTTCAGTTTTTACTCCAACCGCTGCTGCTGACAAACAATTATGTCGTACTCGGGGAAATGTTCGTCGGAAGTCTTGACCTTAAATATGCAAATTTCGTGATATAACTAATTATAAAACATAGGGATTAAAACAGTTTGTAGAAATCCACTTGATTTTTGCCGGAATGAATCTAAAGATAGCTTTGCCGCACCTGGAGGGTTCAAATTCAAACTTTCTGTACTATTAGGGTCCAAATCCACAAATAAATGAACCAGACGAATAAAAGTGGGTTTAGATAAATATGAGCCCTTTAACAAAAGTAAAATACAGAGAAAAATTCTTCTGCGAACTGTCACAAAGGTAGCACTGGCTCTAAAATATATATTTAGATCATTGTTTCAGTGTTTGTATTTTTAAGAATAAGGTGAGTTTTTTGGTGGAACTGTAGGATGAACATGTCCATAAAAGCAGCAGAGCTTGTATTCATGATTATCTTTTTAAAGATTTTTCTCCTTTTGCAAGATAGGTTTGTACATTTGATACAGAAAAATACCATTGTGATACAGACGCATCACTCTCCTTCATCAGACTATTGTTCCGATTTTTTTAGAATAATTGCTTTCACGGGTGTCAGTATCAGTATTTCATAATCTATTTGAGCTCATGCCACCAAATGAAATACCAAACACGTCAAACTACTCGTCACATTCATGTAAGAATCTCAGGGCAGACAGAAGTAATGAGGAGGTTTGAGCTGGAAACAGAGTAAACTTTGAATCAAGACACTTAATGTTTGTCTGTGTCTCCTGCAGACTAGTCTCCTGTGAATAACACTCTTTAAATCATTATGTAGAAAGATCAAAAAACCTATTGAGGAAAGGTTATCGAGGAAAATACAGACACTGATCGCTTTGAGATGTCTGTGCTTTCAGCTCAGACTTCAACTAACATGAAAAAAATACAAAAGATACTCCTTAGTGACTCTGAATCCAAAACACAGATCCTTTATGTTGCAGATTTTTATCATTATATAATTGCACTATTGTAATAACGCAGCTCTGGATGAGTGAGGAAACTTTAAAGATACATTATGTAAGATTTAGGGGACTGAAATTAGCATAAACTTGAATATAACTTATTCCAATCATTGTTTTCTTTGTGATGTTTTTATCTACATTTACACAGAACGGTTCTAGAGTCTAAACAGGAGCGTCGAACTCCGGCCACAAGCATGATGTGAAGTAAAATAATAACTTAATAACCTCTGAATAAATGATAACTCCAAACTGTTTCCTTTGTTTTAGATTAAAAAAAGTTAAAATACATGATGAAAATGTTTACAGCAATAAACTGTCCTTAAAAAAATAGGAACAACTATGAACAAAATGACGTCTATTAAGAAAAATTATTGCAATTTTAAGAATTTACAGATCATCATCAAGCATTTAGTAACAGGCAGAATATTCAGACAATTGGGCTTATTTTTCTTAAGACATTTCAGGTTGTTCAGGTTATAAATTTTTTTATTTAGCAGTTTATCAAAGTACAGTAAATACAATATTGGAACTTTTTGAATTTTTTTTTTTTTTGCTGAATTCAAGATTTTTTTGTGTTCAATTCAAGCAAAAAAATCAGCCAATGGAACAAGTAAAAATGATCTGGGTAAGATTTCTTGACCAGATCCAGATCTATTGTCTAAAACTCTCACCGAAAAGTTCCTCTTTAGGTGATTATGTCTTATTTTAAGTGTAATAAGATATTTTGACTAGAAATGAGGACTTTTGTAGTGTATGTAATGCATTAAAAATGTTATAAAGATATGTATTTAAAGAAAAAAAAAAGACAAGCAATGTGTACAGTATAAATAAAAGAAATATACATGTATATTTGTGTAATGTTGATAATTACTTCCCTGCTACTTTCTCTTAGACGTCCATGGAACAAATACAACCCCACAGTTTCCTCTGGAGATGATAAAGTATTCAGAATGTGTTTGTTTGTGTGTGAATTAGTGGCTGTACGGTCAGAATTAGTCCGACCACTTCACTCCGTTTGTTGACATTTTTTGTATTGCATACTTGATTTGTTACTTCCTGTGGAGACTTCCAGCAGTTACCACATCAACACATTTACAGCTGAGACGACAGGAGGGTCTGTGCTGCGGTCCTATGTTGTCATGATGGTGCATGTGGGTGCAGGTTGAAGCGTTCCACACTCCTGCACATATATGTAGTCCATCTCAGAGGTTGGGAGCCTTGGACCCTGGCAGACAGGTGGCTCTGTTTGGAAACACAGTGTGTGAGCTGGAGGGGGAGGGGGGGNNNCCCTTTAACCTTCTATTATTCACTGTCACACTTACAAACACCCTGAGCCTCTGAAACAATAAGCCCGGCTGTGACTTCAGGTGGAGTCGACACATCCACGGCCTGATCCTTGACCTTGACTTTAGCATTGACCTAAATTAGTGAGTTTCACAAAGAAACACAACAAACAACTCCGTCCACGAACAGGAATCCATGACACCGACAAGGCAGATTTCTAGTTTACAACCAGTAATAACATGCATTCTTTTTTTCCTTTTTTTTTTTAAATTCTGTTGCATCAGATACATTTAAATTATGCAAGATTAAACTGAAACTTTAAAAACTGCTGCCTTTTGAAGAGTAAAATAACCAAATAATTCAAGTAACACTAAAGAAAAGCCTCGACCTAATTTAGATCAAACAGGTAGAATACTTGACTTATTGCATTATTGTCCATTTTTGTCAATTCTAAGGACAAATAAGAGTTTTTCTGCTGAGCCATTGAGAGGAGCTAATTAGAGTTTTACTAGCTAGCTAAAATATTGTTTTGTTTGTTTGGGCTTTTTTTGGAGTTGTAAACTCAACCTTAATTTACAATAAAAATGTTAGCTAACTTTCACTTTAAACTTGATTTGCATTTAATTTAGGGAATGTTTCAAAAGTTTTATACAGCTTTAAACTAGCACTTAACTTGCAGATAAAACATTTTTAGCTAGCATTAAATGTACACTTAGCTAATTTAAAGTT
>JAPTYQ010000023.1:38568325-38580988 GCA_029814465.1 Ostorhinchus cyanosoma
TCTTCTTAGGTCATTTTTAAACACATGTACCGTCTTTCATTTCTTCTTAGGTCATTTTTAAACACACCATCTTTCATCTCTTCTTAGGTCATTTTTAAACACACCATCTTTCATTTCTTCTTATGTCATTTTTAAACACACCATCTTTCATCTCTTCTTAGGTCATTTTTAACACACCGTCTTTCATCTGTTCTTAGGTCATTTTTAAACGAACGTACCATCTTTCATCTCTTCTTATGTAATTTTAAAGCACGTACTATCTTTCATCTCTTCTTAGGTCATTTTTAAACACACCCTCTTTCATTTCTTCTTAGGTCATTTTAAACGCATGTACCCTTTCTTATTTCTTCTTAGGTCATTTTTAAACACATGTACATGTTTTCATTTAAGGGTTAGTTATTGGATATGCTGCCAGCCTTCAAAATACTCACCCCTCTTTTTACTGCTCATTTAAAGGCATATTACTTGACACTTACTTTCTCAGATAATAAGGGAGCAGACAAACTCCTTCCTCAGGTGGCAACTCTGACTCTTTTGTATTCATGCGACTCTCACTGCCTCGATCCCACTGGGGGAAATGGCAGGAGGAGAGTGAGAGGCAGACAGAGATAGACAAACTGATACAGCAGCACAGACAGAATGAGGGAGAGCACCGAATGAAAAGGACAGGCTACCAGGACAAAAAAAGACAGATTTGAGAGTGGCTGGGTCTGTTTCTCATTCAGTTTCCACTTCCTAATGGACTGTCCCAGTGCCTGTGTGCCTCGGCGCAGACACAGCTGTTCTTTATGAGGATCAGGACTATGTGCGACGGTGGCTGTCAGTGGTTCTCACTGGAGAGATATTAAAGCTGAGCTCTCTGCAGCTTCTGTCTGTTACACATCTCCTTTGTGACGATTTTTAAAAACCCTCCCTTCTCATGATGCCTCTAAACTGGCAGTCCCCACTCAGCACCCCTGTTTCTATCGCCACACTCCCGCATTTAAAGTTGTTATTGTATTTTGTCGGAAAGAAAGTTTGAAAAGGCAAAAACTTGAGATGCCACATTTTTCCTAATTGGAAATTTTGTTTCTATTTTTCAGCATATATCCCTCTCTTTCTTTCATCCTGTGCTTCACTATTTCCTCCCATGTCATTTTGTTGGATGTTTGTGAGGATGGCCTATCAGATTATTTGAATTTCTCTTCCCATCAAAAGCGGGGCACATCAGCTTTGAAGAGTGACAAGCGCACAGCAGGAGAGATCAAAGCCATGCAAAACGCAAATTTAAGAGGAAGTTAAAAAGCATGTAGTTTTGCCATTTCCCTCATGTTCAACAAAGAGAAAATAGGTAGTGTATAACAGCAGGAGAAGATGACACATTATCAAACACAGGGCTTTCAAGGGTGCCTGTGTAGTTTGCAGATGCACAGATGCATTTGATAGTACTGTTTAACATAGACATTCACCCACCTATACTGACTCCTGTTTGCAGCCAGAATCCTCACAAACGTGGAGGTTTGCTTTTAGATTTCAATCTTCTGACCTCATTGAGGATACTGGAGTCAGACTGCTTAAGATAAGAAAATCACTTGCCTATTGTAACTTGGCATTTAAAGAGCTCATTAAGATGCTGACAGTCTACTGTGAAATGTACAAAACCAAAAGGATATATGAGATTCATTAAGAAGCCTGCAAGCAATTTCCCAGTATCCCAAGTCATCAAGCAGTAGCGTAAAAGCAAGCAGTAAAGCAAATAAAAATGACACATATGAGCTTACAACTGAAATGACTGGAAATTCACATGCCTTGAGGGAAATTTGAGCTATTTCAAGGGAGCAGAATAAGATCATTAGAGAGCAACTTAAATTTGGTTATCTCTGTTAAAAATGTAAAACAAACAAAAAATCAATTCCCTGATATTTGTTCTGCTCACACTACAAGTCCAGATGATGATAGCCCTCATCTGCTTTTCAACAATCACCATTTTAATCCTGCACATTTCTATTTAGAGTTTTAACTTTTAATATGCATTTACCACAATATTACCTTGTTCTGTCATATTTGCATTTGTGTCAACATAGACAGGTTGTTCAGAGACAGAGTCAAAAAGCAGAGCAGATATATGAGGCATCCAGTGAGTGAGTAGTTTCCATTAAAGGAATCCAGATATCTGGCAGACGTTGTCTAAATTATGCTTGACAGCTGTGACAGCTAAAGCGTGACTGAAAGGCCTGCAGAAGAGCTCAGTCATATTTGTCTGTCCCCTGAGTGGTTGGCATCCTGTCCCCCCACAATGCATATCATCACAAAACTGCTGTTAATGGAATTCAGTTTGCTACATATTAACTACCTGCTAAACATACATACTGCAAACTTATAGCATCACATGAAACTTTAGCAACTGCTGGTTGTAGCAGGTGTTTTCCATATGTGGACCACAGCAACATTTACTGTCACATCAATTAAAAAAAGTGTATTTAATTCCACTTCTTAGACACAGCATAAGTCACTCAGCCTGTGTCTGAACTGTCATTCTGTAAATATAAACTGTCAGAGCGGAATTCTAAGTAATTATACTGAGTAGCCTAGCGTTATTAGTTTACAGAGTAAGTGCATGTTAATTATACTTGTAGAAGAAATGAAACAAGGAGCAAATGTGAGGGATACAATCTGTGGAGACGTAGTGTTTGAGTTGTAGTAAGCGTGATTTGGTGCATGAGACTTTGGAATATCATAGTGTAACCCTTTAGAGGCTTCATACATCAGATTCAGTAGAGTCATGTGTTTAAGTTTACTTTGTGATGGAGACTGTTGGGAATTACTTACTGCTCACTTAGACGTCAAGTTGGCTAACATGAAAAAACCTACATGGCCCGACACACAAACAGTACACAGTATGAGCACACAAGAATACCACTGAAATCACCATTTTCTGCTCCACTTATCACAGCTGATTTCTGTTTTGCTCATCTTCTTTCCTGTTTACCTTCCGGTGGATAGCCAGTCTTCATTTTCTTTCATTGACTTCAGGTTGTTACAGAGTTATTGTTCAAGTCAAATTACATGTTTCCTCCTGAGATGTCTTTGCAATCATCTATTGGTATTTCAAGGCGGAGGGGGTTGTGGTCACTGCAAGTTCCACTGCAGTTAAATATTGCTGTCAAGTAAAGTTTGTCCCAATGAAGTGGCCAGACTTTATTTTTCACAAAGCTTTAGAAAGTCACATTTTTCACATATTAAGAATGAATTAAAAGATTGACCATCTCAGAGCAGGCAGTGCGGCCCTGGAGGTGATAATCTACGTAACTGACTGTGTTAAAAGAGACCTTTGGTATTGAATAACCGCCTGGTTCCCTGGTGTGTAACCTATGGGGTGCGTTTGATGTGCCCTAACAGCAGAAAGAGGCAGCCGAGCCCATAAAGGGCTATAAAATTAAGAGCGAGAGAGAAAGAGAGATGAGAGAGGACTACAACACAAGCCCAAACCATTAAGCCCGTACAAACCATAAAAGAGGCTATCAAAGAGTGTAAACCTCACATAGCCATTATTGTGTGGCATTAGCCTATAGCACACAGTAACCCTTAATGATCCCAGGTGTGCCAGCAGCAAACTGTCCTTTCATGACTTCCTGGTCGAATGATTGTTGTTTCCTGGAACCAGAATAGTGCGAGAGTCAGCATACACCTCTGTACCTGTTTGTCCTTTGGATTAGAGATCGCTGTTTTGTTCACTTTGCAGTACTGATGCAAGTAAGTCAGACATGAAGTAAATGTGCGCTTCCCCATGGACCCTCAAATAAAGGCCACATTAGTCCCTGTTTATGTAGGCTTCCAACTATTTATGCAGAGACAGTGATCATACAGGGTTGGATCAATTAAAGGAGATTTGGACAGACTGAAACTTCACAGAGCGCTAATTAGGCAGCCAGCCGCTGTGTTCAATGAATGGAAATGTATTCCTCTCCTTTTCCCTCTATCTGTTTGTGTGTCTTGCGTCACCCTGAGGACTTTAACAGAACACTAATTCTTCATCTAATTTTCCCCCAACTCCCTGCTGCTTTCACTCCCTGCGTTGCTTCTCTCTGCTTCAGTCCCTCTCCATCCTTCTTCTGAAGTTGATAGCTTATCCCACAGGATATCAGCAGTTGTCAGTAATCAAGGAAATCACTCTCAAAGAGTTACAAATAGGTCACTTATCTGATGTCTGGTCTGATCTGACAGAGACAGACAGACAGTTAAACCGTCTGCATCTGCCTCTGCTATTTTAGTGTGATTAGTAGCCATTCTATCTTCCAGGAGGTAAGTGAATGAAAGCCATAAATAGGCAGAGAGAGAGAGACAGAGAGAGAAGGGGAGGAGGACCCAAACCCTAGTTTTCATCATTAGCATTCTATACAAACGGCTCAATTGGGCAGTTGTCACTCATGGGATTCCCAGGACTCTGCAAAGCCGTGCTTCTTCATTTATTCAATTTATTGATATAAAGACTCTTTATTAAGAGACACCAGCAAATGTGACATCTGGTCTCAGGTGGCCTGGATATGGAATTTGAAGCAGGAACAGAAGCCAAGGCCCTTTGTCTTCACTGGGGGCCATTACATCAACGTTCCAGCTACTCACGGCTACTTTGAAGTTCCAGTGAAGGGACACAAACACACTTACACATAATCATACACATTTGAGCACATGTCAGAATGCAGAAGCATACATGCGGTGCAGCTGAACATTTCCCTGTATGTTTCCCACACCCATGGCCTTGTGAATTATTGAATTGAGCTAGTCCTTTTGATCCACGCTTTGGTGCTCATACTGTCAACCTTTACCTGTCAAACACTTCACTACACACACATACATGACTACAAGCAGCCTCTTATGCACCAAGGAAATGCTTACATGCAAAAGCAGCAGCATGGGGGGTGGGGGTGTTTTTTCGTATGTGCGCTGTTGCTGTTCATCTGTTACTGTTTTAAACAGGAAGGCCTTAACATGTTGTTAACAGATAACAGGATTATAAGAAAAGGAAGGATCTCTTGAGCACATCCCCATTTCTAAAATGAATAATTCGCCTGTTCTACTTATTATCTGTCTGTTCTCCAAACAGATGACACAGATGATGAGGATGAATGATCAAATTATGTTATTATTTATGCAATAATACCACTATGATGTGATTGGCAGATGGTAGGCGTGAATAATAAATGTAATTAGTCGTACATTATCATTGTCATGCTACAGTGATTACACATATACCAAGTAGAACAGTTCGAGTTCTCTGATGGATATAGGAGTTACACAATGCTGTACATTACTCCTGGACCTGCGGGCTGCACACACAGATCCTGTGTGAAGTGAGCCCAGGAAATGAAAATTGCACCTGTGAAAGCTATCGTGCTATAGTACAAGTGTGGGAGGATCACACTGGAAATTAAGAGAGAGAGGGTATCATGTTCAAGCAGAGAGATGTTTTATGCAGAAGCTGCCGTCACTTCTGAACGGATGAAGTAATTTCATTTTCATGCATGATCTGCAGCCCCACAGACCAGGAAAATTGCATAGGAGGGGAAGAGAAAGATAGAGAGAGAAAAAATCAAGCCTTCCCTTTTCTCCATTTGACTCTGTGATTATTCCCTCTGAGTTGTAACCATAGTGATGGTTCAGTCCCAGGAGGGAAAAAAAAATGTTCAAAGGAGTGTTGTGTTCAGAACCGTAGCATGATGGGTAAAGAAAAGATTATATAAAGATGATGGGAAAGAGACAGTGGTCCAGGATCCACAAATCTATCTAAACTGTCAGTGATGTCAACGCATGGTTTGGACATGAACACTAGCATGTCTCTGTTCGCAGTAAGTCCCAGTTCTAGGAGTATGTTTGCATAATCATCTAAAATACAGAAAAGTTCAGCTTTTGTTACATGACAATAAGCTGCTAATGTCTGCCGTGTTTCAGAGAATGACCCTTTATCCTGAAATCCTTACATTTGTGAGACTTCCTGAGGTTTCCTCAAGTAAATGAGCCTTTGCTGCTGCCATGACCACAAATGCACATTATAGATAAATCGATATGTAACATGATTCAAGAAGTGTCTACTTTGAACATGATTCATCATATGGTGGCTTTGTGTGCCAGTTTAGTAATGATACACATTTGCACAACCTACTACTCTAGCTAATATAATAATAATGGTGCTGCATTGTGTGGTGACCCACCCAGTACAGTCCTGGGACCCCATTGAAAAGCAATAGCAATCAGAAAGGAAAGCTTTAATCCCATTTCTTTTTTTCTTGTTTGAAGTCACGAAGGTGTTGAGAAAAATATTGCTATTTTTATTGCTATGGCAGGATGGAACTTGTTCAGCGTAAAATATATCACTCTTTAATGTCACATTTCTTATTGTGTGACATAACAACTGAAGTGTTAATGGTGGAACAGTCACATTGAGGTATTAAGTCAAAGGAAGTTGAGGATAACGCCATGACTCAAATTCCCATCAGAAAGGCATGTAGCTATCATGAATACCTCTACAGGTAGCAGCAGGGCCCTGTTCACACTTCGTCAAGGTCTGCTGAGAAAATACCATGAAGGTAAAGAAATCCAGAAGCAAAGTCAGGGTTTTCCACATGTTCAATTATCACCTTAAGGCTCAGTGTTTGCACAAAAGAAAACCTGAAAGTGTTATGGTGAAGAATACACTGAGGCCCATCTGCTGTCATGTGGTAAATTTGTCTTTTAAATGTTGTTTATATTCCCGATACTCAATCTTCTTTCTCTGCTCCTGTCACCAGATCCGCTCAGATCAGGACAAGGATGTTGGCATCCGCTACAGCATCACTGGAGCCGGCGCTGATCAGCCTCCAAGTGGGATTTACAACATAGACCCCATCAGTGGCAACATGTTTGTGACTCAGCCTCTGGACAGGGAGGAGAGAGCCTCTTTCCATGTGAGGGAGAAATGCCTGTTTCTCTTATCCCTTTTCCTTCTATCTCTGTGTAGTTTGTCATTATTATTGTCTCATTATCTCACATCTCTGTGGAAATGCGACTGCCTTTTCTATCCACCGTTCATTTTAACCCTAATGTAGGGTGCCAAAACAACACCATAACTGAGAGCACATCCGGAGGACTTGCCGTTCTGTAGCTCTGGTGTGCAGCCTCTACCTCACCCTCTACTGACTGATTGATGCTGCAGCCAGTAATGAAATGAAGAATGTCTTAGCAAAACACACAGTGACATCAGCTGTCATTTGGATTAAGGTTTACCTGCAAAGAAGGGCACAGAATGGATAGAACAGGGGAAGAGAGAGAGAAAATGACAGAGGTAAAGTGCAGAAAAACACTTGTAGCTAATGAGCAGATGCACCTTTGAGTGTGTGTAGGAATCTTGATGTGCCTGCAGTGTGTAGAAGTGTGTGATACACATTAAATATGTGTAACTTATCATAAACAAGTCGCTCTTGACCACCCACCTTGTGATGTCACAGATAAGTTCACATCATGTCTGTAGAATGTGCTCTACTGGTTCAATGTCTGGATTGGCTTTTTATTGTATATCTATTTAGTGTGAAACGGTCCAACTAGGACTAACTCCAACTAAACATTTGACTAGAACCCCTTTTGGACTTTTGTAGATGAACCTGATTGCAAAATAAAACAGGATCTACAGGCCCTACTAATGAACTCTTTTTAAAAACACAAGCTCTCAAACCTCCAGATTTGATTCAGTTTAAAAAAGCACAACTAATATTTAAAGCAAGACACTAACTGACTTCCAAATAAAATCCAGAAATTGTTCAGAGAGAGAGAGAGAAGGGGAGCAATTGTTCTGTGTATTCTGTCAGAACTTAAAAAAGAGTGTGTTTTTACAGGGGTTAAATTATGGAACAGTCTATAACAAACCAGTTAAGAAAAATGTATAGAATACCATTTTTAAATAAATGTCCAGACCCCAGTCCAGACCCCAGTCCAGCCAAGAGACATAGTCTCTCCAGCGTGTCCTACGTCTTCCTCGAGGCCTCCTCCTGGCAGGACATGCCTGGAACACTTCCCTAGAGAGGCGTCCTAAGCAGAAACAGATGCCCGAGCCATCTCAGCTAACCCTTCTCAATGTGGAGGAGCAATGGCTCTACTCTGAGTTCCCCCCTGGTGACTGAGCTCCTCACCCTGTTCCTCAGGGTGCGCCCAGCCACCCTGTGGAGGAAACTCATTTCAGCCGCTTGTATCCGAGATCTTGTCCTTTCGGTCATGACCCAAAGCTCATGACCATAGGTGAGAGTAGGAACGTAGATTGACTGGTAAATTGAGAGCTTCGCCTTTCGGCTCTGCTTCTTCTTCACCACGACGGACCAATACAATGCCCGCATCACTGCAGACGCCACACCGATCCACCTGTCAATCTCCCGTTCCATCCTTCCCCTACTCCTGAACAAGACCACGAGATACTTAAACTCTTCCACTTGGGGCAAAGGCTCCCCACCGACCCGGAGAGGGCAGGCCACCTTTTTCTGGTTGAGAACCACGGCTGAATATGTTTAAAATTTAAAAAAATTAAAAATCCATCTAAACACAATAAATCCTCTGGATGTCTAGCCAGTCCAGGATGTCTAGATCTACAAATGTCCAAAACAAATGAAATATCTGAAATAGTCTGAAACCTGTCATCATACAAAAGGTTTTATCCAAAATTCATGTGAAACAACATCTCATAGTTAATTGATACAGTTCTTTCCAAATTATTAAATGATTCACAATATATGGAGCTATTATTGAATCAATTAATTTCTGATAAAAATAAATGAAATGACAGAACAGTGTATGTGCACAGTGTAATTTTGGACATTTTTAATAAGGATGATTTTAGTGGCAAAATACATTTAAGACCATATGGGATTTTTGGCATCTATTGTTAAAAATGTCCCCCCATTTTAATTTACACAGTGTCATTTTTTTCCCACTTTTTTTTTACACTGTACCGTTCATTGGAGGTTATTCATGTGCCACATGTTAATGAGCTAAACATGGTTTTCAAGTTCAAGAGAGATGCCCAAAAAAACTGGAAGAGATTTTCAGTTTTCCTGCGTATATATAATCAGTATTAAAAAGACATTACTCTAGCTCCTCCAATAATTGACATATGGCGACTGTCTTTTGGTTGTGTCTCTTTCTCAGTAGAATCCCCCCCCCCCTTTCCTCACTGTACTCTAGTCTGTTTTTTGTGTTTTTTTAACAGCCCCCTACATTGCTGTACACTCACCTACTGTGCAGCTGTGACACTCAGAGGTGCAGGCTGACAGCTGTACAGTTATCCTGCAAAGCCCCCAGGAGGCCTCACCACCACCACCACACAAAGGAGACTTGGGGGGGAGGTTCATGAGTGGCCCCTTCGGAGCCTTGGGTTAAACGGCTTCATTGATGCTTGAATTAAATATGCACACCACATGAGGCAGCTGTTCACTCTAGGCCACCAGTTCACATACACACATTATAGGTTTCAATTTATATCAGCAAAGACTAACACCTCCACTCAAGGAGGACGCTGGTGTCAGACTCCCGACGCCTGCCTGCCTGTCAGCATGATAGATGGCAGTGTCGGCGATAGAGCTAATTCAAAAGCATGCTCCTGTCTCAGCGGAAGGATGAAATAAACGAGAGTGGATCTCTTCAGTGTTCCTTCAGTGCATACACTCAGACATATGCACACATTATAAATACCAATGCACACATACAGTGCATGCACTGAGTACCAACAGTCTCAGATCTCAAGATGATTGTCTGCTTGATTGGTTTGTGTGGTGCTTCTCTGTGTATGCGGCATTTATGTTTGGTTGAGCCTCTTGTTTCGTCCTTTGCAGCCTTTGTCAGGCTCTGGACACTGGTCGGTGTGTGCAGACATGTTTGTTTTCTCTCTATACCTGCACTTACACTAAAACACCAAATTGGGATCAATGAAGCTGCCGTGTTGATGGTCCTTGGGAAAAGACAGCTGCAGTAAACAGTTCTTACTTGACGCCGCCTGTAGTAAAAACAGCAGGTTGAGCTGAGGGTACTTCAGCTTGAATACAACTGGTCTTTTAGACTCTTGTGCACCTTTGCTGTTTGTGATGTGATGTATGATTTAGTAGAGGAGAAAGTAGCAGCGTTTGACCCAGGGGAAATATAGTCCATTGCTTGCTTTCTTTCAACTTGGCAGGACATTCCCAGAACCGCTGCGCTTTTTCAGGCCAAACTTTGCTTGTTAGTTTTGAGTTCAAGTGAAAAGAGAGACGAGGCTGCTGTTTTTGACAGACTAGCACCAGGGGGAAGTGATCTGTGAGGTGAGGCGAGTGGGTGTTAGCTTGAGCCTCAGTTTTGTCAGACGGTGCTACTGTGAATCAGAGCACTAGAAGAATTGAGCAAATGTGGAAATGTAAGTGATTTTCCAACTTTGTTTAGTGGCACGTAAGCCTCTTTCTGAGTGTGTGAAAGGGTTCCTGAAGGACAAGTGATCAGCTTTAAAACATTTTATGTCACTGATGATGAAGAATGGTCAGCGCAGCACAGTGGCCTCGCAGCTACAAGGTTCCAGGTTTGATTTACTGTCACTCTGGAGCCTTTCTGTGTGGACTTTGTCCTCTCAGCACCATGCAGGTTTCCACCAAGTCTTCCAGTCGAAGACTCAAAAAAAAAAAAGCACTGTAGTAATTGATGTTATAAAGGAGGGGTGTCGAACCCTGGTCTTCCAGAGCTACTATCCTGCATTTTTTAGACGTATCGCTCTTTCAACACACCTGATTCAGATAATCAGCCTGTCATCCAGCTCTGCAGAATCCTAATAATGACCGTCAACTGGACTGGAAGAAGGAAAAATCTAAAACATGCAAGATAGTAGCTCCGGATGACCAGGGCTGTTTTAAAAGGGGTTGTTTTATTACATGCTTCCTCCCCAACAGGCTGTAAAATAGAACTGCACTCTAACTGACTGGTAAAACGTGCAGCATCTTGGCACCAACATCAGATGACCTGAGCCTCCGTAGGCTCCTTAGGTCATTGTGTCCCAGATTTGGTCCCTTTTAGCTGAGTATATCTGTGCTCAGGTACCAGTTCATCCTGTATATGAATTTATGGTGCCAACATACACAAGATATATGTGTATGGGCACCATCTCAAAGTCCACCCCATGAACATTTATATATATTTATGCTAGTTCTTTTCATTCTAATAAAACATTCCCCTTATTCATGTTGATAAGGGGATTATTGAAATCAAGGAAACTGGGACTTTTACATTGAATGAAATTAGTTTTGAACTTTGTGGAAAATATTGGTTATAATGTAAAAACAGAGGTCAGTGAAGCATTTAACATATGACTCGATGTTTGTTGATATTTTTGTGTGGAAATGTTATGTTTAGCATTTCAACCTTCAGAAAATCCAGTCTGAGCAAACAGAGCTAAGAAGTACTACCAAATCCTCCATGGTAGTATGGACCAGCCATCCTAAAGCTCACCCTGCAGAATACTGATGATGCTTCATACACAAACGTTTGCAGTGGATGCAGCTCAGCCACCCCCTCCAGGCCTTCAGATCACACTTCCAATTGCTCCATCAAGCACACAAACATAGACACACATAAACTGAGTGCACAAAGATAAAACCATGTAGAAACCATGTGCATGTAGAAACACATACACATTCAGAAATACAAGCAAACATGCATGCAGGGATACAAATCCATGTGATGAGGAACACAAAGACAAAACATACACATAAATGAACATGCACGCTAAACCAACACAAAGATTAAAGTGCCCCATCATCTTTACACACACACACACACACACACACACACACACACACACACACACACCTCAGCGTGCTGTGTTCACAGCTGAGAAAACAGATTGGACTTGTTTGTTTGTTGGGTCTCCTCTCCATGTTTGTTTGCTGTGCTTCAGCCAATGGAAAACTACCATCTTGAGGATCATTAAGTAGCTAAAGAGGGCTTTTCTGATTGGCCAGGTTTCTCTCCAGTGTGTATGTACGAGTCGTCCATGTTAATATGCATAGACATGTGTCTGAATTGATGTTTGGATGCGAGTGTGAATGCTGATGCAGGCGTGTGTTTGGGTTGTGTTTTGATACATCCTTGACAGGCAGACACAAAAGCAGACATGATTAGTTGTGTTTCAGTGAAGGCAGGTGCTGCCATTCAATCTTTCATGCCTCCTCACAATACATCATGACTTCCTGTAAATGGGCTGGCAGGCATGTCTTCTCTGAGTGTGTCGTGGCACAAAAAAAATGTTCGGTTGCCGGTGTGTCAGTTGAGCTAAAATGAGGACCCTTCTCTTCTTACTAAGCCAAGCTGTAATTGAATAACAGTTCTGCTGAGGATAAGCATTTCTAGGCAATTCAATGAGAACAATATAAGTTAGGATGAACAGTACCATTTTGGTTCCAGGGCTATTACAAAGCTTTGCCTTCTGCTAGATATCATTAGTGGGGATTGGTGGGGAATAGAGGGTGTGTAACAGCAGCGGTGGAGATGAAGACATCCCACTGTCGATGATGATTACTTTTGTCATTCCTCCCTGCTCAAGCCCCCCCCCCACTGCCTCTTTGTGTTTGCATCTCTCATTTATTTACACAAAGCTCAGTCCCTCTCCTCTCCTCTCCTCTCCTCTCCTCTCCTCTCCTCTCCTCTCCTCTC
>JAPTYQ010000023.1:38621017-38639842 GCA_029814465.1 Ostorhinchus cyanosoma
AGTAATCTACACCTGGCTTTTCTGCCTCCGTCCACAATAATAGACATTATATAGAATAAATGTGTCTGAAATTAACGCTTATTTACAATACAGTTTAGCAAACTATTACATGTTCAAAAACAAATTAATTTTAGCAAAAACAAAAAAAAGTCTCAGTTTTGAATGTCTGGGGTCGTCAGATATTTGTGATGTTAAAATGGAGTCATGAGTCAAAAAAGGGTGGAAACCACTGAACTAGTGGGTAAAGTAACAGTTTAGCAAATGCAAATCCCTAAAATATAGGTCTGCCTAATTAATCAATTTTCAATCAAAATCGGATTATTTAATTAACATGCAGCGTAACATGTCGACTTCAGTTGTCATTTGTAGTTTCACTTAAAAATCTAAATAAAAAATCGAGTCAAAATAGGAAAAAAAAAAAAGTCCAGGTGGACCATTTTAAGCTCAGGGTTTAAAGGGTTAAATTCGTTGTTCACACAAGTGATAAATATTGACTGATACTGATGACGTTCAGCTGACGCATAATAATAGAAAAACAGCTGATATAGTTTTTGATGTTTTGATGTGTTAATGTTCCATATGAGCCTTTCGGTGGACATGAAGAGGATGAGGATGAAGAATACGGCCGTGTGCTAACCTGGAACAGGTGAGCGCCCTGGCGTCGCGTAGCCGGGCTGAGAGGGGCGACCGGACTGAGCGTGCTCCAGAAGTGGATGTTGGACAGAAGAGGACTGGGAGTCAGCAGCAGAGTGGGAGTCTGAGGAGGAGCACAAAAATATACTAGATTTTATAGCATGCGTCTTCAAGTTTCCTGTTGCTTTTACATTTTCCCGTTTATTTCGGAAAAGTGGAGGCTTGTTTGGAAGAGGCCCACTTACTGAAGTAATTATCTATTTATTCGGTGTATTTGCTCTGCTTTCCCTGTTGCTCATGACAGTGACAGTGACATGTTCATGACAGTCTGTAGAACAAAAGGCTGTAGATAATTCAGAAAATGAACAAGCTCACAAAAAAAAAAAAAAATCACATACATCCTGTCATCCTTTTGGCATGTGCTGTTCTTTGTCATCAGATTGTACACTGGTGAAAGAGAAGGATTTAATTCTAGAGTATATAAGTACATATTGTATTTTATAAAGTGTGTACGAAAACCTGCTCATATACTGATAATTTAAAGATATCATCACAGTCTTGATTTGAAAGGTTCATATTTATCTAAATCCACTTTTATTATTCTGTTGTTCATTTATTTGTGTATTTGGACCCTAATAGTTCAGACAGTTTGAATTTGAACCCTCCAGATGTTGCAAAGTTATCTTTATATTCATTTGGGCAAAAATCAAGCTGATTTCTACAACCTGTTTTAAGTCCTACTTAATTTGTTACGTTTTATAACTAGTTACGCCACGACATTTGCACATTTAAGGTCCAGACTTCTGATGAACATTTCTCCGAGTACGACATAATTGTTTGTCAGCAGCAGTGGTTAAAAACTGAAAATATGTCCAAACTTCGAGCTGATTACCTAAAATGTTCGGTTGGCAGTTGAACAGGGCAGCCAATAACCTGGAGGGGGTGGGGCCTGAAGTGGCTAATGTGCATTTAAAGGGCCAGCGCTCCAAACCACCTTTCTGGTGTCATTACTCAGAAATAGGGTTGAAGATGGACCTGTGGAGTTGAATTAATGAAGTCACACCCAAATATAGCATTTACAGTTTACATAGACCACAGGGAAATGTTTTAAAATGCATAATTACATTTTAAAAACGCTGAATATCACTCCTTTAACTGGTCCATAATAGGATTGCCATGTGAATAATCTGTGTTCACTCACATACAGACTGATGTTCATTGATCCTCATCGGTTCACCGGTAACGTTTAATGTTCTATATTCATTTCGTTTTGTGAAATTAAAGTTAAACCACAAACTACAGTGGCTATTAGCTGTTAAATGAAACCAACTGATCTGATGATTTCTGTCTCAAAGGCCCAAACAGGACCTGAAACGCACCCGAGCCAACTGAGACGGATCTCATGACTGAACCTGACCTGCTGGAAATGCCAAAATAAAAACAGCACTGTCTCAACCAGCTGATCTAACAGACGTCAGAACCGCCGCAGACACAGTCATGTGATCTGCAAACAGTTACCAGACAGAACATTTAAAGACAGAAAACAGCCGCTGCACTGCTGCCCCCTGCTGCCCAGGATCAGGACATGAGCTTCACACACTTCAACTCTGGACAAGTTACAGATGATGAAACCTGTCTGTTCCGTCTCTATTCTATGAAGCCAACCAACATATTACAGCTTTGACTCACTTTACACACACATTCTTGTGCTCTGTAACTGTCAGTAACTGCATGATCTAAATTCCTACTTGGCAGAGAATTTTTCCATCACATACTGAGGTTGAGCATTCAAAGGAGTGATATTTTGCTTTCTTTTAAAGGGAATTATGCATTTTAAAACATTTCCCTGTGGTCTACATAAACTGTAAATACTGTGCTTGGGTCTGAATTCTTCATTAATTTAACTCCACAGGTCCAGGTCCAAGATTTGTTTTTTTTTTTGCTTAATTCAGGCAAAAAAAATCTGCCAATGGAACAAGTGAAAATTATCTTGGAAAGATTTCTTGAAATAAGATTTTCAAGCTCTATTGTCTAAAAATAAGTTCTTTATATTTCACTGAAAAGTCACTCTTTAGGTGATTATGACGTATTTTTATATTTGGAATAGAATTGAGAAAAATACACTTGATAAGATTTAGATTTTTTCCAGTGTAAAGATAGTGTTTTGCAATACATATTGTGTGCTTTGATAAATGACGTGGTAGATTCAACCGGTTTTTCCTGGTTTTTATTAAAAATATTCCTTTGATAATGATCAGTGAATAGACAATCTATAACAAGATACTGTGATATAAACTTCCAACGTGAAAACACTGCAACTTCTGAAAGAATTCAAAATGTGAGAACAAGTATTAATTAAAATATTTTCTCATGAGTCTATGATCAAAACTGTATCCATAGCAACCGCTGATTATTAGCAGCAGCCAACAGCAATCCAGAAAATAACAGAAGAATGTTGTCACTGAAAAAAGATGAGCTCTAATTATTGATGGGAATTGTTTTAGTGCGACACCTTTTCGTCTCTCACCTGCAGCATTGCTGGTGTCAGAGAGGCGGTAGGTAGTGACGGGCTGCAGAGGTTCATGGGTGAGAAGTCAGAGGTGGTGACGAACAGCGCCGGCGGGCTGATCTGCAGGATTTTGGGGGGCTTCCGACTCTTTCCTGAGCTCTGTGTGGTGGCTGTGGTGGCGCCGCTGCTCATGGAGGACGAATCAGTGTCCACAAGAACAGGCTCGTCTGCAGATACCGTTCCACTGTCCACGTCCTGAGACAATGACATACATACGTGTCAGTCTTAACGTTGGATTTTCATATAATTAGTGAGATGTGCTTGATGAGACCTGTGTTCCCATAAATCTTGTATGTTAATCTGAGGCTTCCTTTTGAAATCTAGTGAAAAAATACAGAAAATAAAACCTAGAATTCAGTGCATTTCCATCCACTAGTTGGTGCAAATAAAGTAGGCTGCATAATGTTATCAGAATGTTGTGATATTTATGCTAGAATATGCATGACTGTAATGAAAAGAAGAAATGAAGAAAATGTCCTGCTACACAGTACCAGCGCTACCTAGGAGTAATTTGGTCTCCTTGTCAGTCAACAGGTATGATTTTATACTTGACATTAACATTCAGGAACATACTGAGGAAACAGCGGATGAGTAACGTGAGTGAAATGTTTCTTATGTCCACATTTATTCAAAACTAGGGGTGCAAAGGCACAGGTGTCCTATGGTTTGGTTGGTGCCTTGATTTTGGGCCACAGTTTCGGTTTGGTTTCGGTAAGAGAACTACATTCTACAGTAGGAACAAATTCTATCATTGTACTGAATAAAATAACACTTTCTGTCCTGAACAAAAGAACCCTTATTCCTTGACTACTTGTATACAGTCATATATATCAGACATGTGCACACATAGCGCCCAAAGGGGGCTTTTTGTAAAATGAATAAATTCCTGTTCTGCATAGAGATGTAAAAGACAACGGCAGTATAAAAAACAACACAATTATCTACTGTACACATTTCCTTGTTATAGTGTGTCACAGTACCAACTCCCACAGGAACCTAAAAGTGAGTTTCTGTGTAGACATCGAGTTTAAATGGGTTGCAGGTCTAATGTACTGTTTGGAAAAGTGGTGGACCCATGCAGTACTCTGATGCGTGTTGAGCCTAAAGCTGCATCTCTGTCCACTGTCTCTCACAGAGGGGCGGGGCTTTGCTGCACTGCAAGCTCCCATGCATGTCGAGCAAGGGAGAAAGAGAGAGAGCGAGAGAGAGAGAGAGCGAGAGAGAGAGCGAGAGAGAGAGAGAGAGTCCACATGATGGGAGGCAAATTGTGCTTTTAAAATGACTAAATCACAGCCACATAAGATGCATGATTTTGTTGAACTTGCCATTTTCAGCATGTACCTGCAGCTCAGAGGTTATTGTTCTTTCACATAATGGGGGGGGGCTTTGAAAGCTAATGTGAAAACAGTGGATGAGGGGAGAATGCTGAATGAAATAAAAGCTTATTCCAACAACCTACATCCTGTTAGTGGTGGTTGTACATTTTCTCACCTTCTCCTGTGCCTGAGTGTCCACCACCTCTGATGCCTGAGTGTCTGCAGGCTGAGAGGATCCAGACTCCATGTCGCTGTCGATCACCAGCTCCTGGGACGAGTCTGCGACGAGGCTGGGTGACGGGCTTGATGAAGCCAGGTCTGGTAAACTGAAGGGAGGCTCTGCTGGGCGGATGTGTTCAAATGTATAGACAGGCTGTGATGGCAGGGTGGAGTGTGCGCTGATGTCCTCTGGCCTTGGCAGCGGAACCTGGAGAGGATCCATATGGTTGGACATCAGGGTTGTCTCTATGGCAACCTGAGGAGATAGGGCTGGCGCCTGCTTTGGAGGCGTGTTTCCGAACTTGATGACGGACGGCAGTGCAGTGGACTGCTGTAGCTGAGGTAAGGCCTCCTGGCTCTGGGCTGCAGCACTCAGAACCCTCTTCTCTGCCAGCTTCTCTGCTGGGTTCTCGATTTTGATTGACTTAAAAAGCTGGCGTCCATTTTGCAGCGAGTTGAGAGTGAAGGATGTGTAAAGGCCAGAGTGGATATAGTCATTACGGTTGGATTGCTTGGTGCTCGAGCCCGGAGCAACAGTATTGGTTCCCAATTTGTTTCTATCAGCTGACTCCGCCTCTTGTAAGGTGCCGTCTCCTCTCCTCGACAGGGGGGGGAGGCCCCCAGCAGCTGCGTCTCCACCCTCTGTTCGGGTGGCAATGTCTCCTTTCAGGATATCGGGGTAGGACACGAAGCGATAGACAAACTTCTGACCGTTCACCTTCTTTATGATGTTCTACAACGGAACAAGAGACAAAATACATGTTACATTTCTATTCATCAAAAAAGTTGAAAAAAATCTAGGCAGAAAGTTCAGCGAGAATGAAAACACAGAGTATGTCTCTAGAGAGGCAGTAGCAATAAAACAGTAGAATGAGACCACAGAAAAGCCTCATGCGTGGGACTTCGCTGTCCTTCCTGTCTGTACCAAAGTAGCAGCCACGAACACTGCAGCCAAACATACCAGAGCAGCCCAGCACCGAACGCCCACAGGGTCAGGCTGCACTTATGCCAAACCACAGGCAGAACTGGAGACAGACAGCACTCTGCCGCTCCTCCATATGTCACTGACGTACAGACTTTAAAAGGGGTAATTTGTACTATTTTTAGTTAAAACAAAAAATAATAAACTAAAATCATAAATAGCGGCGGAAGAACTGACAGTATCATGTTCTGTCAAAGCTGTGGTTGATGTATTGAGATGCAGAGGACGTCAGTTCGTTAACCACGGTCTGACTCGTTTTGCTAAATTGAACGTTCTCAGACCTTTCACTGCTCCTCCACTCCTGCTGCCTCCGACTCTGGGTACAAAACCACTGCCAGTCAAATAATATCCAAAGAAAACAGCCGGCAGATTCCAGAGGTAGAACTTTTCAAACTGCTATTAACTGAACATTGCACTAAAACCATACTATTACAACCTACATGGTTTGTTCGGTAACAGAGCATGGATAATACACACACTGAATTGGGTTTGACAAAATAAAACAAAATCTTAAGCGCTGAAAAATGCAATTATTGCAGCTGACTGGAGCCCTTCTATCAGTATTCATTCATAAAATTATCTTATTAGGTTATTTATTTCTATCTGATAAAACATATCGGATTATAATATAAGCGAAGAATTTAAAAAAAAAAAAAAATTGGGATACAAACTACTGAGGACATGTTCTGTGCTATTTTTGTGTCATTTAACAGGAGAAAACATTCCAAGTAAGGATAAATATTTGATTGAAATCTTCTTGATAGCATCTAAAAAAGCCATCACACAAAAATGATGTAAAGAGGACCCCCCCACCCTAAATAATTGGAGAGACATTGTGGTAGAAAGTAACAACATGGAGAGACTCACGTATATCATTAACTACAGCGATGGAAAAAGTTGATAATATACAGGACGACAACTGACACTTGCGTACAATTTCAAAAACGAAATAATAGAATATTACGTTAAAAAAATAAATAAATTCTCAGATTACGCTGTTTACAAGGTCACTTTTTAGATGCTTTAGAAACAGGTGGAGGACAGGACGGACAAACCAGAGCTCAGTAAGAGGGACTGTGCAGTTCCTTATTTGGGAACCAACACCACAAGTTTCTGTTCAAATACTTTGGTTGTGTGGATGGTTGGAGCTCATTTATTTTTGAAACTTAATCTCATAAATTGCCCCTTAGCTGTTCTGTGATGCAATTAACTTGTGTTTTTGTGTTTACTGGAGCAGCTGTGTGAAGGAAACTGTCCTCTGAGTCTCCAGCTGCTACTTCCAAACAAAGGCAGCGATGCAACCAGGCATCTTATAATTGCTTTAATTACGGCTTCCAATCAATCATTTGATCTCATACATACTTGGATGTCACATCATTAGACTGAAGCTCATTTCATATTCTGTAAAGAAATATTAGGATGCTTGTACCCCAAAGCACCTTCAGAGCTGACGTCTATTCCAAGTTCAGCTTTTCAGACACAGAGCTAATAACGCTTATTCTCAAAGACAAAGAAGACGCTCAAATGTCATTTTTGGTTTTCACATATTTGATTAGATTTTTTTTTTTTTTAATTTAGTGACTTGTTCCGAAGATGCAATGAAATTGAACGCATATGTGAACTAGCAAAACATAAATGATAATTTTAAAAAATCAACAATCAAGACAATCTTAGGCAGAACAGCACAAGTGGGCGGGGTCAAGGGTGTCACAGATGGACCGCCCACTACTTTTTACTTTTGAATCAGACAAACTTTAAGACAAATACTACCCTTACTTGTAAAGGTCTACATGCCATCTTAAACATACTCATAGGGCAACATTTAGTTTAAAATATTTTTAAATGAAAAATATGAGAAAAACTACTGCATCACAGAGGGACATGTTTTAAAGCTGAACAAATATTTTATTGTTATAATTTGTGCTGATTGTTTTGAACATTCTCTCACATGTAGATTTTTCAAATGTTTGCCATGTTCTGAACATAAAAAATAAAAAAAAAAAACCAAAAAAATGATCTGGGTTTTTCAACGTTCACTTTCAAAAGTAGCCTTTTTTTTTTTTTTTAACTTATTTTAATCACAGCATTTTTTATTATTATTTTGTTGGGTTTTTTTATCGCCCAGTACTACCTCAGCCATAAATGAAGTTATTAGAAAACTGAGATCATTATGTCTTTCTCTTCACCTTAGACATCTGGCTTTAATTCAGCAGAACAATAATCGTCAAACAAACATCCAGATGCCCAGTATTAATAGAAGCTGCAAAACTTAACAATATTACAGTACTACATTTAGGATATTAAACGTCTTAAACGTCCTTCAATAAACTATTACAATAATCACACACTCTTAAACGTAATACTGTTTTATGGCTTTTATAACCTCAGTAATAAACCTAAACATATGACTTGTGTATTGGATTGTGTTTTGTGGTATTTGTGGGAGGTTGAGAGGATACAGGAGTGGGAGGCTTGAAATGCAAGTGACGGTGCATTGCAGATGTTGATTTCTTTCCTCTGCTATATTTATTTTTGCACAATTGATGGGACTAATTTATTCCATAGTATAAGATTTTAAAGAGATTAAGTTATTAGACTTGGCAGTGAGTACAGACGGCAAACGAAATCAGTTGCGGTGAACGAAGACTTTTAACAGTAGTTCCACCCATTAACCGCACTGTGGCCAATCCAACCGGTCTGGGACACATTTTTCTTTTTCCTGACATCATTCTGCCCACAAACTCCAACATCTGATGTCAATAAACAGTTTAGAGGGCTGGGATAGATCGAGATTTCACACACTAAAGGGACAAAAAGCTTTATCATTCAGGATGTATTGGTGTCTACGCAGGGTTTCTATGGGTTCTACAAGTTAAATTTCAGACTTTTCAAAGAAGTGATATTTTGCCTTTTTTTAAATGGAATTCTGCATTTTCAAACATTTCCCTGTGGCCTACATAAACTGTAAATGCTCTGCTTGGGTCTGAATTCTTCATTAATTCAACTCCATGGGTTCATCTTCAACCCTATTTCTGACTAATGACACCAGACAGGTCATTTTGAGTACTGGCCCTTTAAATCCAAATGAGCCACTTCAAGCCCCGCCCCCTCCATATCGTTGACTGTGCTTTCTGTCCCATTCAGTCACTTATGTTCATTAATAAAACCAATAACTTAACATTTTAGGTAATCAGCTTGAAGTTTGGACATATTTTCGGTATGGACTGCAACCGCTGCTGCCGATAAACAATTAAGTCGTACTTGGAGAAATGTTCGTCGGAAGTCTGGACCTTATATTTGCAAATATCGTGACGTAACTAGTTATGAAATGTAAGAAATTAAGCAGGAATTAAAATGGGTTGTAGAAATCCGCTTGATTTTTGCCTGAATTAATCTAAAATCTCTCTTTGCAGCACCTGGAGGGTTCAAATTCAAACTGTATGAACTATTAGGGTCCAAATACAAAAAATAAATGAAACACAGACTAATAAAAGTGGGTTTAGATAAATATGAGCCCTTTAAAGACTTTTTTAAGGTATTAAATGCAGATTTATAAATCCAAGACTTTTAAGACCGCATGAGAACCCTGCTAAGGAACCACAGTGTGAAAGGTTAATTTAACAGCTGACTAATAACACAGTATTACTCTAGTATTGATTGTTCAAATGCAAATGTTGGAAACTAACTGAAGTCAAATGCAGTGAAGGGGACAGGACACTGTTGAATATCCTTGGGCAGGTCTTGTGTGCGTTTACCTTATCGTAGTAGTATCTGAGAGCTCTGCTGAGTTTGTCATAGTTCATGTTGGGCTTGTTTTTGCGGGCTCCCCACAGCCGGGCCACCTCCTCCGCCTGCAGCAGCTTGAACTCTCCTTCCTCATTGGTCCAGCAAATCAGCTGCTCATTACTGGAGTCCAGTAAGAGCTGGAGAAGGAACTGCCACAGGGTGACAGAGTTGTCCATGTCTCTCACTAGAAGAAATAAAAGAGAGAGAGAAAAAAAGGAAGAACAAAATCAGCAGGAAAACATATGTAATAGCCTACAAAATAAAATAAATGTTTCTACTGTCACTCCACTCTAAAGATTACAAAACAGTGTTATTTTAGATCGAAGAACACACAAACTGAAGCCAACAGCTCCGATGACTCATTTCTGAAGAGCCAAAGAATCCCATCAGCCCACAGTCTGTTCTCAACTCACAGTCTGGGATCTCAAGCAGCGCGAGCACAAGTCTGGTGTGACTGCTACAAACAGTTACAGCCAAAAATATGTGGCTGTTTTTCAGAACCAGATGCACCTTCTGCTAGAAACACGCTTCCATAAAGCGGTCCGCGCATTCCAGGCGCAAAATGCTGCCATTCCCGATGCTGAAACGAGCGGTTTTAACAATATTAGATCAGGTTAAGCACCTTCCATCACAAAAGCTCATATTTTCTACATTGCTTAAGACTTTCTCAACAGCTTTCACTGGACTAAGAACATGTAAAAAAGGTGCCATTATGACACTTAACTGTTACATTACATGCACTGACACATATTCAAGGTGAAAAACGGTAAGAAAAATACAGTTTGTTATAAATACCACTGGGTTTTTCTCAGAACAATAGTTAGTGTCCGACTGAAGGCCAAGCATCTTGTTCGCATCACGCTTTATGGAGCTGCACAACACGACTCTGCGGCAATGAAAATGAAAAGCCCTGCACATTGTGAAGGAACGAATGACGTTCATTCAGTGATAAATTCACAGAAAAAATCTATTTACGCAACAGCAGCTGCAATATTCCAACATTATGACTCCCAGAAAAAGACAGAAAATCAAAGGGTGAACTGGATGGTTTTTCATAAATCTGGTTTAAAACAAATGATATTTTTTCACTTAATTACCAAGTGTTTGTGTTACGGATGGGATCAAATTTACGGAGGAATGTGAGATTCATTTATGTTAATTAGTATGATGCATTCTTACATGATTAGCACTGGCATTTATCATGACAGTTACCAACATCAGCTCATGAAAATTGTTACTAATAGATAATAAGCAACACAAAAATCTTGTTTATACAATAGGACTTCGGGTACAATATATTTCCACCAAAACATCCATTCTTGCATTTGTCTTTTACACTGCATTTATAGTCTTTGCACTATTTTGTCTTTATACTATTTTGTAAACTTCTGTATTATATGCTTTTTTTTCGTTTAATTTAATAGAATGTGAGACTTGAGGACAAACCAGAGTCAAATTCCTGGTTCATGAATAAAAACTTGACCAATAAAACCAATTCTTATTTTTTTTATTCCTGCATCTATTATGTTGGAGTGTGGACCAAAATGACTATATTATCCCCTTAAATAAGAAGAATAGAAAAGTCCAAAGCAAACAAAATACTCTCTGCCAAAACTACGTGTACAGACAGGATTTCAATCTGATTGTGAAAGTGACTCAACACCAGCATAGATGTGTCCTATTTAAGAATAAACTCAATACGTGCATCATTGGTTCTTTTCATATTCAATTCAGAATCCACTATCGGAAAATGAAAAAATGACTCGTTATTTCATTATTCATGTACAAATCAACAATCAAAAAATGAGTTGTGTTTCATTCTTTCGATTGTATGCACTATTTAAAGATTGGAAATAAGCAAATGGACCAAATGTGGGGTTTCATGTTGACATTTTTGATATCCGATTAGGTCTGACCCGGAAGTTACTGACCTCTTTGTGTGTTAGACGAGGTGGCTTCTACATAAGATCGTCTACCATGGACGTACTGTATTCGTCAAAATAATAAAACCATTTTTTCAGTTGTCATGTCGTCCTCCTTCAGAGTAACGCGTTTGCTGTCTCTGAATAACACCAAATTCTCCATTATCGCAGAATGCATTGGGCAGAATACTAGCAAACCCACGACTGTCCAGATCAACACACACAGAAGTCTGGAACTTCCGGGTCAGACTAAATCCGATATGAAAAATGTCAACATGAAACCCCACATTTGGTCCATTTGCTTATTTCAAATTTTTAATTTGTGCGTACGATCGAAAGAATGGAAAAAACACTCGTATTTTGATCAGTACATGAATAATGAAATGAGTCATTTTTTTCGTTTTCCGATTGTGGATTCTCAATTGAATATGAAAAGAACGGATTGAACTCAGCTTTTGTTAGCTGTATATTCCAACACTGGTGTCTGGCCTCAGCTGAGTGCATGTCTGAAGGGTGACAGAATGACATGTTGTCCAAAGAACAGTGACAGGTTCCTCTTTTCACCACAGGAAAGGTTTTCGGGTAGATAAAAACAGATGGTACATGACAGGGTTCCTGCTAGGAGTCAGGAAAGGAAGAACAAGGTGAAAATAAATGCATATAATGAGTTCCTACACAGATATCGAATGCTACGTGACCATTAAAGTCTCATACAGAGTAGGGACGCACTTAGTCCTCAATGGTCCTGGTTCTGCTGGAAACTGAGATGAAAGAGGAGGAAACCTTCTTGTCAGGAAGGTCCAGCGGAGTTTGGAGCTGCTGCTTGTGGAGGTCATGAACTAATGACAACATCCTGCTGTTCATGTTGATTCCTGCTGTTGTTATAAAAGCTTTGCACTTTAGAGGAAACTTTGTATTCTACAGATAGAGCGACAGAGCTTTCTACAGCCCGTCTACATCTGTGGAAGTCAACACCCATAATATCGACAAAAACTTTTAAAAATAAGGCCTCTGAACTGACTTTGAGGGAAAATAATGAACTTCCAATATCAAAAATCTGTCCAAGTTAGACTTCTTATTATGTTAATGTTAATTTCCATATTTATTCAATCACTACTTTTGAGTTTGATGGTCAATGTTTCAGATTTAAATGCATTTATTGAACTGACTTCAGCTGAGCAAGTATTTAGTTTCTAATTAATTGAAAGCTCGTTTTCAGTCACTGTCAGTTTTTTTTTTGCACCAATCTATTGTCATTTCATCATCCTTTTGGTTAACCTCTAGTGTATTCACAGCAAGGTTATTATCGAAATGATGAATATTAGGATTGAAAAAACCTTCTCATTAACTAAAATGTATGAAAAAGATTATGTATAAAATTCCCTTCATTTTCATCTTTGTCAATGTCGAATTGATATGAAATCAATTTATTTCACTTGAGCAATTTTAGTCCCAATTCTATCTGGAATCATGGAGACTAAAGATGGGAGAAAGAAGCAGAATCCTGTATGGGATTAGTTTGAATATGACAGCGAGGAAACAACGTGATATCATGAATTGGGTACCTATAACACGTCACTTAATTGGTGTTATCTGTACACATTATAAGTTTTCCATGTGTATGTTCACACCACGTCAAATATCACACACTTAGCGGTTAGGGTTAGTGGTTACAGATATGTAAACTGGAAATCTTGGCGTACACTGACACACGATCAAATGGCGTTGAATAACACACAAAAGGATGAAAATATGTATGTATAGCACGCCAAATGCCATAAGAACTGGAGTGATATACAACGTGATTTCATGAGATCAGTCTGGAGGAAGATAAAAGATATTTCATTCATTCATTCGTTTTGAGAAGAAGAAAAACTAAACATTTTTACGTGTACAAGGAACTAATATCAGAGCAAATCCATTAGTAAATAAAGGTGATCAAGACAAAATAGCCATTGCAATGCACACTAGTAATAAAATAAATTCAATATGTATTGCTCATAAAGGAGTGGGAAGATATGAAATAACTAAAACTAAGCATTTAGAAAAAAATAATAATAATAAAAACTAGCAAAACTGCACTAAAAACCAACTGAATTAGAGACGACAAAGTCAAAACGAAATAAAACTAAACGAAAATGAAAAAGCCCAAACTATCATAACCTTGATTCAGTTGTTAAAACACACAGTGGAGATGCGAGTACAGACCACATCACAGCAGTCAGTGTAGCAGATGGGTTTTGTTGCAGTTTCCCCCAGGAAACACATAAACAGAGACGGTTATGTGATATCACACCTTTGATCTGCAGGTATCACTGCTCACAAAAGCACCTTCAACTGTGTCATCCACCAAAGTTCGGTGGGTTATCGGTTAGAAAAGGCACCACCAGGGTTCTTCCTCAATTTGTAGCAGACTTATGTGTTGTAATGGCGGTTTGTTGATGTTTAACTGTGCATTTTTTTTTTATTATCATTTCAGAGCCGTATTATTACAATGTTTAATAGCTCAAAGAAACAGGAAACAATTCTGCTGAAGTCACAATTCTCAATTTGCAAAAGAAATCCCCTATTTTAAGACAAGTTAGTTCCCAAAACAAGAGTCCTGTCCAACCATCGATTGTGTGCAAAATAGTAGAGAAATTTCAGCAGTGCTTTGTTTCTTCACTTTAGATGCTGTGTGAAACCACTTTGGTGCTAGCCTTAAAACTCTTAAAATGGCAGAGAAAACACTGGCTTTCAGTAACTGATTTAATAATTGTTCTATTAACCATAATTAGGCATCTTACTTCAAATCTGGTAGCTCTGGATTACAAATAAATATTAATAAAGCAATAAAACCTTAGTAGAGCTTTAACGATGACATAATAGGTACGTTAAACTGAAGTCTTTCATTAAGCTTGTGTTATCATACTTTTGTGGTCTTTAATCTGTTGGAATGTTTCTTATAAGGACTCAGAAATGTTCTGTAATTACACTGTTGGCCAAAAAAATGTTTTTACCTCCGTATGTTATCATTGCACCTGGTCAAAGGTGATAACTGACGTGTATAAATAGGAATATTAAAGGGAATTAAGGGGAATGAAAAAAACAATTACCCCAACTCTATGAGTGGCAGTATATAAATATATTAATGATGCTTTTATTAATGTTTTTCAACCTAAGAAATAATGTTAAGAAGCATTTTTTGAGGAACATTCACCCTCGATCAAAACCATCTACTGAGCTAAACTGTTGATCCACTAAAATTATCAATAATTGTAAATAATTGGTGTAAAATACAGTTCTTCATCTTTTCACGGTCATCAGATATGACCCATTTGGACGTTCAGAGGCTCCGTAGTGAACGTGGAAACACAGTCATCTTCTAAAACATTGATTCACCAGTAAAATTCATGGAGTTGGATCAATGACAGTGAATGGAGACAGTTTATGTTTAGTTAATGATGTATTTCACTGAAAAAGTCACATTTTCTTCAGTTTTTTTCTGTTTTGATGTAATAACGTTTGAATTTACCCTGAGCTTTTATGAACATCTACATGATCAATCAAATAAACACAGGAAAATAGATGATTTTCACTGGAAAAGAAATGCAAAATTCAGAGGATAATAGTACAGGGTGTCCCAAAAAACTGACATCATTTGAGATGACTACACGGTCAGGAGAAATGATACTTAATAGGATATCTTTTCGACATAAAATGTTTTATTCAACAAATTTCACACAAAAAATTTGGGGGGGAGGGTAATTTTACAATTTTCCAAATTTATCACAAATGTTCAATGTGTGTGCCTTTTGTGACGCAGCACACATCCAGTCAGTAGTGAAGTCCTTTTTCTGACACAAACAGCCTTCCTTTTAGAAACTCCTTATTCCACGTCCAAATCTGCTTTCCTGTTGGCGCTTGTTTATGAAATTTTCTAACAAATTCACATTGCGCGTTCACATTTGACTGAGTTTGGGCATACTTCAATACACAAAACGCCTTTTCTGTTGCAGAAAACTGTCTATTCCTGAAAGTAGAACAATAAAAATAATCACACTTTTTTTTTTTTAGCAAAAAGAGCAAACAAATTTTAAACAAATTATTCGGTGATGATATTATGTCAGATTTTTGGGGGGCACCCTGTATAATGAACGGTAATAAATCACTAAGGAAAAGTTAAATTGAGAAAGAAATTCATTTGGGAACTGACACATTAGTCTCACTGGGTCCTTATGGGTTAATACTGCTAAAAAAAAAAAAATTATCGTGATGTAAACCTACAAAGCTTTAAAAAAGTAAGGAGTGGGTTTAACTCTCCTCTTCCAACACACAAAGCTCTAGACCTTTATACAACAGGTTTATGATTAATATTTCTCTTATATACCCAACACCTAATGGGCTGTTTTCTTTACAGAACCACACTCTGATGACACACACTGCTGTTTTAAGAATCCCAACAATGACTGGTATGTGTCGGTTGCTTCTCATGTGGAAATTGTGCGCCTGTCAATATGTGTGTTTGTGTGCATAAGCCTCTTACGAAGATGAGTAAATCTGCCTTGAATCATCCAGAGCTGCTGGGCTAGAGAGACACACCCCCCCACACACAATCTGTCCCAAACTGTCATGTTAAAACCAGTGATATCAGGGCAAAAATAGGACACTGTCAAAAATGTTGCCAGGGAATAAGATTACCAATGATCGTTATGTAACGCCTCACATTAGCAGCAAACGCTATCTATAGAGGACAAAGATAATTCCAACGAGGACAAATCAGTGATATAACATGTGTAAGTGTGGTGTTATTGACAAACTGGCTCCGCGGAGAGACTGGTTTGTGCTGTCAGGTGGCCAGGAACCCACACAGAGCAAAATAAAAGACCACTTGTTGATGAAAACCTTAGTTTCGTTATCATCTACAAACCCTATCCTTTCTCTCCCGTCGGTGTAAAGTCACACAACGGGACCCAGACGTTTCTATCCTACTGATCACGAGTCAAAACAGCCGAAGAGAAAAAACAAATCAGAGCGTTATCGTTACTTTGCTAACTGTAAGTTAGCTTTCTGCTAGCTTACGTTAGCTTGTTTGCTAACATTACCTCGCTCGCGGAGCCCGCTGAATTTCCAAGTCGTCCAGCCGCGGCGAAATATTCCCAAAACATTGCTAGAAAGCTTCCTAGGGTGCCATAGCTCAGGAGAGAAGTTTTACAAAGTCGGCCAGTCAAATACCTGAGAAGAAAATACATTAAACTGCCTACTATGGCTTCTACAGACGATAAATCCCTTCAACAGGAAATAATGCTGCTTTCACTGATCCTCGTAAAACTGAAGTGTAGCAACTTTCGCGCTTGTAGTACCTGGGCGTGTGTTTTGCTGTTGTGAAAATATGTGTCACGATACGACTGTGGAATGCGCCTTTTTATGCATGTCAATATAATTTGCATAACTATTACTGTAGAATCAAACACAAGGGTGCATTAAAGAAAATGGGCCACTGGAACAATATTATTTAACATCTGCAAATCGTTTCCAAGTATACTCATTTATATCCCTTGTGTGTTGGATAACCTCCAGAACACAGTCTACATTTTTATACTTTGGACTTGCATCGTAAACTTTATTTAAATTACTATTTCACTCCCTCGCTCAGAATTCAGATGCTGTCAGAAAACACGTGAACGCCTCATTAAACTCACACTGAGATCACTTCCTTCACCCACTCCACGCTCATTTGCTCTGCCATGCACACCTTCCACACACCTGAGAGGATCCGCTTCTGGTGTGGGTGCCTGTGACTCCGTTTGCAACCCTTTTCATTGCACCTATATTTATGCACCGAGTCTATTTTTACCGGAACAGCTCGAGCCTCTGAAGCGTGAAATACAGTTTTGCACAGAAAAATGGCCTATATTTATCTAGAGTCTAAAAATGCAGAGCAGTTTTTGTTGCAGTGCTGCGGTGCTGTGTAGGAGCGAACATATTCCTTTGTAGCAAACTCATTTGAGTTCAGGGGCCACATTCAGCCTAATGTGGTCTCATCAGAACCAGTAAAATAATAACATAATAGCCTATAAATAAATAATTTTCTCTATGTTTTAGAATAAAAAAGGGAAATTGCATAAAGGAAAATATTTAGCTCTACAAACTATTCTTTGAAAAAATGTGAATAACATAAACAACCATGAACGACCTGAACTTTCTTAAGAAAAATAATTGCAATTTTAGTAATATTATACCCCATTTTTAGCATCTACACATCACAGTGGATCTACAAAGACACAAAACATTTAGTAACAGGCAGAATATTGTTAAAATTGCACTTACTTCTCTTCAGACATTTCCATTTGTTCATAATAGTTCAGTGTATTCATATTTTTGTGAAAAGGTGGTTTATAAATGTGTAAATATAAATATTTTCTTGCATTTTTTCAGTTTTTTTTTTTTTTAGGGGGTATTTCCAGCTTCTTCTCGGTGACATGTAAACTACATCTTGACTGACTGGTGAAGGTTACAACCACAAAGCAGCTTCTGTGTTTTCTTTTTTTTTTTCCAGAGATGCAAATTTAGGTCACACAACATTCTTTCTCAAAACCACAAACAAATGCAGTACGACGCAGCACAGTTTCAGCACAATGGCATGCAGAATAAATAATTAAGTGTTTTTCCATGATGCTGACTTCAGACTGGTGTCGTGAAATCAAACTGTAATGAGGATAAATGTCCATTCTGTGTCCTGCTGACTGTATGCAGTGTTCTGTGTTTGACCACCAGGAGGCAGCAGATCACAGGTGTGACTGAGCAACAAACTGGAAAAAGGAGGTTTCATAAACAGTTTCACTTACTTTAAAGACGCACATGGCAGTTCCTAAAGGGTTTTCTCACAATATTTAATGTTTCTGAAATGATTTTCCTCCATTTATTCTAATATTATCCTCTGTATTTTGAGTTTTTACAGTAAAAATCAGTTATTTTCCCATTGATTATGTAAATGTTCATAAAAGCTCAGTTTAAAGTTGCTGGTTATTATATTAGAAAGGGAGAAAATTGGAGAAAAAAATGACATCTTCAACTAAATTTATCACTAAAATTAACATATACTAAGTGTGTCCATCCACTGTTGTTGATCCAACTCCGTGGGTTCTACTGGTGAATCAATGTTGATGCTGTTTCCATGGTAACCACAGAGCCCCTGAACATCCAAATGGGTCATATCTGATGACTATGAAAAGATGAATTACTGTATTTTACACCAATTATTTACATGTATTGATAGGATTAATGGATCAACTGGTATTAAACAGTTTAGATCAGTAGAAGCTTTTGGTCGATGGTGTGCGTTTGGGTCTTTATGGGTTTAAGGCAGAAACTAAGAACTGCACATGTGTCGGCCATGTTAGAATTGTCCAAAAACAA
>JAPTYQ010000023.1:38659253-38675651 GCA_029814465.1 Ostorhinchus cyanosoma
GTTTCCAATTTATTTATTTATTTTAAAAAGTGAAAATAACGTGGAAAGTAATGACGTTCCCTCGCGTACCACCAGAGAGCGCTCGCGTACCACAGTTTGCGGACCACTGGTCTATGGCATAAAATGCAGAGTTTGTTTGGAATGATACATCGGAGAAACTAAAAATACACTCCGAGAACGTCTGAAACAACATTTGTACAGGATTGGACATACTAATTATCCTACCTTACTGTATGAGCATTTCAGGCACCATGGAAGAGATAATCTCCAGATTGCGGGCCTGGAATCAGGAAGTAATTGGTAAAAAAAACCAGAGAATAAGGACAGAAAGACAATGGATTAAAGAATTTAACACAATTACACCCAGTGGACTAAATGAGGTATAAAAAATATACAACTTACCTTATCCTTTTCTCTGAATGGGACCACACAACACAATATACATCCTCTCAGGTCTGAAAAAAGTAAATATAGAACCTAAGAAAAGACCTTAACATTAAATAGGATACTTGGATAGGATACCCCATCCATGGGGGACCTCCTGAAAAAGACATGAAAATTAGATAAAATACGAGAAATATAAAGGTTTGCTCCTGTCTCAAACCTAAAAGAAAAAGAAAAGGACTGCATCAAAATGAGATGAGATACTTACCATCCAGTCCATCTACTAGGTACCTGCAAAAAAGAGAGACAGAAAAAGTGGACAGTTTGAGAAAAAACTACTTACCTGTGTGTTTTGAAAAAATCCAAATAGGACCCACATACAGCATACTGAACACTTATTCCGCCGTTGAAAACCTAAAAGAGAAAAAAGATTAATCAAATCAGGAAGTATCTAGTTTTGATTTTGTCTTTAAGAGACCTGCAAAGAACCCCGAAGAATACCTACCACATATCCACCATACCAGTCAATACCTGTAAAAAAAAAAAAAAAAAAGAAAAAAGGATTAGAAAAATATACTCTACCCACTATAGTAATCCCAAAGCATTCCCATATTAAATGAACTAAATGCAGAAAAACAAGGTATATATTTTGTGTGCCCGTGCATAAGAAGAGTCTTTCATGACTTTTTCTTCTTTTCCCCTAACCCTAACCTGTAGAACATCTCATTCTGAATATTTGATTTTGAAACCACAAATGCAGGGGTGTCCCTGAACCATCTGTGCAGTGTCTGGTTCATTTATTAACATCATTGCTTTAATTGGTAGTGAAACGTCTTCTATCATATGCAACCAATTTCTGGTAGAAGAAGCTCTGTATGGAGAAGATATAAGCCAAATGTCTTAAAAGAAAAAAAAAAAGTCAACTAATTTGTACTTTCACTTTGGAACCATGAAGCTTAACATAAGGAATCTACATCTGAACAACCATCCTCACTTCCCTCTACCTGCATGAGTTCAGTCACTTCAAAGATACTGTTATTTCAATGTAAATGGTAAGAAAATTAAGTTGTTGAAGCATCAGTCATATTTTTGTGTAACAATGAAAAATGAGAAAAATGCTTTTTCTCTGTATCTGCTCTGGATCTTGACTTGGTCTCAAACCCTCAAAGTACAGTCTGGAGTTAATCATGATGTGGTCTGGGAGCCCCAGATGATCTCACAATAGTGATAATAAACAATAAACTAACCACCTGCTGATAGGAATTACACCATTAATTACAAATTATATCATTATTGTGGTTTGTGGTTAAATAGTACTGACCTGTGGCCTTAGTCTGCATTCTGAGTGTGTTTGCTGTTACCTATGCTTCTGTTTGTACTAATAAGGCACTAGGGGGTAGCATTGCATTATCACATGATTCTTTGTGTGTACTGCTGGTGACACTGAGGATACCTAGGCTTTGAACATGAATGAGCCGAATGCCTTTAATTCCTTCTTACTCTACCTGCACACAGATAATTCCACTTAATCATCCAGCATCTGTAAAGCCAAATGTAGTGCACTGTGTGTGTCCAAGGGGTATACATTGGCTCCTACTGAGCACAATTCCCATGAGCAGAACTGGCAGCTCTCCTCCCAAAATGAAGATACACACACAGTTTTCTTCCAGTCTCTCCTTTTCTTTGTTGGCCTGTCTTGTTTAAGTCCATCCCCATAATCAGCCCAACACATGGTGAATTGGCAACAGCTGTCTCATCAGCTGTTAAGATTCACCGCAACCATGATCTGGAAATAATTAGGCCATTCTGCCACTGCGAAAGAAGCCTGATGGTACAATGATTGGGAGCAGCTTTGGTGTACACACTAACCAAACAGGAATAATAAGTGCATATTTGCAGACATCAGTTGTGATGAGCCACAATTTCATTTTCCATTATGAAAGTGCATCTGGGAGCCACTAGGTGGCAATAGCTCATTATGTCATATCACTGGCTTGCTGTGTGGCTGGGATAGACTGAAATGACATGTTCGGGTTCCTCTGTAGAGTAAAAGTGCATGATAACGTTTGGTTAACCTTGTTTAGATATGTAAATGTAGGCTTGATTAGGAGAGAACAGTTTAAACAGGCCTGTGTTGCACAGCACAATTCTAACCCATGAACTACTCCTATTAAACAAAACAGCATTTTAAATACATACTACCGTGTTTTCTGCTGTGACAAAGCAAAGCCAGATAAAAGCCAAGCTTTCTGCCGACAGCCCAGTGCCAGCATTTCCTGACATGTCCTCCCTCACAGCATCTCTGCATGGTGGCAGCAGTGTTGCAGGTAAGGCCTCGCCCCTTGTGCCATGGCCCAATCCAATATTTTTGCTGGTAATCCCTCTTCCACTCCTCAACACTGCTGCTCTTTCAGAGTTAAGTCCACATAAGCTCCCACTTGAGTGTCAGAGGCAGAGCAACAACAGGGATGGTGCGGTTGCCTAGCGACATCTCAGTCATTGCACCTGAGGGTGTTAGGTAAACACCCTGAGCCTGCCAGAGGGAAGAAGAGAGAAGTAACATCACTGTTTCCCGCTATGACATTCATTAAAGGGGGCTGTTATTAATTTGTTACATTCAGTGTTGTCATTTGTGCTTTCACTACAGGGTGACATATGATAAACCACATCTTAACCTACTCTGTGTGTGTGTGTGTGTGTGTGTGTGTGTGCGCGCGCGCATGTGCATGCCTTTGAATGTTCATCTGACCATCTTTACTTAGCTATGGGTGATTTTGTCTGATTCCAAGATGGAATTTGACTGCTCTGCTTCTCATCAGGGTTTATGATAAATCTCCACTCTTGAATTCTTGTTTACTGAGGGTTTTGGTTTTAATGATAGTTAGAGGCTGATGAAATTTCGTTCAGTCCCAATTACTTTTGTGAAATAGAAGGTTATGACATTTTTTTTATTAATATTATTAAGGTGAAGACCCCTATATCTAGCAGAATAAGAAGATTGTGATTTTTTTTTTCATTTGCATTATTTTGTTAATCAGCAAATCCAATATTCCATTTGTAATCCCACTCTTTTCATGCTGTGATCCAAACTCAATACTTAAAGTCAGTTAATTGATTTCATCCTTTTCAATGCCTCTTTGCATATTGTTGATTAAGCCTCCAGTTTATGAATACAATTCTCCAGGGAGGGACATGACAATGTGATTTGGATGAACTGATATGGAATGCTGTGTTTCAGCATTTTATCATCCATTGAGATGCACAGATTCAGTAGCCGGTACCTACCATTATCCTGGAATATAATACGATTTTCTGCCTCTTATAAAGACTCAAACCCTGAACCATAACACGAAACAACAGTTCATTAGTTTACACTATGGCACAACTCCATTTCTCATGTGTCATTCATGTCCTTGTTCACCCAGGTTAATGCTGACTTTAGGACTCTTCTGTTATGGGGTCAACCTGGGCAGCTTGCTTTGGCCCAGAGATGCTATAATAAGGCCAGTGTTTATGACTGCAGCTGAAATGGGTTTGTAAGCGTGGCTGGACCTGTGAGGTATTGACGTAGGGGTTAATAGCCTGTTGGCCTCTTTAATGGAGCTGAATCAGGCCAAACAGCAGGCAGTGTCGGGCCATAGGAGACGGACATCTAAATTTACAAAGTCGTTTCATATTGGAGGTGAGAACGTGTTTGGGTTACACACCAGTGTTCGATATGTAAATGCATGACTCCATGCCCTTTTAACTGTGAAACCACAAATTTACCTCAGTTTGAAGCATTTTTAACACTTTTGGGGGCATGTTATACATATGTTCTGTATATTCATTACTCACACTGTATTATTTGGTGTGAGTCACAGGTGTTACTACAGATAATACTCATGCCATTCACACTAACTTTTTTTTTTTTCTAACTTCTAACCACATCATCTAGTAAATTAGTGTGGGTATATATTTTTCCTGTGCAATTTAACAGGTCTCCCTACTAACAATGTAAAAAAAACACCTCAAAATGTGTTGTTTATTTGACAGCTCAGTCATAGCTGCTTTCACACCAAATAAACCCAGAATTGGGTTGGGATTGAGTTGCTCTGTAACACCTCTGACAGACGTTGAAAGTCCCAAAATCTAAATTAAAGTGAATGTGGGTGGGTTTTTTGAGAAAATTCACAGGACAGATGCTCATCCAGGACTTTTGGTTGTCTTACTACTATATGCAAATATCATACATGCATTGATATACTTAATGAAATACTGTATTGGATTTTCACATGTCCAGCAGGGCCTTATTCCTAATGTGTTTGTTGATGTTAAAATTATTGCACTGAATATAGCCCAAGTCAATGTTACACAGTGTGGTTGAGATCCGTCATTAAATTGCAATGTTTATCTCTGACATTTAATAGTGTGGCAGCAGTTGACTAAAAACTGTCCCAGAATCTCACTGTTTTACTTGTAACACTTCTGTGTCTTCTTCCTGGTGAAAAAAAAAGCGGGAAAAGGAATGTAGTCCTCCGACTTTTAGTGTAATGCAGTATAAAGTCTTGAAAAGTCACTGCTTAGTGGTTGAAAGCAGTTCCAGAGGTGATGGAGGACATTAGACAGGAGTCATTCTTGACTAGGATCACTGAAACACAGGAACAACATGGACTGCTGATGAGATAGATCATACAGATCATGAACCACAAAGATAATATATTCCAGGATGAAAACAGTATCTACTCTCTTCACTTCTCAGTTTAAGCTTAAGGGGAACTTTACTTCTATTTCCCTCTGGTTGAGAACTACCATGCAATCAAGTCTTAATCTGAAGAAATATGGCAGTTAATGTATAGGAACATTGCACATTTCATTGTCCTCTGTAATGTATTTGAAGAGACAAATAGTCTTTAATGTCTTCTGGATCATTGTACCACTTGCATCTAATTCTAGCCATCTAAAAAGATTAACATCAATCTGACATGCTTTTTCCCCCTCATTTTAACTAAAGGAATCATACTGTAACAGGTACATTTGTATTTTTATCAACAAATGTAGAAACACTTTAACCAGTGGAAAAGATATTGTGTTCTCCACAGGCCATATATAGTTGATGATAAACCGTGCATTCAGTGATTTAGACCTGAATTTATAATAAGTGCTTTCATATTAGCATCTAAAAACTTTTGGATAACAGAGGTCTTTTTGGTAATTGCATTGAGAGCAGTAGAAAAACGCAGTTTTCATTACAATGAATTACTAAAACGGAGAAACCTGACCTGTATACAGCATTTATTAGTGTAATGTGCTGTCTTTGTTAAAAAAAAACCTAGCCCTAACTCTTTGCCAAAATAAAACCCCAAAACAGTCCTACATATATTACATGCATATACCACTTTTAACTTTAATTACAGATCACTTTTACCCTCTCACTCTTTTTTGCCACATAGGTTTATGCAGTGTTGTGGTGTCACAGTCAGTGTTATTCATCACCAAGAACTTGTATTGATGACAGGAGAGCTGGACCACTGCATCGAGTCTTCTGGTCTAGAACTCTGCGATGGCCAATCTATGTGTGAAAAAATTAGTTTCATGCTCCCTGAACCTCACTTTCACAAGTCTGATGAATCCAGTGATTCCTGGCATTGGTCAATTGTTATGCTTCCTAACAAATTAATGGTTGGTTCCGAAAATAGAAGCTGCTCACTGTCAGTTATGGTTAAATAATTTGTTGATGTAAATCTATATGTTAATGACAGGGTTTCAGGAATTCAGGAATAATTTAATATTAAAACACACTATTATGACAACATGTTGTGTCTATACCGACACTGTAGACAATTCCCCATTTTTGAGAGGTGGTCATCAAGATCAAGTTTTTCTGCTTTCTACCCCACCCCCTGAAGGGGAAGCAAGGGTATTGTTTTTGGTTTGGTTTTTTTTGTTTGTTTGTCTGTTTGTTTGTCAGCAACTTTAGGCTAAAAATACCAGAACTATTTCCATGACATTTTCAGGAAAGGTGTGAGGTGGTCTAGAATAGATCCCATAACATTTTGGTGAATGTAAGTCAAAGGTCAAGGTCACCAAAAATGTGTTTTCGTAATGATAACAGATTGGGCAAATCAGGTAAAACATTTGCCAGGGGTGGGGTTTGTTGTGCCTGACACCACTTGTTTATTTATTTATTTATTAATTATTTATTAGAAGATGAATAAAAGCAAACCGTGTTAGGCTAGTAATGGTTTTTCATGAAATAAATATTACAGTGATTATGTTTATTTTAAATGACTGGAACTAAATTATACCAATACTGAAATTTATTTATAGTTTATTGGACAGACAAATACATGTACATAGATAAACTGAGAACAAAAGTCCCATATATGTAGTGTTTGTTATGTAATTTCTATTACAGAAAACTATATGTTTATTTTACACAATATTCAAACTCTATCCTTTCTACATTTTTTTTTTTTTCCAAGATTGCAATAATTATATGTTTTGAGAGGCTATAAGTAGACATTTTGCTGTAATTGCAGTACCTTACTGTGATTTATTCTTGGTTTGTAATCCTTGTAGGTTAAATTTGATGTTAAAAGGTTAATACACACTCTTGTGATTGACAACCATTATCTCTTGGTGAAGAATCAGCTTGAAACCTAAATGATGACACATTTAAATACATAGGAAAGCAAACTGACTACCACTAATCAACACTGATTTGACATAAGACAAGAAAGTTGCCTTTACTATTCATCACGATATTATAATATTGTTATATTAACAAGACTAATGCTGATACACGTGTGGTGTGCTTTTATTTTTTATACTAATTACTTTGGTATGCATTCATTATTCATGACAAATGCTGCTCTGTCTTCCTGGAGGGATGCTGACGGTGGGAAATGGAGGGTCAGATGGGAATGGAAACTTGATTGCACCCAGAAGGACACCAGAGAACGACTTGGCTGCAAAGGAATCATCTCATACCATTTAGAGATGTAGCCAGTGTCCTGGGGAAGGCACTTAACCTGTGGCTAAGGTGAAGAAGTACATCCAGTTGATTAGAGCCACAGCTCAGCTCGAGGATGTGGCTTGGATGTCCCACTGCACTCTAGTATGTAATCACACTGTTGGCCTCTGTGGGGCTGTTTGGCGTCAGCGGCAGCAGTAACAGCAGCAGTAACAGCAGCTCACCTTTTAAGTACTACTGTTGAGAGGTAGTGTCACTAAAATAACACAAGGATATAGATGTAGGCGTTTCTCAAAATGATAAATGGATTTTGGCAGCTGCATGAATACTCACAGCTTTAGTGTCAGGGAGCTTTAGATGGTTAAGCAGTTGGTGCTGAACCAAGTAGAAGTTGCAAAGATTGTACAGGTATATAAGTTTGAACAGTAGAAGGTACCAGTGTCATGAAGGACAGCCTGGATCCACCACTTCATCATGTTGCCATCAGTATTTTAAGGAGATTAAAGCAACATGTTAGTACAATGTTATAATGGCAGACAGCCCTTTTTACTGCTGGAATTTCCACAGGGCTTCTTCATGATCACGTGCACCAGATCCTCTGACAACGAAGAATCTGTTTTGTGTTCATTTTGACCTTCTAATTGTGACTAAAACTCTACTTGGCCCCTTCTGATCAACATGTGAAATGCTGCATGGACAAGAGTGACACGTTTATGATGATGGACTGCATTGTTGCATCCCTGTTACAATGTGTCTTTCAGCAGCCCCTCTTTCGGGCATCACTCTTTCCTGTGACTTGAGTCAGGAGTTCACCAGAGAAGACCTTACTCAGAGACAAAGAAGACAAAAGAAACCCGCAAAAACTGACTATATTCTCGTATATTATATGAAACGTGGTACTGTAACAGTTTTATGCACGAATGACTTAAGAATTACTTAGTAAATGATTTCAATGTTTTCTAATCACCAAAGAGAGGCCAGATTTGGTGTCATTTGATTGGTAAAATTTTGAATATTAAGAAACTGATGTTTAGTCCAATGTGCGGGATAAGAGAGGGAATTTATTAGCTGATATATAAATTAACCAGTTTAAGGAATGTTAATTAGGAGGATGAAACAAAATCCACTGCCAAAGGTCAAGACACGCCCCTGACCTGCCCTCTGGACCCCCTAAGATGCAACATGGTTAAAAGGGAGAAAACGCCTTTGCTCTTTGGCTCTTCCTGTTTTCTCCTCTTCTTTTTGGTCTTGCTCTAACTGTCCTGGCTCTTCTTCACTTTATTTGGCTCTTCTCTGCTCTTTTCCTATCTCTTATGTCCACTGTCTTCCATGCCTTGCACGCTGCATACCAGGGCTAAAACCCTGGATGGAACAGACTTCCATCCTGCACTGCTTCTGCTGGCCTAACGTGTAACAGCTGAGGGTCCCTTCGGCCCACGTGCTTCTTCAATCTAAATGTGAAGTAAATTACAACAAAACCAAAGTTATACTACAAACTTACAAAACACAGGCTGTCACAGGGCATGACATTTCCCTTGCCTCCGGTACTGTTGTGGTACACAATATGACCAAATGACCAAACTCTATCATATCTTAAGGACCTCATAGCATCACATCATCCCAAAATAGGGCTCCATTCTTGTGTGTGATAGTGTTGATTATAGATTATGTGCACATATGCTTGTGGTCTTGGAGTTTCCAAAAGTAGAATGGGAGGAAGAGCCTTTAGCTATCAGGTTCCAGTTTGAGTCAAGGATGTAGATACCTTCTCTACTTTTGAGATTACAAACTTTGTTTTTCTTTATTAAGCCCTGGTTAAAGAGATCTGTTTATGCTGCTACAGGCCTAAATGGTTTTCTTATACGAATTTAGTGGCTCCAAAAACCTTTTCTGCACTGTTTTTTTCTTAAAGTGTCTTCTCAGATACAGAGGCCCACCTTGAGTCTGATTCTGTCAGAGGTTTCTTCTTATTAAAAGGATTTTTTCCCCTTCCCCTGCCCAGGGTTTACTCATGGAGGATTTATTGGATTGCTGTTGTTGGATTTGTTGTCTTATAAGGTCTTAACCTCACTACATAAAGCACCTTGAGATGATTTTTGTTATGACTTGGCACTAAATAAAGAAAAGCTCATTTAAACTACAGCCAGGAAATATAGAACAAACATAGACAGTTGCTTTAAATTTCCTGGCTGCAGAGATTCTAAAGTGATTGGTTTGTGTATTCGAGCTGAAGAATTACAAGGTCTTCCTTTTTAACAGCAGAATTATATACTGTGTAAAGTAGCAGAAGGAGTCATGAGGCAGTCAGACTCCCCTTGGATTTCTGAAGTTAATCTTTGACCCTATTGTTTGCATAAAGCTTCATTTTTGTGTGAAACTCCTTTTATTCTTCCTTCCTACAGCTCCAAAGGATTGTGAGTGCAGTGGAAGGGGTCAGGAAGTATATTTGTGTCCATTCCTGTGATTTCAATTAGTCAGCTGAAGTTCCCAAAAACCCACTGGGGACTTAAAGGCATTTAATCCTCTCCGGCTGTGTGTCTATCAATTAGCCACACCATTAATCCCCACGGCGTAATCTCATTAGATAGCACGCCTTTAATGAGACGCCCAGAGAGAAAGCAGAGAGGCAGGCATTAAGAGAGGGAGAGAAAAATGAGGCGGCGGCAGGATGCAGGTGGGCCATGTGGAGAGGTGACTAGTAGATTGGAGAAAAGGTTCCACTAGAGACAGGGAAGAACAAAGTGTGATTTGGGCACATCAGGGATAATGCATTACTTTAAAAAATGTTTCTGGGAAAGGTTAAATAATGAAAGAGCGCACCAGCCAGAGATTAGATGACTAGACAAGTGAGAGATAAAGAAAACAGAAAGAGGTGAGAAAAGCTGGACTAGTTAATGAAAGTCTACTTTATTTTCCTGTTGATCCACACTGGAGTATCCCAGTAATGAGAATATCCACTAATAATCTTCAGTTAACCTTTCGTCCACTAATGAAATCCTCCATGGACTTGGCAGACTTGAGAAGCCATGTTAATCAGAGCGTGATCACTATTGGGTTTAGTGCTCTGAAATCATAATCAGATTGATAATAAAGTTATTGTAGCTGCAGCCAGTCTGCAGATAAGGAGATTAACTACATGGACAGTTTCTGTGATGGACTTAGCTGGAGTTCCCTTGTGGCGGGCGGACAGAGTAAAAGGAGCAAACTGAAGTTTCCCCCTTGATAAATAGTGCATATAGACTGAGAGGTTTCCTGCTGGCATGCAGCCAGTGCCTTGTGTGTTGTAAATAAAGTTCTCCTCTTCAAACATGTCCGAGCCAGGCTCTTTTCATTTCCTCTCTATATTGCCAGTGGGTCTCTGGGGCCCATGTTGGGAAACGTTCGATGTGAAAAGCACCAGTGGACGTTGGAGCTGATACGACTGCGTGATCAGCTGTTCACAGTTTAGTGTCGATGGTGCTTTTCAGCAGAGGTACCGCCCAGGACAGGCAGCCTGCTTTTCTGCTGACACCACTAAGGGCTGTCTGCTATTTCACGACCAGTCTAAAATGAGTACAGCTGAACAAATGTGATGTTCTGGCTGCAAGAGGGTGAGAGGATATCCACTGTATAATGACCAGTCATTTATGATATGATTGACTGGTCAGTTGAAGGAATTGAGCAGTTAATGTGACATCATCATCCTCGGCATGAAAGGCCAATTTATGTCAGTGAGCCTAAGGACAGACACTGTGGACTGTGGAGCATCATTTATAAAGAGCATTTCCACAACATGTTGGGTTGGTATGGGAGATGTAATTATTAATTCAGTTAATACAGTTATTGTTCAGAGTATGTTTGTGCCAAATATTCATTTAGTTGAGTATTTCAGTTTTTCAAGGAATTTATTACAATATGTCTATTTTTATTAAACTTCTTCCTTAATTGTAGGACAACCAGTTACTGAGTTTGTTTAACCATTGGCTTTTACATTCAAATATTTCAAAACAAAAGTACAAAGACAGTGACTTGAAGTGTGAGAATAACAAAACACCAAAATGATCTGGCCAATTCATGCAAACATCCTCAGTCCACAAAAGCCTGAGGGAAACCTCAGGTACATCAGTTAATTCAATTCAGTTTAATTTGTACAGCCCTATATCACAACAATATTATCTCACAGGGCTTTACAGAGTTAAATGGAATAAAAAAAACAGTCAAACAGCAGATGAAGGAAATGGATTAATGTCTTGGGCATCCCCCGTCCTTAAATCCTCCTTCTCAGCAAGGAAAAACTCCAAAAACCCAGTGGGAAAACCTTGGGGAGAACCACAGTAAAGGAGAGAGCCACTCCTATGGATAGACAGGCTATAGATGCACCAGGACTGATGGCCGTCCATTTACAGATGTAGTTCCAGTATGTAAGGATGCAGTAGGGTGGGGCTTATGAGGGGGGCCATCTAGTCAGATGAGACAGGTGGGGGTGAGGAGGTCCATCCAGGCAGGTGAGTGTGGGGGAGGAGGTCCAGGGTCACAGGTCAAGACAGGGCACAAATGGGCCATTGCAGATCTTGTTTTCATTTTGTCCCAGGTGGCTACAACTGAAAAAAAGTAGCCACTCCCCCAGAGGGGGACAAAAGTGGTACGTACTACCAGAAACAAGTGATAGGACTCACTGCCTGTACTTCCCCCAGCATTATTGCTCCTAGGGCAGCTTAGACTGAACTGTGGGTTCAGTCTGTTTTTAACTAGCCTGACCATAAGGTTTTTCAAACAGGAACGTTTTCAACCTACTCTTAAATGTAGAGACTGTGTCGGGCTCTTTAATATTAGCTGGAAGCTGATTCCATAAGACAGGCGCTTGGTAACTAAAGGCTCTAGCTCTTACTGTAGTACTCAACAGTTATTAAGCAGTGGTCATACAGGAGAGAATTTTGTGTAAGGACTATTAGGTCTTGAAGTTCCACACCATAAATCAGGACTAAGTCCAGCATGGGATTAAACCGGTGAGTGGGTTTATGTCCACAGTGACTAAAGCCTATTAAGTTTAATAATGATGCATCACTCAGACTGTTGCTATCATCATCTACATGAACATTGAAATCAACAACAATGACTTTATCTGTTTTAAGGACTAGACTGGATCTGAACTCAGGGAACTCTGATATAAACTCAGAGTCTGAACCAGGAGGAAGATACACTATACAGCATAGGTTGGACTGTTTTATGGATTGGATTGGATTGGATTGGATTGGATAGGCTCAGACTAAGAATTTACAAAGAGTTAAATTGGGGTTAGGTTTAGGATTCAACTGTAGACATGAATTAAAAAATAACTGAGAGAATCAGATTATTACAGTGACTAAGAGGAGGAGCTTCATTTAACTACACATACTCCTCACAAAGGCAGGGTCACATCAAACAAAATAAATCTATATGGTAATCTGATACAATATCATTGATTAAAACAGCTTTGGAAGATAGAGATCTAATATTCAAGAGGACACATTTTATCTACTTGTGCTTTGGAACTGTTGGAGTATTGGTGTTGATTTTTATTAGGTTTAGATGTACAGCTGTTTTTCTGTTTACTTCAAATTAGGGCTGGAACAACGTGTCGACGTAATTGATGACATCGACACAAAAAATAGGTTGACGCAAAATATGTATGTCGATGCCTCGTCAGATCAAAACAAAGATGACGGTTCCGGAGAAGTATTGGTAGTTTTAGTCATATCTTAGTTCTGAGGTCAGGCTTCAGTCATGATGTGCTGCTGTCTACACTTTGCCTTGTACTCTGTTGTTGATCTGGAGCTGCAGAAAAGATGTCTATAGCCCAAGGTTCATAGACCATCTGTTCCAGTCTTCTTTAGAAATGTGCATACATGTATCAGTTAAGGCTGTGTGATCACAAAGACTTGATACAATTGAAAATGCATTCACAACTAAATTCTCTAATCTCCTCTATTGAGCAATATCACAATTCTTACAAGCTTTTTTTCCTAGCCAATACATCCAGAGAGTCTTCAAAGTGTTCCCTGGTCTTTGGTGACTTCATACACCTGCTCTCAGTTAAATTCCCTCTCAGAAACAATTGACTGTAAATATAAATGAGGTTTTATAAACATCTCGAGAGATGCTACACTTGGGAAGGATGTATTTTTTCTTCTAATATTTATGATGTTATCTCTGAAGAAGCCAATAAAGTCATTACTCATGAAAGTGAAGTAAATAAATGTGGAACCCTGTCCCTCAGCCTGGTTACAAAAGAAAGCTAAGGTTTTTCTTGATATTGGTTGTTGACAACGGATAATATGTAAATTAAATATGTAATTAAACCCATGATGAACATGAATTAATTAAATAGTTCTGATTAAAACAACTGAATTGGTGGAATGAGAATCCAATTGACTATATAAAACATATTTATTTTTAAGAAGCAGTAATTTAATCAGAAACCAAGTAATGTAAGTTTGACAGATTTTCCGGAATGTTTCCTATAGTGACTGCATCCTGTGACTCAAGTATTGATTCTTGATTTATGGCCAAACATGATGACCTTGAGCTTCAGTTCTTCCTTGAGTCAGAGTTAAAGACTGGGTCACATTTGAAGATGTTTCATCAAGTCCTCCCATGTTTTTATTAGCAATGGGGACAAGCTTTTGATGCATGTAAAGAGGCCATTTTGGGGTTAGGGTACCTCCAAAGTGCACAATTACTGTACCACAGGTAAAAGAGGTCATGGTCAAAAAAAATGTGAAAAAAAAACCCATCCTAGAATGAAAAGACATGAATAAAAATATCATGTTCAGAAATAGACATATAGTTCTGTGAAAGACATGAAGATCCTAAAAAATGACTCGAATTACCACTAACTGTGTAATGGTATACTTTACTGTTATTTAGACGCTGTCTAAAGACACGCCAACCCGATTTTTGGCAGTCAGATGTCGGCAGTCTGTCGATGTTGGTGACATGAGTCTGTTTGGTGTGTGCTGTTCATTGGCCGTTGTTAATGCCATTTCCAGTCTTTTGAGCATATTCAACATGTGTAACCATCCACTCCCAGTGGTTCAGTTGGACCAATCTGATTGGTGGAGGAACAGCCCTGGACTAGGGAATCAGTGAAGCAGAAGTTTCCATGTGAATCCAGCTATGCCGAGGTACTTCACACTATTTTTCTCTTCTATAATAGGCGATGAACTGATCATATCATAACTGAATGACAGTCAGTGTTGACTATGGACTTCATTCAATCCATGAACTCAACACTGTTAGCATTGGTAGCATAGTGCCATTTCTCCTCAGTTGTCACCTGCAACATCTGCCTTTTTCCACAGGAAGAAACCCTAGAGCTGACAACACCAGTATCTTTTTATTAGTAAACATCTGTTTAACCAGTCCAACACCAACCACTCAAAAACCACTCAACACTTTGCTGACAACAGTGACTAACCACAGTAAGCTCTGGGTTTTGGTCTGCAGGGACCTTCCATCATCTGTGGGTTTACGTCTAGCGCAGGCGCAGAACATACCTTCTAGTTGGTGGTCCATTTGGTGTGGTCTTCATACTTTTTTGACCATGTCGGGGAGCCTGGTACCAACTGATCAGTCAGGCTGCCTTTTTTGGCAACGGTCGGCAGTCAGGTTGGTGTGTCTTCACCTTAAGAGTCAAATGAAACCTTGAATTAATGTAGGTACAATTCCCCTGTAAAACCAATTACATGCTAAAGATAATGTTTGTGAGACATCACATTAAAATGAATATTGTGAAAAGTGTTACATATTTATATAATGTCTATCCAACAATGAAATAAGGTTATAATATCAATGACCAGGGTGACACGGTGGTGCAGTGGCTTGCACTCGTGCTTCACACCAAGAAGATCCTGGGTTCAATTCCAACCTTTCTGTGTGGAGTTTGCATGTTCTCTCCGGGTACTCCGGCTTCCTCCCACTATCCAAAGACATTCAATTCAATTTAGTTTTATTTGTAGAGCCCTATATCACAACAAGGTTATCTCACAAGGCTTCACAGGATGTAAACAAACAACAGTCAGATAAACAGAAAAATTGAAAGAAATGCATTAATGTCCTGGGCATCCCCTGTCCTTAGACCCTCCTTCACGGCAAGGAACAACTCCAAAAACCCAGAGGGAAAAGAGAAACCTCGGGGAGAACCACAGTGAAGGACAGATCCACTCCCATGGACGAACAGGTTATAGATGCACCAGGATTGATGGACATCCATTTAGAGATATAATTCCATTCTGTGAGGATGCAGTAGGCACCTATAGGTTAATTGGTTAATCTAAATTGCCCATAGGTGTGAATGTGAGAGTGATCGTTTGTCTCTATATGTCAGCCCTGCGATGAACTGGCGACTTGTCTAGGGTGTACCCTGCCATCGCCCTTTGTAGCTAGGATAGGCTCCAAGTGACCCCCATGACCCTAGTAAGGATAAAGCGGGTTCAGATAATGAGTGAATTAATGTATCAATGACCAAAAGTATTCAGGTCGACTTCACAGTATTTAGCATTTTCTCCTGTTGTTGCAAATAAAAACAAAAAAACCAAAATCATAAACTTGAATGAGAACTAGGCTAAATTAGTACTAAAGTAACAATAGGAACTAAAGAAGCATGAAATCAAAATAAAAAAAAGTGAGCACCTAATCTGAAAATTTCACTGCCCAGTATCTTACATCTTATATTAATTTTACTCTAAAACCAATGGACTTGAAGAATTTGATAAAGATCTAAAGTTTCTGATGTTTTAAGATTTTATCATCTGTGTCCTAATATATGTAAATACATAAAATATAAAAGCACCTATCACATCTCTTGAATTACATTACGTGTCTTTCCAACTATTTTTATTTTGTTTTTTCACTTGAGAATTTAAAGACCTGTATGGACAAGCACAATTTTTTTTTTTTGCTTAAAGGTGGAGTGGGAGATCTTTGAAAAAACGGTTCCAGCTATTCAACACAAGGGAGATTTTGAAAATCTACACTCCCTCCCCTCCTCCCAAAGGCTCTGCCTCCTCCTCTTCAGCCCACCCCTCGAAACCACGCCTTCA
>JAPTYQ010000023.1:38702810-38714579 GCA_029814465.1 Ostorhinchus cyanosoma
TTAGCTTGTTAGTCTGTTAGGATTACACTTAGCTTGTTAGCCTGTGGGCTGCAGTGTGTGTGAGGTTAAAGGAGGTGAGGGTCAGTGGGTTAGGGTTAGCTTATGAGCCTGTTAGGATTAGGGTTAGATTGTTAGGCTGTTAGGGTTAGCTTGCTAGCCTATGGGCTACAGTATGTGTGAGGTTAAGGGAGGTGAGGGTCTGTGGATTAGAGTTACCTTGTTAGCCTGTGGGTTGTAGTGTGTCTGACGTTAAGGGAGGTGAGGGTTTGTGCATTAGAGTTAGCTTGTTAGCCTGTTAGGATTAGCATGTTAGCCTGTGGGCTGCAGTGTGTGTGTGAGGTTAAAGGAGGTGAGGGTCTGTGCGTTAGAGTTAGCTATTTAGCCTGTTGGGAATAGCTTGTTAGCATGTGGGCTGCAGTGTGTGTGAGGTTAAGGGAGGTGAGGGTCTGTGCATTAGAGTTGGCCTGTTAGCCTGTTAGGATTAGCCTCTTACCCTGTGGGCTGTAGTGTGTGTGAGGTTAAGGGAGGTGGGGGTCTGTGGGTTACGGTTAGCTTGTTAGTCAGTTCGGGTTAGCTTGTTAGCCTGTGGGCAGCAGTGTGTGAGAGGTTAAGGGAGGTGGGGGTCTGTGGGTTGTGAGGGAGGGAGAATAATTGGTATTCAGCGGTGTCAGAGGTAAATGATACCAGCCTAACCTCCATGTACCCCCCAGTCTCCTCAACACCAGAGAACCTGCCTCACCCCTTAATTAGTACATGAATATTCTAATTAGGCAGCAGTGTAGTGGATTAGGATCAGCCAAAGTGGGCAACAAGAAAGAATGGAGAATATATGTGGCACAATAAAGTTCCAGATTGGAGCACTTACACAGTCTGTGAACATAATCAGTGGTGGACTCTAAGTAAAAGTACTATAACTGTGAAAACTACCTTCAGAACACAAGAAAGGGTCCTGGATTTAAAGTTTTGTGTGATTTCTACTGGCAAAAGAAAAAGCTGTCATTGTGCAGTGAAATGATTTACTATTACATTTAATATTTTTGGATTCATTTTACAGCTGCATTTATGTGTGTGTTGCATTTTATGTAATATTTAAGGCTGAGCATATGTGAACGAGTTTCTATATTATTTTGGAGGTTTAATCTACAGCAGGGGTGTCAAACATATGGCCTGTGGGACAAAAACAGCCCTTCAAAGGGTTCAATCCACCAGAATTTGGAAACAATGGTGTCATTGAGTTTGGGAAAATTGCCTTGATCATAAAGATAAATTCAGTTACCAATGTTTTGTGTCTTTGTAGATCCACTGTCATCTGTAAGTTGTAATGCACATGTGAAAATGACAACTTGAGGCAAATTATTGTTAAAATTCCACTTATTTTTCTTTGGACATTTGTGGTCGTTCATGGATGTTGGCGTTATTCACAGTTTTTGCCCATGTAAACATTTTCATTTCTTATTTTTTGCACTAAAACAAAGAGGGTTATTTTAAAAGACCCAGACTTGTTTGATCCTCTGAGAACAACACAAAGACATGCCACTTTTCCTGAGCTCAGAAAACAGGCCTAATATCATCTTAAATAAAGACAAGTACATTGAATTTTCTTTGTAAATACATGTAATTATATCCTGCCGGGCATATTAATGTTCATGAGTTTATACCTGTGATCTTCTTTAGTATATGGGGCATTCTGCCGAATTGGTTCAAATTTCAGTCCCACAATGAAAAACACATTTTTTTTTTTTTAATTAGGTATTCAGACTTTACATGTGTGCAAACATCATATTGTGGCCTCATTAATCACAATATATTAATTGAGATAATACAAAATTAAATACATTAAAAATAATCATTTCTATGGTCCTTCCTATTGGAAGGTGGCTGTCCTAACCTCTAACCCCTAAATTTCAATTAATGAAAATAGAACTAAAATGATTTTTTTGCCACTTTCTTAAATTTAGTTTTTAAATACACCCATTTGATTTCTTTTATAGGAAAGTTGAAATAATGAGATTGATTATGTGGATATTTTTTGAATTAAAATACTTCATATCCAAACTACTGTCCCATGTTTTCATGTCATTACGACACACAAAGCATTTAGTCCATAGGCGGAGCCTGGTTTTAACCACACCCTAAATCTTTCATCCATCAACTGGCACATACCTGCTGATCCTCAATGTCCACCTGCTGAATAATAAGTTTACATCAGTCTGAAGGAAATCTTAAAATCAGCATGTGGTTTTAAGGGCCGTCAATACTGAAACACAAAATTTTTGCAATTAATCAAACACTTTTTTTGCAATGCAAATTTTATGTTTTGATCTGTGTACAGCTGTTCAGAACTGTGTTTGTAGCCGTTTTTAGCCTAGCATTATTGAGTTAAGCAAATAATTAGCTAAAAGTGTCACTACCGAAACAGTTGCTACAAAACGTTTGGGTAGTGATGTTTCGGTAGTGACATGATAGTTTCAGTAGGACTAAAAAGGTAAGTTCATTCTTTTGATGCATGTTATTATTTTTCTTATATAATCATAATAAAAATAAGAATATTTTTAAACATGAGCTGGAATTATCCAACAGGAGAAAAGGAGTCAGAAAAGCATGAAGGAAAAGACAATTAGACCACAGGATGTCTGTGAAAAAATAGAAACAGCTGCAGATCTTTAGTCAGACTTCCACACCACCGAGCACCGCAAGCTCCAGTGAAGGTGATCAGGGCATAGAGGGTTAGAGTTACCTAAGGTCACCCTAAGTTGAAGTTCTAAGCTAACTCTAGGGTGACCTAAATTTGTGTTCATCCTGCGTTCCTTCTGTGTCCCTGGTTGTTCCGTGCTGTTTACCCCCCCCCCCATGGGGTTCAGTATTAGATATCTATGTCCCTGCTCTTAATGGTTCATGATGGTCGTCTAATTGTGCTGAGCAGGAGAAAATATGGAGCAGAGCCTGAACGCCAACATCAAATATTAGATCTACACTTGCATTCTCATTCTATAAAAATACAGATTGGTTCATTCTATATTGGTTCATTCTATTTGTCAGTTTTCTGATTGAACTGCAAAGTATTGTTTGTCATTCCAAGTAAGTGGAAACAGAAAATGAGACCGGTTGTTGTATTTTATAATGAATTACCATATTCTTTTGATCCAGCATTATATTTCCAACATGATTCATGTTGAGTTCATATTTAGCCAAAAGAGTTGCTGTATTGTTGCCGTAGTGACCATATACTATTAACTTAATACTATGGTCACTACTGAAACAGTGCTGTCACTACTGAAACACCAGTTGTTTTGTCAAAAATAAAAGATGAGTTATCAACCTGTATTTCATAATAATGGTTGGTTAGGTGTATGTGTAATTTCAACTCCCATTAATCATGAAATCAATATAGTCAACTTTATACATTTTATGACAAAAATAGTGTTTGATTTTGATGCATCATAAAAATTCAACATGGCGAAATATGTTAAATTTTTTTTATGTATTTAACCGTGGAAACCACCTACATTAATTTTTAAAAATAGTCCGTACATGTGGGAATGGAAACAAATATTAATAGTTCCCCGTGTGCTTGCATGTAATGCAAAGCACAGGGGACTATTGTTCATTCTGAGTTATGCAAAAAAAAAGGGAAAAAAATGCAGACAAACGCAAACAATACATTGGAACGAAAACTGAAAATATACAAAATGTTCAACTTGGCCCAAAGATTCTGGATGTGGTCTGATTGTGTCTGTATTCCACTAGCTGGTGCTATAAACAAGGACAATGTGTTTTGGTCTATTACACTCAAGCCATATGTCACACATTCAAAAACCTCATATCCACAGATTCTCTGAATAGTTCTGAATCACATGGGTTAGGCCACGCCCATTTCCGCCTGACTTTTATCCCTGTAAAATTGCAAAAACTGTAAAACCTGCTTTTTCTAATAACTCCTTGGAATTTGGTCCAAACAGTGTGAATTTTGGAACATACACTCGAGTCTTCCACTCGATCTAACATTATCAAAAGCTCAGCAAACGGTGGAAAAATGCGACAATTATGAATGAATACACTTGTAGCTAGCTAACAAAAATGTAAACTGTTGCATATCTCAGTCAAAGTAAATGCTATCAAGACTAAATTTTACATCCATGGTTGACATGTGACTGTGAAGGGAGGAGATGAATTTGGTGCATTTTAATACCTAGGGGGCGCTATGAATTGTGAAATGTACATCTCTTAAACAGCTATACGCATTTCTACCAAAGTTGGTGGGGATGATGAAGGGCCATTCCTGAGACCATATCTAGAAGGTGGGTGTGGTCGGCAAATATGAGCGTGGCTTATTCCAAGACTAACAACAAACATTTCTTCCAGCTGAACTGTTCTGCTGAAGGCTGTGAAATTGACATGGACCCTATAGAATAGGACACAGATCTACCAAACCAAAAACTGGGCCTGTATTCCACTAGGTGGCGCTATAATGGATACATCTGAATTTTTGCCTCTAACTTCCACATTGTACGTGACACATTTTTAAACTTTGCATCGTTTTATTCCTCGCACGTATGAAGTGAGCAGGAGCTTTTTTTCGCTTTTACATTGCACCCGGCCACGACTCCGCCGATCCATCGAGAGGCAAGCACACGGGTTACATTTCCTTCAGGGAATGTAAGAATTTCTAGTTTAATATTCTAATATTAATTCTAATATTAATATTCTAAAGGTAATGTTATGCTTCAGTAGTGACAAATTTTGTGAGAGGAAATTTATTTCAATACTGTATGCTAATAAAAAAAAATTTAAATTTAATGTACTTTTTTACTAAATATGTGTTCCTTAGATGTGGTGCAACATGGATATGGTCAAAGTTTTTCCAAAAGATCATAAAAATTTCACAGACTTTCCAACCCTGAATTTGAACCAATTTGATAGAATGCCCCATATATGCTGCTGCAGCTGCTGTCGCTGCTGCGGCTAACTGGGTGCGAATGCATATCTGGCAGTGTACAAACAACAAACCTATCTGCATGTGTGTGTGAGCCCATGTGTCTGAGTGTGTTTGTGATGATGACCTTGACAGCAGGTGGGTGAACTCCCAGGTGTGTCCCAGTTTTAGTGGGAGGATCAGAGGCAGGTGGGACGGAGCCTGGCTCCATGTGTCCAGATTAATGAGCTTTCCCTCACTCACATCAGCTGCTACTGCTGCCGCCTGGACCAAGCTGGAAACAGGGACACAGAGCTGGCCCATGTTCACCACACTCATTTATAGAGACCCACAAATGGATCATGCTATCATGCCAAGCCAAATCTGTACAACATTTGGATATGAAACCACCACTGATGCATTGCATTCTTCTGTTATCAAAACCTGGTTTTGTTCTTGAGATTCTAACTATAACTACTCTCTAAATATGGTTGCCTTACTGTTGGTAAAATCCTCCTTTAATTTCCAAAGTGTTGCCTGGCCGGCTTTAGTGCCGAAAAGGACCAGCGGGACATCTCGGAATATAAACATTATGAGACACACTCAACTGTGCTTTTATGTTTTATGGAATGCAATAAAATCAGCCGACTAAGTTACGAGGATGAGATTATTCTCATAATGACAGCATATGAATTTGAATGTTTCTGCCGTTTGTCACTCTTTTTCTTGCACCACAGAGCGATAGAATGGTTTGTGAGGGTAGATATGTGTGTGTGAGAATGAGCACTACTGCCCACATTCACCTGGTGCAGCTTGGGGTAAACAAAAGTCGACCCTGCATGACCTCCCTCATTAGAAGAAGAAGATAGAAGATAGTCCAGGGCCTTGTGTGTGTTAGTAAAAGAAGCCCATAGCCCACAACAGACACACACAACCAGCAGTAGAAGAGACAAAAGAAGACAATGAAGAGAGGACTCCCTGATGGCGTCAGGAGAGAGGCGCTGGTCATTATATCTGCCATCACCGCCGCACACCGACAACAGCATCGCATAGCTGTTATCTGTCTTTACCAAATGTCTTATGTTTTTATTTACATTATTTTCTCATTGTTTTGTTTCTTTATCGTAAAATTTCATGATACAGGTAAGGGGAGGTGGAAGTCAAAGGCAGAGAAAGAAATCAAGCAAAATAAAAAAAAAAAAAAACAGAAAAAAACTCCCACAAAAATTTAGACAAAACCATAATGGTTTAGTTTGACATTTTTAAAAGGGCACATGCTGCTAAAAGTGTTGGTAATCTGTCAGGCTGTAGTTAAAAAGGATCAAGCAGGAGTTTAAAATAATACAGTTGCAGTTTACATCCATGTCCTTCCAGACTCATCGAATATAAACTAAGACTTCAGTAGAAATGTAATCAACTATATTAAGTGTATTTTTTGGTGAAACTGAAATACTTATTCTATTGACATACATGATTCCAGCGAGAAAGATACATGGGAAGAGTGAAGTAGACTTCTGGCCTTTTGGATATGGAATGTCATGGTTTCATGATTTATCCTATTACAGAGTTTGGTGAAATGTTGTCATAACAGGTGTATGAGTTTGATATTGGGGCTATATAAGTATAATATTATTATGGGATGTTCTTATCTTTGCCAAGTTGCTGTTTGTTGATCCACAGTTCAGACTAAACAGCGACAGTTCGGACCTTGTTTGGATGATTCCAAACAGATCTTTAGTTGAGCTACTGACAACATTTATAGTTTTACTGTGACTGTTTTCTGTCTAAAAGCAGAGCTAAGCTAACAGAGCTATAATGTAAACTATTAGCTGACACAGCACATGATTAGTTTTAATTTGAGGAAGAAAAGGATGAGCTTCGTACTTTATTAAGTGAGTGTGTGAGTGATACAGTCTGTGGATACATAGCATTAATTCCTGGATGGTTTTGGTAGTCCTAAGGCTACATTTAGATGATAATAATCTGAACTGAAAATGCAAAAGTGGCACTGTGTTCTAACTTTTAAATCTACATCTGCATGCAGATGGACACAATAGTGTGTGAAATGTCCTATTTATCGATGTAGTATGCACGCCAGGGTCTCATTCACAGCTGTCTGCTTTGCCACCGCTACATCGGTGCATCAATCATTTGCTGAATGTAGTTAATGCACCTTCTCTACTCTCTACTACTCTCTTTAAAGATACGTGAAAATTGCTGAAACAACTCTTGGAAGTAAATTAGAGCCGCTGGGGCAACTTGAAGGTCCATCGCATGGAAATAATCTGACATGTGGTTTTCCTGTTCTGGCGTGCACCTGTGATGTAGATACTACGTGACAAGAAAAGGCAGTCTTGCATTTTCAACCCTTTAGACGGTGACGTGAGACTTGAGCTTCATTTTAGGATTAGGGTTAATGTTATATTTTGTCATTTTCACCCAAGAGCGTTGTGTAAACAGAGCCAAAGTGTGTTCTGGTAGGTGATTTCCCACTGCCGTTGAGAGTTTGGAGTGTCAGTACTACATGCACACGTATACCCCTGTTAAGTCCTGATATACGATATACATAAGAAACATACAGATGTACAACAAGAAAAAACCTGCAACGTAAATTAGAAACATAAATATGATTTGGTGGATTTGGATTATGATGCAAAAAAGGCTGTTGTTTACTTTCACAAACATATGAAGTCAGTAAAACCATCATGAGGTGCAGAAGTATCCAGTCTTTGTGTGTCTGTGCCTAATACGCAAAGAGCTGACCTAAACATGCAGACATAAACTGGTGAGAAGCTGTCAACTGGAGAAATGCCCATGTAGAGGAAGTGTGAAAACAGACACACACAGCAATGTCAGGAGGATGGGACCATGCTGTTAACGGAAACCTGTGAAGCTGACACTCACCTCTCTGTCCAAACCAGCTGCCACCGTTACTATGTCACCCGTCTCGCTGTTGATAGTGAACATGTTTGGGATGGGGCTGTGAGGAGTCTGCGAGAGGATACGGTAGCGCACCATGCCATTCGCTGTGGTGGAGTCGTCTGAGTCGCTGGCCGTCACCTGCATCACAGATGAGCCTGTGGAGACAAAGTTAAAAAGGGAACAAAGTGCAAGAATGCGAAAACAAAATGACACATTAGCAAACGCTGCAGTAGAAGAGGTCATGTTGAGACAAAAGCATGACTGAAAAACAAGATGATAAACATCCATTAAGACATGTACTTTCAAAGTCCTCTACACTTCACACATTTTAGAAATCGTTTAAGCGTAAGGAAGGTTTCTTCTAAGAACATTACTGTTTATGAATTTGTAAAAAATATCAAAGAGAGAGTGGGATTTAGAGGAAAAAAACTCAGAAGAGAACAAGCCCATTTATACACAAAAACAAATCAATCAGACTTTGTAAATTGCTGTGACATTCTCTGTTTGTTAGTAACCAAGTTTAAGAGTTACAGAGAGTACAAAACCAGAGACAAAATCTATTCAATATGGCCTGATTTAAAGCTGTGCTGTTTTGTCCTTTGTATATAGCAGGCTAGTGGAGCAAAGTTTTCACCACTGCAGTCCATTTAGTAATGAGCGGCAAAGAGTCTTCTGCCATTTCCACCATCCATTATTTCAGCCTTCAGCGGCACTGTGGCTGCCCTTAATGCTCCCATGCTCTCTCCCTATTTGTCTTAGAATCACAGATAAACACTGCCATTTAAGCCAGGCAGTGCAGAGGTGGAGAGAAAAAGGGAGTGTGTGTAAGAACGTGACGTGAAAGACTGCATTCATGTCTACCACTGTATGTGTGCAGCGGATGCATATGTGTTTGTCTTCATGGCACGTATTAGCCTGCGAGTCCCCATGTCCCCTCATATACCCCCAGCAGAATTATTGATTTGCACAAGTCTGTCATCTGGCCTCACAAATGCGACCAGGCAATTAGGAGCACTTTGTGCTGGAAAGAAGAGAGATCACCTCGCCTCTCTCGCAGGGTTCTGTGAAAAAGTCACTTTCCATCAGGCAGCCATTTACAGGCTGCTGCTGCCGAAAGAAAAAGACTGTCAGCTGGCAGGAAGAAGGACAACGGAGGGAAGAGAAGGATGGAGCACAAACATGTTTGAATGAGAAGACACTATAAGTACAGAATAACATAAAAGGATGAAGGGAGAAAGACAGATTGTGCTGCAATGCAAAAATGAACTAAACGTGAGAAATAACTGATCTGAGAAGATACAAACTTGAAATAAATGAAATTATCTGCTGGTGCAGGGAAACAATTACACCTAGTAAGACTTATTCAAAAAGACAGGAAAGTGAAAAGAAAAGAAGTCCTGGAAATAAATGGGACAACAATTTGTGTATGATTCGTTCATTTGTTTTTCAATTTAAAGACAAAAATCAAAAAACGAGTTGTTTTTTTGTTTTTCATTTTCAAACCCAGAATGAAAAATGGATAACTGTTTGTTTTTCGATTTCCCAATTTTGTGCTCAAATGAAAAAAATGGATAACGACCGTTTCATCCGATTTTGTTATTTTCAATATTGTTACGTTTTCTAACTCGAAAGTAGTCTTTGCGAGGGAAAATGTAAACAAACAGAATCATGGCCGGACTGGAGGAATATTTTGGTTTGGATACAGATTTGCGTACACATGAAAGTGGTTATTGTCCAAGAAGGAGACATAGAAATGATGAAATGAGAAGCAGAGAACGCATTTTTCACACTGACAGAAGAAAAAATAATTGAGATGTGTGACATTTGTGCAAGTAATCTGAGTAAATCAGCAGCAAACTGTGGCCCAACCCCACACGCAAAATTCTAGATTGCACAACAGTTGTTGGTATTTGCTGCAGTTTTGTGTAAATCTGTCTTTTCTATGAGTCTGTGCTCAGTCAGTCACTCATTTGTCTGATATTTTTGTGTAGCTTGTGTGTTTTTTTTAAATTATTATTTACTTATCTTACACAAGTAACATCTCATTAATAGTCAATGTATTTTCATCAATTGAAAAAGCAAATAGATTTTGCGTCACTGCTGGCATGAGCCAGTGCTCGAGCCGCAGAGCTGGGGGTCAAGCTGGGGCACTAGCAGCAGGCGAGCTGGAGCCGCGGAGCCAGGGGCGAGCTGGGGGCGAACCGGGGGCAAACCGGGGCCTGAAGCTGACAACTTTTTTTCTGATGCTGACAACTTTTTTCCGATACCCGATGCCTTTTTTCCTGACACCTGATGCCTGACTCTGACGACGAGGATGTCCTAAAATATACGCCGTATAGGCTTGTGAATCTAGATGTTCTTATATCTGATAAGGGCCACAACAGCACCTGACTTAATATAACCTGCACATGTTTTTTTCATGATTTTCTGGTATATCGTGAGCACAATTTTCATCAATGTGTGCATGCTTTAGTATCTCGTGCGCACATTTAATTAAATCATGCCCACGCATATGTTTCTTTTACATGTCATCACATGGGCTCCATATCAAACAGCTGCTTAATTATAGCAAAATATTCCTCCAGTCTGGCCATGATTCCGTTTGTTTACTTTTTCCTTAGTAACAACTACTTCCGGGTCAGACAACTTAACTATAGTGAAAATAGCAAAATCGGATGAATCAGTTGTTATCCGTTTTTCCCATTTTTCATTTGAGCACAAAATCAGGAAATGGAAAACCGAACAGCTATCAATTTTTTGTTCTGGTTTTGAAAATGAAAAAAACAAAAAAAACAAGTCATTTTTCAATTGTTTTTAATTTTTGTTTTTCAATTGAAAAATGAATGAATGAATGATACATGGATTCACAACCCTGCATGCCCCGTATTAAGTCAAATAAAACCAAAGCTAGAATGGCAATTGTCTTTGATGGTTTTATTTATTTATTTTTTTCATTGAGTAACAAATCTTAAAACCAAGTTAAATGGTAAATAAACCTGTCAAGTCAGGGATAAAACCACCGACCTTGCAGTCAGTGAACATCCTGAGCCACACCAAAATTAGATTACCTGTTGCTTCACTTGAGCAGACAAAACGTCCACAGATGTAATTATCTGCAGGTAATGATGGCTATAATGCAAGTAATGTGGTGTTGTGACATTATTCCCTTTATAATAATTAATTATTTCCAAATAAAATTCCCAGACAGTTACAGGAAAAGGTCTCTGATTATTACCAACGAAAACTGGTGCAATTTGGATTTGGATTTATGTGGTAGACAGACTTCATGAGTGTTCTTATGATACCTGAACAATGAATGGCGCAACCACAAAACTGTTAAAGCAAGTTTAATGGAAGCACTGCTGCAACAACCAGTATCTGACATGCATATTCTGGTTTGCAGAAAGGGTATACACTGGCACAGGGGCTCTTTGTATTCACAAAAATAAGCATGTTGTCAGTGTTCCTGTGTTGTGTTAATCATGTCATGATAACCCTGGAGCGGACTGAGATTAATGAGACTCTGGATTCCGTAGCTATGATGATAGAGAAAGTTTCTGGACCTAATGTGGAGTTGATGTTAAAAAAACAAAACAAAAATTAGTTGATCATACATTATTCATATTATACATTTAGTAAAAAAAAAAGAAAACCAGTGCATGTTTTAACAAAATGTAACCTTAAAGATGGAACTTAATCTCTATAATGGATAAGGTTTGAAGCATATGTGGTGAGTGATTCCCATTTTATTTTATGATTTGGAAATAAATGTGTTGATATTGACACGTCACCAGTATTTGGAATAGTTTTGTGAATTAACTCCTACATGGGATAAGGTGCTGTTGGTGAGTCTCACAGACAGGGCATGAAATTAACACCCGACCACCCGCCAAATGCGGGTAAATTTTACATTTGGCGTGTAAAAATAAAAATCT
>JAPTYQ010000023.1:38844590-38858464 GCA_029814465.1 Ostorhinchus cyanosoma
CACTAGGCATGATGGGTAATACTGCCCCCACAGATGCGTACTGTAGACACTAGGCATGATGGGTAATACTGCCCCCACAGATGCGTACTGTAGACACTAGGCATGATGGGTAATACTGCCCCCAAAGGTGTGTACTGTAGACAATAGGCATATTTTCAAAACAGGACTTAAGTTATTTAGAAAGAATCAATTATTGTAATATATAGAATAAAAATAAAAAAATAATAACAAAGCAACAATTAGTTCTGATTTGATATCCACATATTGTGATGGCAATGGCAAAAATATACTGTGCAGCAGTGTTATTGCTTGTAAGTCCATTGTGAGTCCTTTTTAATCACATCTTTGCACCTTCTCTGTTTTCAACCAATCCCGGGTATCCTTTCCAAATGCGGTCTGTGCATAAACCTAACCGTAAAAATCATTAAATAAATACATGTCGACTTAACTTCCAAGGGAAATGGTTGAGGTGTCATTAGCGATTAAAAAACTGTATTGTTGACAGACATGTACGTAACAGCATTGATATTTCATGTATTTTTGCTTCAGAAACATTGAAATTCGAGGTATCAGTGTTTTGCAGACAGCAACATACAGTAGTGGATTTTCTTTTGATGATTGTGTTTTCTCTGCCATGACAGTGTAACTGATCTGACGGCATATTAGATCACGCACCTGGGAGCAGAAACTTGATCTGTGTGACGGACCCTCCGACATGACAGTTTAATCCCAACTCACTGGAATGTGAGGAGGAGGAGGCGGCCATTCGACCGGGCGCTCCACTCAGCCGTCACCCCCCGCCTCCGCCCATGTGAAGAGACGCATCCATTTCCTCTCTAGAGGGTTCACGACTGCAGGGCTGCGACTTGTCAAAAACAATTATATCCCTTGGTCTCTGGGAGGGCCTCCTCTTAATTTGAACTGATAAGCATCTCCTTGCATATTAGCAGTGAAGCCCAGCAGCCATCCTGCTCCCTACAGATAATGGACTAGGCTGGCAAACAGCATTTGTCAGGGACAGCCACTTACCTGGGTCGTGCACGACATGCTGAGCAATGCTAATAATAGCCACTCAGACAGACTAGCAGTTAGCAGGCCACGAACCCCAACCCTGCGGCCGGCCAATCAATAGTCATTTACTCTGACTCCTGCTTCAGCTCAACGGAGAAAAAGATGTATAACTGAAGCCCGTTTCTGTTGCTTTAAGGCTAGAGGGTGAAAAAAAGACGTTTTATTCCCCTCTGTTTTGATCAAGTTGCACAGTAGGCAACTGTTGTAGCTGGAGGTCGACCGTGAGTGGATTTTTAAAGGACGATATAACAGCACTTTGGAGCAGCAGAAATCCACCAGTCACTAGAAAAAAGTTCATGATTTGATCTTATTAGAAACTGTTTAAGTGAACATCTAAATCAAAGCAATACATATGTAAACAGATTCCAGATCAATGTACATCATAGTCTAAGAAATCAATAAGTATGGACCTGCGTATCACACCAACCATACCACAGTAGGTGATTCAAGGTGCATCATCTACGATGGAGCAGTTTTTTAAACAAAGGGCTTTACAAAAAAACTGATCAAATACATCGAGATAAAACATACAGAAGATGTAAATAACAGCAGAAATAAAGGTGCACAAGCAGCTCAGAAAAAACCAGGACCCAACGTAGAAGTGGACACTGATCCTTATGCAGGTCATTTCAGAGCTTTGGAGCCCAGATTACAAGGGCCGAGCCCCCTTTAGTTTTAGTACTGATTAAACCCCACTGCCGGGGGATCACAGATTTCATACACACTTAGAAGGTCTCAAATATGAAATAAAAGGTTCCAATCAACCCTAAAATTGGACATAAAGATGCTAAAACCGGAGTCATCTAGTTTTATAGTTGGAATTATCCGAACGCTGATTTTCTCAGAGTTAGTCGAAACTAACTAAATGTCAGCATCGGCCACTATGGGTTCATGTCCTGCCGACGCTAGTTAGTGAAATGTCACATTGTTCCAAATGAATCAGTCGATCTCTAATTGAACCCCAAGTCTCTCCCAAGCACAAACATGCATGTTCACTAATCATTCTGTGGAATACAGTGGAAATTCAATCTAAGTGTACTGGAGTGTGATGAGAGAAAAATTACATTCAAGAGCTTGAGGGAAATATAACAATAAAATATTACATTTCTTTTCATTTTGTGGCAGTTTATTTGTGCACCGTACGCAGCCTAAGGCTTGTAATATCCTGCTAAAGTAAGTAACGTCCATCTCTAATACGGCTGATGTGTTTTCACCTCTGCGTTCAATCCCAGACTATGAAGCAAAACGTTATTACACAGAAAATGTGGTAATTTTGATGGATGAACAGATAGATGGGCAGATTAGTGATGACGGAGGGAGATTGTGAGCCAGAGCAAAGGAAATTATCCCTGAGAAAGACTAAGTGGTGAAGTAATGATGAGTTGCAGATCCAGCCATGAGTCCATGGAAGGGGTGAGAAAGGCGTGGAAAGATGCTGGAGAAACAAACACACAAGTCTGGCAGAGAAGACGGTGTGATTAATTCCTCCTCATCGTCTCCACTCATGCAGCACACAAGCAATAATGGCATCCATCTGACGGCTCCGACTGCCTGGGGGGCACTCATCACTTAAAGCCACAGCACACTTCTATCATTCAATCACTCATTAGCAGCCGAATAAACGACATAATTTGATTTACACAGCTTGTATCACTCCCCCAGCAAACAGGTGAGTTGCACAAATGCAATTACATGGCAACAAAGACTTTAGGATGGTGTAAATGATCCTAGGTGCCTTTCGCGCACATTCAGCATAAACATTTACAGAGGGAGGATCCAGGTCAGCTCCAACTGGCATATTTCCAATAAACACCATGGAAAAGATTCAAAATATGCACCTGTAAACAGAAGACTGCTATAGTTTTAAAAGTCAAGTAAAAGTCCGCTTTATTGGTCAGTTTTTCCATATGTACAGCAGCACATCCAAAAAACTGGAATGACTAAACGCTAAGGTCCAACAAGGGGCATAGAAATAGAAAAAGGTAGAAAATACAATACAACTGGAAACGTACAACTGGAAACATACAGTATGAGTGCAAACAGCAGGGCTATCACTTAAAAAATACAGGGGGGGCAAAGGAGCCGAGGAGACAGGGACATAGAGGCTGGATTAGTGTTTGCACACCGCTAAGCGTCTTCAATGGAATCTGTTGTCATTGTGTTTGTCTTCACCTAAATGCATGCCTATCTAAATATGTCACTGAGCATGAATAATGAGCATCCATGGCTGGCTGCCTTTGTGCAGACAAATATTACTCCAGAATAGAATAATACTTGGGTTAGAATGCATATTCACACTAAGTGAATCAGGGATCCAGTGTAATGTGAGGGGGGATTTGGATACATTCCAAATAGCCTTTTACTGATTTGCATCTGAATGGTCACTGTTGTTAGTACGGCAAATACGCTGTAACACATAAGTACGTTTAAGAGGGAACACAGAGCAAATTAGGATCAAGAAGAGCTGCACCATCCTAAAATGAAACACAAAGAAAGTAGCTCTAAAGCCCAGAGACACACAAACCAAGTAAAGCTGGAGAAGCCTTTTGTACCTGTACTTCATCCTGGTCCTGAGGGGCATTTGCCTCCCCTATGCGTAAGCAAAACTGACATCCTTTATAAAAGATTTATGAGCCAAAGATTCAAACGATAGAGCGTGACGTCCCCTGGGTGCAGCCTCCTCCATCTGTGAAGGATCACCTGTTCTTAGGTGGGCTACAGAGCTTGTTCCTGCCAGCGTACTAACAGGCGTCCAGGCTGTCGGAGCAGGCGGGTGCAGGCCTGGACCGGTGCACGGCGGCCCTACTGACTGATGCAACTTCACCAGCGGATGCTACGGAGCTCTCAGCCTGCTGACAGGACTTTGTACTGGCCGTGGCATAGCTTAAACACATGGCCAGAGGCGAAGTGGAAAGGAACTGATAAAAATCTGCCTTTGATGTGATTGAAGCAGGAGGGAATAATTCAGCAGTCTTCACCTGGGTTTTTAACTGCACATCCACCGGGGAATCAGTGGCGCTTTAAGGATTCTTTGTGAGAATATTTTCAAAGAAACACTACAAATTAGATCTCCCAATAAAGGTTAGACCACAAGGGAGTAAGCTACATGTTGTGTGTCTTTAATGTGTCTAATACTAGCTAAAGGAGGTGCATGTTTAAGTCAACCCACAGATGCACACATCCAAAACACAGCGTACAAACACAGACAGCTCCAAGTAGCACAGCTCCTCTTGTGCTGCTGCCAGCTTAATGTAGGAAGTGAGGAAGGCCAGGCAGACGCTAGCCAAGCCAAGAGGCTAAAACTATTTGCAACATCAACAGGATCTACAGTGGAGGCTGAGCACAGAGGAAAGCTCTTCCATCAAAGGATTACACTTTAGAAGAGTTAACTCCTCAGCTGGTCTGAGGAAGACCACTACTGCTGGGTGCCCTATTGATCAAACAGCAACACTGCTGTTGTCCTGAGTCACTGAATGAATTCTCTGTTAAAATGGAAGTGTGTCCAGATGCTGCTCCACCATCATCACCTGCACGGCTTCTGGCACTGCGTCACTCCACTTGTTATTCAGATCAGTGAATAGAGGAGCACTGTTGCCTTGACTGAGATGTGCTCCTGCTGAGGTGCCTTCAGCCTTCAGCCAGTTTCCCACAGCAGGGGTGGGGGTGGGGTGGGGCAGTGAAATAATGCCAGGCTTTGTGTGTGGATCCTGAACACCCCCCCCCCCCCAAAAAAAAAAAAAAAAAACCCACACCCCTATGCACCTTTTTCTGTCAGTCTGAAAGATAAACCTGCCCTGGTTCAAAGTGGGGTCATGCTAGTTGTGTTCATGAAATTTTCTATTCATTCCTTTTATAAACTTAAAACTCCACACACTGGCCAGGCTGACACCCTCTGGGCCTGTTTCGAGCTTAAACAATGGCCACTGCAGGCTCCCAGGGCTCCTGTTGGGGGGCAATATTAAGGGCATGTATTTAGTGCATTGAGACACATTTAATTGCCAACCTTGTTTAAATGCCACACCCCTGCTGCTGTTTTTTCCCCAGTTTATCTTAACAGCTCTGAAAAAATAAAACAATAAAAAAAAGAAACTAAGGCGGTTAAAAAACATTGAAAATACGGCATCAGGTGGAGTTTCAAACCACATTCACATTAAGAGTGTCCATCAGGGAATAGGGTTTACACATAAGATCTGCTTTGAGATCCTGTTTCCAAAAACTAAACTAACTTTCATGTTTTTGTGGAACTCCATTCCTTTTTAGGTTGACTTTCACATGACATTTTGGGGGCAAATAATGAAAGTTGCATCACGTTCATTCCCATCATCTCCTTATGTTGACACTGATTGGTTGGTTTGGTGTCACTCTGGTAGGTAGCCTGTTCTGACAGGATGAAAACCACTCAAATATTGTTGTTATTACTATTATTATTACTATTATTACTATCATTATTATTACTATTATTATTATGTCATTGTTCTCATATCCTTTCAGATTCTTTCTCTCTCTATCAGACAATATACAAAGGTGTTTTCATGCATTTATGTTGACTTTTATTCCTTTTTGACCCAACTCTTGTTAATAACATTGTCATCATGTGCTACTTCAGTTCATTTTAAATTTCTTCCAAATACCTATTTGTTTTCTGTTTCATGGATGATAACTTCCCTCCATAACTTCCTAGATTTGCTCTAAAAGTACAAATCATCCAAAACCATAGAATGAGTCACATCATAGTTCAATATCACCCCGTTTAAGTTTCATGTTTTTTGGTCTGTACTATGATTTGGGAAATTCACAGTGAAAGTACCCAGGAACTCAATAAGCACTGGAAAAAGAACGAACTTTGTTTTTTTATCGACTCTATCAAACAACAAAACTTGTACAAAAACAGCAAACATGCAACTCAAGTTTGTGCTGGCATAATTTTAAGGAAACTCTGTTTTTTTTACTTGCGCACAAAGGCCGATATTTACTCAATGTGGCTTTAAAAACCTGTTTTCCTCTTAGAAGATGAGTTTTGAAATGACGTCATCTCAGCCTTAAATTATACTCCATAAAAACACATTTTTACCTTGAGGAGACATTTTGAATCTCAGACAAAATGGGAGCTTCGGTCTGATAAAAGAGAAAATTGGCCAAATGGTCATTATCATGCTTGGCAGCTGAAAGAAAGTCCCAGTGTGGCCTGAATGAAACTCGTGTCATTACCGGGCTTTGCTTTGCAAAGCTATCAGATTAGGAGGAAGGTGGGAGGTGGGAACCATTATCCATTTGTTAATTGTTCCAGCTCGTCATTACTTATCCACCTTTGACCCTATAGGATCCTGGTAGAATTTACTGTCAGTCAGTGACAGAGCAGAGCTGGCCTGAATTGGAAAGTAATGAAGTTAATATACCCATTTCGATGATCAGTTTCCCTGTGTTCCTTCCCTTTAATTGGACTTCTTTCTAATCACCACTTGTATTTCCATCCTTCCATCTTCCTCTCCTTCTTTCATGCTCTCACCTTCATCTACTCTGTTTGCCTTAAAAACTCCCTCCATAACCTCCTTTTCGCTCCTAGAAAAGCAATTGGCTGTGGGTGATGAAAGCAGGGAAAGACAAAAGGCTTACAGCTGAGAGTAATAGGGACCCTGGTGAGTAATGCCGGAGCTAATGAAACATCATCTTGCAGCTCATCCCTGTTCCCTTAACTCCACTGTTCTTACTCCCTTTTCTCACTCTCATTCTCCAGGGAGTGCTACCGACTACAGCGGTCCACCAAAGTCTGAAAGGTTCCCGCTGCTGCTACACTTAGTCAAAACTGCCAAATTAAGGTGTCACTACACATTTAAGAGGCCCTTGAGTGAAAAGCTTTTCACAATCTAATATGTGTAAATGCCACCGACTTCTGCAGGCTTCATCACAAATGCAAACCCCTTCAAACGGCAGCCAATGACTTTTATTTTCTTCAAAGATTTATGTGTGCGTGTCATTATCTTTACAGCATGTGTGTGTCTGTGCAGGTATGACACAACATTCATGTGGGTGAAATAGTTTCACAGTGACTGTACTGCCTGTGTTACCATGTAACCACGGAATAAATATGATATTAGCCACATTTAAATACCTGTGACCTGACCTTTTAGCATTCCTCTTCCTGTTGGGTTAAAATAATACTCCTATTTATTTTTATTCTGATTTCAGGTACGAGTCAAAATCTCAGCTTTATGAGTCTCATCTAAGTACATCAGCGAAAGAGAAAGTGATAGTGACTGTTGGAGTGTGAGCAGCAGAGGCGTGCAGTCGGAGAACAGGTGCTACAGGGTAATTACAAACACAGCAAGCTTTTAATTATGCTCTCTAGTAAGAACTGTTAATGAATGTGAACCTCATGCAAATAGCAGTGTGTTCCCACCGTGTCTTCACACATGTACAGTCACATGGACGTGCATACACACCTTTATTGACACAAATAGAAATTAAAGTGTTAAGGAGGGGAATTGGCCCTGAGCTCTGGTGCCATACCTTCTAATGGCTAGGAGCAAAGCTCCACCTCCTGTCAATCCCAGCTCCTATTTCTGCACTAATAACAAAAACACAGTCAGCTGGAAACTTCCTAGCCATGGCCTGAACTCATTCACCTGTTGTTTAACAGAGGAAACATAACGGAAGCCTAAAAGATTCTAATGGTGCTGTTGTTCAGTAGAACAAGCCTGCGCACCGTTACTTAAGGAAGGCAGGATGACAGATGCCAGTGTCCGGATTCAAAAAGGCTCGACTTTAGGAGAAAGGTGTGATTTATGGTGTCTAAGGTTTGTGCATTGATCAAATGTAATTTATCTACAAGCACAAACACTGGTTTAAGAAAAGGTGTAAATAAAAGTATCTGGAGAGCAACAGTTCTAATGTTTATGCTTTAAAGCAGGGGTCTCAAACTCCGGTCCTCGAGGGTCGCTGTCCTGCATGTTTTAGATGTTTCCCTCTTCCAACACACCTGATTCCACCACATGGCTCGTCATCAAGCATCCCCAGCAGCCTGCTGATGTGGTTGAATCAGGTGTGTTGGAAGAGGGAAACATCTAAAACATGCAGGACAGCGGCCCTCGAGGACTGGAATTTGAGACCCCTGCTTTAAAGCTTCCATTTCTAAATGCCAAACCTCAGTCAGGAGAAGAGTGGTAAGGGCTGAGGCAGACACATTTGACAATGAGGAGCAGTAAAAGACACAAGATTAGCATAATCTAGAAACAACTTTTAGCTGAGTATTAAATAAATGACTCAAAAAAACCAACCTGAAGACAATTAAATGGGAACAATGTGTATCTAGAAAAATGCAGCTTTAAATATGCCGTTAAATGTGTGTTAAATGAGTAAATAAACGATGGCTCCAGCCCTAAGTGTTTGTGTGGCAGACGTGGCCCCGGTCTCACCGCTGCTCCGCCTCCCCTTAACGCTCTCCCTGGGTCATCCTCTTGTCACGGCTGTCATGTCACCGCTGCTCCTCGCGCTGGGCTCTAATCTCCACCCAACATCCCTTCAGCTCACCTCCTACCATGATCCTGCCTGACACGGATGGAAGCGCTGATAATTGATTGACTCAAAAGCCCTTGGTCCCATTTGTCTGTAATCTTTCCTGTCTGTGTTTTTCATCTGAATGGTAGATACATTACTGCTTCAGCTCCTCAGTCTGGGAGTCTGACGGCAGTGGTGAGACTGTGAAGGCTACGCGTCGTCTCTCACTTGGCGAAACTTCCTCACCGTGTTACATTCTGTCCCCCCATGTCTTCATCTAGGTCCCTCTATTACTATTACTATCTCTTCTCCCTGTCCTCATGTCATCTCTGGCTTCCCGATCTGTGATGTTAAAAAATAAAAAGAGCAGCCAAGCCAAGCGGCAGATTTAAAGGCTTTTATAAGACATACAAACAGGCTGCAAATCGGATTAGGGCGGAGGGGAGGGAGCCTTTTCTTCTGAAAATCCATTTTGTGATAGGGTGGACACTGGATACACAATGACAGGCAGGACACACGCTTGTCTCCAACAATGTCAGGGTGACAAGCAAAGAGAATGGCACCAATCTACAGAAAAGAGGAAGCTTTCATATCCAGAGCCACAGTGGACGAGGCTGCATTTGATGTTTGCACCGAGGAACGAAAGGAAACGTTTGTGGTCGACTATTCTAACTCAATTCCAACAATTCACAAGATGGGAAAGACCCCCATAAAGACCAGCACGGAAGGACAGAGTGGACCCCCATAAAGACAAGCACAGAAGGACAGAGTGGACCCCTATAAAGACAAGCACAGAAGGACAGAGTGGACCCCTATAAAGACAGGCATGGAAGGACACAACGGACCCCCATAAAGACAGGCACGGAAGGACACAACGGACCCTCATAAAGACAAGCACGGAAGGACACAACGGACCCCCATAAAGACAGGCACGGAAGGACAGAGTGGATCCCCATAAAGACAAGCACGGAAGGACACAACGGACCCCCATAAAGACAGGCACGGAAGGACACAACGGACCCCCATAAAGACAGGCACGGAAGGACAGAGTGGACCCCCATAAAGACAAGCATGGAAGGACACAACGGACCCCATAAAGACAGGCACGGAAGGACACAACGGACCCCCATAAAGACAAGCACGGAAGGACACAGCAGACCCCCATAAAGACAAGCACAGAAGGACACAGTGGACCCCCATAAAGACACGCACAGAGGGACACAACAGACCCCCATAAAGACACGCACAGACGGACACAACAGACCCCCATAAAGACAAGCACAGAAGGACAGAGTGGACCCCCATAAAGACAAGCACAGAAGGACAGAGTGGACCCCCATAAAGACAAGCACAGAAGGACACAACAGACCCCCCTGATCTCAGGATCCTCAGGTTTTTCTGCCTCTCCTTTGACCACCACACACTGTACACACTAGGGATGTAAACAATTAATCCTAGCATTGATAAATGGCTTTAGGGACATGGTGCAGCGCAACATTTCCACTGGTAGAGGTTTGCATCCTTACCGCCACACCAAACATTCTATCTAAAAAAATGTTTTTAAATCATCACCGTCGCATTAGACTTATCATAAATATGTATAATATACAGTAGACCACAACAAACATCCCACCCCCTCAAATGAACGTTTGTGAAGCTTTAAAAGGGAAAAGATAAATGAGCATCAAGTTTCACTTTCACTTCTCCGGTGGCACGGACAGCACCAACCTGTGCACGCGCCCAGTTACTGACCTGACCGAAATGCACGCACGTGCACCCTACCAACCACCCTCCAGGCTCCTGAACCGACTACAGTATGAGGTGTTTCATATACAGTCTATGGTCGGTCACCCACAGGAGGTGTGGGTGGGTGGAGGGGGGGTGGGGCTGAAATCTCATTCCATCTTGTCAGTAAAAAAGTCTGAAATACCCATTTCTTCTAAACTGCCCCTCTTCCATTGATTTTTTTAGGCCCAAGCCGAGTAACATCGGTGTAGGGCCTATTGAGTCTACAGTGGTCGCATGGGGATGAACATGCCAGTGACGCGGTCGCCATTGACAACTGTCGCCACTCACACACACATTCACATTCATGTAGGGGAGCTTGAGAGCTTTCAAATAAGCCCATATGTGGTTGTCATGGAAACGGCTATATTGTTCTTGCTTTCCCCTCAATTTTCTTCTGCTCTTTGAGCTCTAATTTGACACCCTGAACATGCACAAAAACTCACCCAATTTGGCCCAAAATTCAGAAGTGTGAAAATTTTATTTACATATAGGTTTCATGGATGTCGGTAAAGAAATGTGGTGATAGCACCCCCTTGAAAACTGAAAATACATTATGCCAATGGGACACCCTCCGACAAAAACTTTCTCATAGACTTACAAAAATCGGTACAAATATTCATTGTGGTGAGACGAACAAAAATATTATTATGGCCACGCCCCTAAACCAACCACAAGTCTGCCATACTGGATTGAAATTTCCAAAAAGTTGTTGTTTTCGCTGTGGTCGTATTTTAACTATCTCCTCCTTGGCTGTAGGACCAAATGAGCTCAAAATTGCTGAACATTATCTATACAAGTGGAGGATCAAAAGTTATCCAAATTTTTGGGAAAAGTCTCACTGTTTTTGTGCAACAAGGTCGCAAACTCTGCAAAGTTTTTTGAAAATTTGCCATTACAAAAACTGCGTCAGCTCGGACATACGAACACCGATTTGGCTCAAGTTTGTATCTATTGTCAGTCTCCCAGGCCTACACCTAATCATCAAAACAAATTGCAATTTTGCACAATAGCGCCCCCTAAAAATTTACCTTTACATAAACTGCTTCAGTTTGCACATACGAACACCGATTTGGCTCAAATGTGAGGCATTTGTCAATCTCCCACACCTACACTCATTCATATAAATACATTACAATTTTGAACTATAGCGCCTCCTAAAATTTACCTATATGAAAACTGCTTCAGTTCAGACATACGAACATTGATTTGGCTCAAATTTGACTCAGACGTCTATCTCCCCGAACTACACCCATTTATCTAAATATATTGTGATTTCACACTATTTCTATTATACTATTTCGCGCCCTAAAAATGTGCACTTGTCAATCTCACAGGCCTACACGTGTTCATCTGACAAAATTGAAAAAAACCTCACACTATATAGCGCCCCCCACATATTTATACAACAGTGCATGTATCTCACAGAATGTCGGATCCAGCCCATGACACAGTGTTCTCTCGCGGTCAGGTGGCGTCAGCGGTCGCATGGGGAGGCGGTAGCAAGGGGGGGCGCGGGCCTTTGACACCACTTGTGGTTTTAATTAAATTTTATTTCTCTGCAGAATTTATTTTCTTCAACTCCATAAATGTCGTGGCCTGAACTGTATCCAATAGTTCAATTAATCCACCATTAAGGAATATGTCCTGCTTTTTTCATGAAGTATGTAAACAATATTTAGCTTTTATTCTTATAGACACTATTGAAAGAGGATCTCAGGAAAATCGCCACTTACAAATCAATTTTTAATCGATCGATAAGGTCAACAAACTAATGATCAATGAATTAATGAATTAATAATTTGCATCCCTAGTACACACTGTTAAACATTGTACATATTAACACTGTACACACTAACAAACTGTACACACTGTAACACACTAACACACTGTAACACATTAACACACTGTACACACTGTAACACACTAACACAATGTAATACTGTACACACTGTAACACACTGTACACTTTTTTAGACATTGTAACACTAACACACTGTAACGCTGTACACACTGTGATACACTGTAACACACTGTAACACACTAACACACTGTACACCCTTTTACACACTGTACACCCTTTTACACATTAACACACTGTACACACTGTAACACACTAACACAATGTAATACTGTACACACTGTAACACACTGTACGCTTTTTTAGACATTGTAACACTAACACACTGTAACGCTGTACACACTGTGATACACTGTAACACACTGTAACACACTAACACACTGTACACCCTTTTACACACTGTACACCCTTTTACTCATTAACACACTGTACACACTAACACACTTTTACACACTAACACCCTTTTACACACTGTGCACACTTTTACTCACTAGCACACTGTTCACACTGTACACAGTTTTACACGCTGTAACACACTGTAACACACTGGTATACTGCTGCTTTTAATTTTGGATTCTAATCCTACTGCTTTTATTTTTGGACAAACTTTTTATCCATTCTTTGAAACAGTTTTAAGTGGACGTCCTTTAATAATCTGCGAAATATAGTTAGCTCTGTGAAAGCTGAGGTGTTCATCAGCGGGCCTCTACCACCAGTCAGAAGTAGAGTCCAGAGGTTTAGGCTGCTGCCACTGATTACATGACTTTCTACTACATGTCAAGTTCATTCAGTGCATTTTATTGACAATTTTAGCTTCTGAAGGCAGGTGGTCTTTATCTAAACAAAGCAGAGTTCATCTTTTCACCTCCAATCTGTGTTTCTCCCTGCGTCACACTGCTCCCTCTGCCAAGGACAAAAGACAAGAGAACCCAAAATAAAGGGAAGGAACTTCCAAACATGAAGAACCAACACTCCCCGGTGGCAAAGCGCCACCCCAGACAGCTGCCATTGGTCATGAGGATTCACCCCCTCCAACCCCCAAAACCCTGCCCAGATCACCATCTTCTCTGGATGTCACATCGCCGTTCTCCCACCAGCTGGAGTTCACTGACCAGATGAACAAGCTCGTCACAGCTGGCCTCCAACTTACTCCCCATCGATCTTTTCTCCCAAAATTCCACCCCGCCCCTCTCGACCATCTCCACCCCAACGTCAACCTCCCCCAATCTCTCCAGGGCAGCTTGATGTTTCCGACTAAAGAGTTTCGGGTCCAGGCTTCAAGGTGAACATTCCTGACTTTTCCAAGGAAAAGCCTGGGCCCAATGTGCCGGAAGCTTCATCAATTCATGTTTTGATCAGTAAAAGGAAAAGATCGTCCCATCTTTCAAGAAATATGTCAAGATCAAATGTAATATTCATTCCATTCCAGCCACAGCCTGCAACAAGAACTGGTCCCACTAAAACTAAAAGAGATCTGAAGCTTGCTGTGCTCAATGTCAGATCTTTAACTAACAAATCATTTTTAATCAATAATTTTATTTCATCTCATAATCTTGGTTTTATGTTTTTAACTGAGATATGGCTCAGGATGGGTAAAGCAGTTCTGATTGAATCCACCCCAGTTAACTTTACATCTATATCAGAAATATGGGAAAACAAAAGA
>JAPTYQ010000023.1:39025241-39048881 GCA_029814465.1 Ostorhinchus cyanosoma
ACACACACACACACACACACACACACACACACACACACACACACACACACACACACAGACACACACAGACACACACAGACACACACTGACTGAATGTGTGTGGTTCTTGTGCTTCCAGCTCAGGCTGCAGCGTTGGGGAAATGAAGAACCTGTAAGTCCAGTCTGTTCCTGAATAGAATTTCAAAGGACTTAAATATAGTCAAGTGGGCGGAGCCAAGGGAGGGGTCACACGTTCTCCAACTAATTAAATGACAATAATTGACACCAAACTTATATTTTTGTAATTACTGATATTTTCAGGGAAATGTATTTGAAATGATCCAAACTGAGTTTAGTTTAGTGAGTGTGAATGTTTGTGCAGTTTAGTTCCTCATTCTGCTTCATTTTATAAACTCTAGAAATAAACCACATTTATTCAAATACACTGAGATTTGACTATATTATTTATTTCTATTCTGAACAGTGTTTCAAATTAATAAATGCATATATCTATGCAAAATACATACAAATATGATGTATTATTTATATGTTGTAAATATTGTAAATAAATATATGATATTGATAATAGAAATAAAAACAAAAATCTTTGATATTTACTTTTGTCATCCATCAGTAGTTTCAGATATGTTTCATGTATAAATATTTAAACTCAATGTTGCCCTTTGAGTCCGTTTCAGATGCATTCAGACCTTTACAGTTCTGTGGAATATTTGTCTGAAACTGGTCTAGTTCTAAAGTTCTGAATCAAACAATAGTCGGCAGTCCATCTGTGACACCCTTGACTCCACCCACTTGTCTGTGGTTTGTGTGAGTTAGCGGTGCGTCACGTTCCTGTTGTGTCTCGAACAGAACGGTAAACCCAACCTGCAGTTCTACCTTGGACGGAGCCCCTCCCTCCCTGACGGTAGGCCAGTCGTACCCTGGTTCTGCAGAGAACAGCTGGACCCCAGACCCAGACCTCTGGACTCACATCTGTGACTTTCTGTTCAATAGGTGTTTACATTCATGACTTCCACAATAAATGGTTTGGAGACTACGAGGCCCTGGAGTCCGTGCATACGTTTATTCAGTGGTAAGAGTCTCAATAAACCCAAATGTGATGGAATGTGTTTTCCGTGTGATCCCTGGACTTTATTTGTGTGGGTTTCAGGCTGTTCCCCTTACAAGAACCAGGAATGAACCAGGAGGCCAGCGTCCTGACCAAAGCAGAAATACAGGTAACGTCTGTAAATCAGGCCTGCATGATCCTTTTCTTTCACGTGCGCTGGTCTTCACTGCCCTGCTCAGATGTGGTCGATATCAGTATCTGCAAAGACTCAGCTCCGTTATGAACCCACGGTCCAAATGTGTGCCGGAGTTTTGGAGTCAAGTATATATATTAGTTTTTCGCTTCACATTCTGTTATTGTCGTTCCTGTTTCTTCACTGATTTCCCCACAGACATAAAGTCACATCTTATTCTGAAAAAAAAGCGTTGCATATCCTGACAGACTTTTTCCAATTTATTTGTTTTAGGAATTTTGTCAGAACACAACCGCCAAAGAGAACCTGTTGAAGTCATACAAGCTGATGTTGGACTTCTACGGCATCGAGTTACGTGACGAGGAAACCGGATTAGTCCAAAGAGCGTCCAATTGGAGAGACAGATTTGACAACCTGAACAGGTACTGACTCCGCCTCCACCTCAACAGTAACAGGAAGTCCATGTACTCTTTCACCAGTTCACACCAGTATGCCCACACCAGTCCATATCAGTACACCCATCATATCCCGTTTCTGGAGTTTTCCAATTATTATGGATCATGGAAACAGGATAATGTGATCTGTTTTATAAATAACAGCAGTAATCTGATTACGACAAACCAGATTAAAACACCTGGATTCCTCCCCAGTACTGCAGTCCTGCATGTTTACAGGTTCATTGGATTTATTTCATTCTTTTGCATCTGCGTAAATTGTAGGGAATGAAAGTTACCAAGTCAAACGTGAGGAGACATTAACAGGAAGTTTGAGTCTACCTTCACTACGTACGTACGAACTCTGAAATAAACTTGATAATGGACCGGCGTGTCGAAACCAGTGACTGATGATCACATTTCTTTAATGCATATCAGTGCGTTAGATTGAATTATTACAATAATGCGATTCCTCCCAGTTGTGGGACTTTTATGGTCATGGAAATCAGCTCAGTGAACATCATCCCTTTCATTTGTCTGTTCTTTACAGTCACACTCATAACAACCTGCGCATCACCCGCATCCTCAAGTGTCTGGCGACGCTGGGTTACCCGCACTACCAAGAGCCCCTGGTCCACTTCTACCTGGAGGAGACTCTCATCCATGGGGAACTCGCAAATGTCAAAGACAGCGCTCTGAACTACTTCATATTTGCTGTACGTAATAAGAAACAGCGCAGGAAGCTCCTCAAGTTTGCCTATTTGAACTATGACCCAAGAGATGAGTTTGTGTGGTGTCCAAAGAAGGTGCAGATGAAATGGTCTGGTCTGTCAGAGTCCAAGGATAGGATGGTCACGTGGGGAGTCAGCCTTCATGCCTCTGGCCCGCGGTGGACTCTAGACAAGGCAAGTCCAGCTAAAGACCAACACAGTCCATCTGCCATAGATGTGGACCGCCCACATGACGCTCAAGGCCCCCACTCTGTCCCCTGAAAATATGGTGAGTGGGTTCAGACTTCGTTTTGTATGTAGCAAACTGGTGAATCCCACTCGGACTTGTCATCAGGCCTGTTCACAGCCTTTGGTTCTACTCGTAAACTGCACTCGTCTAAATGCTAACTTCACAGCTACTTTGTGTTCAGGCCTAAATGTTAAATCTAGGTTTTCAGCTTTGGAACAATACATGGACTGTGTTGATAATTCATTAAAGATCTAAATGAAAAATGGAAATCGACACATATCCGATGAGGTGTGGGCAAATATATGCTCTGAAGCCCATATATGATCACTTCTTCTAGTTCATGGAAAGTTGTCATAAGATTTTTCAGGACACTGGAGTTGAGTTCCAACATGAACCCCTGAACTCCAGGACCTGTTGGTCAAACCGGGGGGTTCACCTGTGGACCCAGACCCACAGATTGTGGGCATGTCCTCAGATCACACCTTTCTGGGATGATAGATTTGCTGCTGTGAACAGTTTTCAACCAAATATTTTCTAAAGATTTAGTTTGCTATTTTAGGTGTAATCCCAGAAAGTTTAGAAGGAAATAACTGAAAATACCTCTTGACTTTTACTAATGGAAGCCATTAAATGCATCACTATCAAGTGGTTGAAAGCAGAACCTCCCACATACATTTAAATTGTAAAAGTGAAGGCAATCGGATGAAGCAGATAATTTATGCAGTTCGACTTCAGGGAGAGCTGGAGTCCATGATTAACCCTTTAATGCAATAAGCGTTCAGAAGTGGTCATATACAGGGAGGGTTTTGGTTTGTCATTCATGTTTCATTTGTGGTTAATTGTAATCAATATCTTCTGCAGATAACGTTTTTCCCCCCTTTTTTTCTTTTTCAATGTATGCCATATTGGAATGTTTGATTAGATCTCTTCATATATGTAAAATGTCTTGTATATGTGTATGAGCAAAACTGAATAAAAACTAAGTTTAAAAGGAAAAAAAAAAAATCAAGAGAAAAAAGGAATTCTTGTTGAACCTCAATACGACAAATGTGTATAAACAGTGGAATAACTGTAATCAAACTGGTTTAATTGGTTGAGTTGAAAGAAAATTAGGACATTGAATTCAACCACTGATGGGTTTCAACTGCAGGGAGCTGGAGCCGTTCCATTCAAAGCTGCTAAACACGTAAACACAAAGTACCGTGCAATGGCCACAGTTCGGAACAGTGTTTCCTCAACTTTCACATTAACCATCTCAGATATATGGCTTTTACTCTCTCTACTTAGAAAAGTATGATTAAAAACATCAGTATATACACATAGACATTCATATTTACATTTTCTAAATCGTGTTAATCAGTTACATAATGTTTTCTTTAAAAAAACAAAACAAAACACTTTGATAGAAGAAAGGTACATGTAATAGGACTTGGCCGACCTCGACATCCTGTACACAACCCACGTAGATGGCCTTCAGTTTTGTCAAATATGATAAAAAAAAAAAAAAAAGTATAAACCCTAAATTGACGAGAGAATACAAACATTGTCAAACTTTTCTTGTAGGAACACAAAGGTGGAAGTTTGATGAAATACTGTTCATCTGATTGGTTTTATAGTTGTTCACTGGCAGAGTGTCTGATAGAGTCCGCCAGACAGAGACTAGGACGTACTTTTGTCATTTTCAGAAGTCTTTTCAGATTCTCTGGGTGCATCATGTTTACTGTCCTTCTTGTCTTCCCTCTTTTCTCGGCTTCTGCTACTTTCTGTGCGACCTCTGTCTTTGTCTCTCTCCCTGTCCCTATCCCTATCCCTGTCTCTATCCCGTTCTTTTTCTCGGTCCCGAAGTCGTTCTTTTCCACGGTCCCGATCTCGGTCTCTGCTTCGAGATTTGTCCCGCCTCCTGTCTCGTTCTCGGTCACGTTCCCGATCTCGGTCACGGTTTCTCCCTCTGTCACGATCATGGTCGCGCCTGTCTGAGTCTCTTTCTCTGGCTCTGTCCCGTTCCTTCTCCCTCTCCCGTTCCTTCTCCCTCTCCCTTTCTTTCTCCCTCTCCCTGTCCCGGTCTCTGTCTCTCCTTTTGTCTGGTTCTTGATCCCTGTGCCGTTCACCCTCTGCCTCCCTGTGCCTCTCACTTTCTCTCCCTCGACTCCGTTCTCTTTCACGACTCCGTTCTCTTTCACGACTGCGTTCTGTCTCCCTGTCCCTCTCTCTGCTTCTGTCCCACTCTTGCTCCCGGCTCCACCGCTTGCCCTGACCTCTGTCCCATGATGGCCTTCCAGGGTGGAGGACCTCCCGCTCCCTTTCCCTTCGCCGGTCCTCTGACAGCTCCCTCTGTCTGTCATCAGAAGGTTGAGGACCAGGAGGAGGTTCTCTGTGGCCTCCTTCAAACCGACTGAAGCGGTCTCCACTGCGTGGTTCAGAGTCCTCTCGGGTAGTGCTCCTCCTCCTTCTCATTTCAGGAGAATGGCGGCGCCAGTGGTCATCCCTGTGCAGATCAGGACTGTGGCCTCCAATGCGGGTTGGAGGACCTATGGGAGCCTCTGGTGGAGTGGGCAGCAGTGCCCCTCCATGGCGAACAGGTCTTGCCTCATCTGAGTGCCTATCAAAGCGGTACCGCTCTGATCCTCCAAAAGGCTGAGCTCGACTTTCTTGAGAGGGAGGACCTCTGTGGTCTTCAAAAGAGCCTCGATGGGGGGGTGAGGAGTGTAGTCTAGAGCCTCCATACTGGTTGTGTGGATTGAAGTGTCCTCCACCCATCTCACCACTGGGAGGTGGACCTCTTCTGTCCTCATACTGATTCAGGGGAGGTCCCCGATAAGATGGACCAGGTAGGGGACCTTGACTGTCTTTATAAATATGGAGTGGGTTTTGACTCTGGTGCTGTTCTACTTTCAACTTGAAAGAGTTGGGGGTGTCGTTATTGTATTGTTCTGGAGGACCATGAGGTTGGTCAGCATTTGGAAGCTGGGTACCATGGTCACCAAATTGAGATGCTGGAGGACCCCTAGAGCCTGGAAAATGTGATGGAGGAGGAAGCCTGTTATCAAAATGACCAGGAGGTGGCGCTGTGAAAGGTGGCGGAGGACCTCTATTTCCAGGGAAATTAAATGGGGGTGGTGGACTAGTGAATCGGGGTGGTGGTATGCTGTTCTGGCCATCAAAAGAGGGAGGAGGGGGAAGACCTGGAGGTGGACCTTGTTGTACAATGTGCTGAGGGGGCATAGGAGGGTCAAACATTTGAGGAGGTGGTCCTCTCTGAGCCAGTGGAGGGAAGGGCGGTGGTGGACCTCTGGCTGGCATGATGTTCTGAGGGGGTCCAGGAGGCAGCTGCTGCTGTGGTGGTGGTTGTGACCCTGCCCACTGGTTCTGAAAAGGAGAGTACGTAGCTGGAGGGGGGCCATACTGCTGACCACCGATTCCTTGCATTGGGAGAGGACCACGGACAGGGGGAGGAACATGCATGGGTGGGGGAGGTCCCTGCATTGGAGGGGGCCCTGGTATTGAAGGAAGGCCTTGCATGGGAGGTGGCAGAGACATTGGGGGGGGCCTTGCCATCAGATTTTGTGACTGCATTTGTTCAGGGGGAGGGAATGTGGATGGTGCGGGCTTGTCAGGTGGAGGTCTGTACTCGCTTTCAAAGTCTGATGATGAAATGCGATGTGACATGTGATGAGACTGAGTATCGACCAACGTGGCGCTCTGAGTGAGTACTGGGATGGTAGAGGTTATTATGGAGGAGGTCACTGCCTTACTGTAGTAGCCTGAAGCTGGAACATCTCTGCTCTGCTCCTCATACTCTGACACCTCAGTGGCTTTTAAAATGCTGGCAGCATTTGGCCAAATGCTGTACTTATCCATCTCTGTTTCAGCCTTAGCTGGCTCGTCTTCCTCACTTTTCACCTCTTTCTCATCCATGTAGTTGACCTCCATATCAGGTTCCACCTCCTCTCCTAACAATGGAATCAACACCTCATCTTTGTCAGACTCCATGAAAGGAAGGGTCTCACTTTTCACATCTTCTTGAGGTGCTTTCATCTCTGAGCCTTGTGAGGAATCTGGCACTTCTACTACATTAGTCACTGGTGGCTCTTGACACATAGTCTGTGTGGAAGTAGAAAGATCTTCTTCCTCCTCCTCCTCCTCCTCCTCCTCCTCCTCCTCCTCCTCAGCCTCATCAGTGTGTCTTTTGCTCATGGTGTTCTGCCGTGGATCTCTGCTCTGCCGTGGATCTCTTTTCTGATTAATCAAAGGAGCAACTGATGAGGACTTTACTAACTCCTCAACTTTTTTGCCCAGTTGCAGGAGTTGACTGCTGGCCAAAAGGGATTTAGATGGTTGAGAGAGAAATGTGTCTGTTTGCTGTTCTTGTTTCTGGAATGTCTGATCCCCAATTTGTTTAAGGCTCTCCAGGATTTTTGGTGGATCCCTTGCACTGTCAGCACCAGCCTGACCTGATGTTAAAGGTTTGACATCATCAAAAATAGAGTCATCCTCTGGGTCATAAGCTACATCATCAACTTCACCTGTTGTAACATCAGGCTTAGAGACCTCAGGTTTGCTTACAGCCTTTTTGGGCAAACCGTAGCCCCTACTGGGATCATACTCTTCTTCTGGGTCATACGGTCGGTCATCTTCATCCTCCTCCACCTGCTTTTCTTTAGAACTCTGTGCAAACTGCTGCACGATTGGGTCCAGCATCGTAACAGGAGGCATGGAGAGCTCCCCACTCTGGTCGGATGGAGAGTCAGAAGACTCGGAGTCCTTCTTCTTCCCAAACAGTGTCTTGAGGATGGTCTGAAGCGGAGTACTATTTGCCGCTGAGGATGTAACAGAGCTGGATGAAGATGGAGAATCCCTGCCGGTGGCCATGGATGCTGCAGGTGCTTTGACAGAAGACAGAAAGGATAGGACTGAGGAGGCTGTTGCAGTGCTGCTTGGAGTCTCACAGGCATTAGATGGAGGCGATCCTGGAGGAGTTGTGCTGAAGGGAATTTCCAGACTCTGTCGTGTGCTTTTTTCAAATTTTCCCACATGGGCGGGCTTCGTAAGGACAGCATCATCAGCATCTTTGGTTTGACTCTTTGTCCGCTTCTCCTCAGTTTCCACTGGAGCACCAGCTCGCTTTCTGTCCTTCTGGCAGATCAGTAGCCCCAAAAGGAGGTTGGGACGAGCTGGTTCAAGTCCTGCAAGATGGACAACACAAGAGTCTTAGTGAACACCCCAAGCAGTTTTAATAATATCCAGCATTTCTTTACGAGAATAAACGACGGGCTGAGGTGATGAGAGCAATGATCGCTTCATACAGAGTGAAACAGTCCAAAACAAGACTTTATCAGAGGCAAAAGCAAAGCTGTCAACTCAGACCACTATTTTAAATTAACCTGATGGGTACATTTATGCATTTGGGAGACACTTTTTTCCAAAGCAACTTACCAGGGAAGATTAACAATTAAGCTCTCTCGCTACTTCTTTTGTAAAGCTCTTTAAAAAAACCCACAGTGGACCAAAGTTGTGTACAGAATAAAAACCAAAATAAAAGAATAAAATACAAGATTAAATACATATGGTATTGATAACGTTACACTGCCTAATGTTTCCTTCCTTCATATGTGAAACAGGTCTACATTCATTACCACCATTGGTGATTGTACTTTCATTTACTTTAGGCTTAAAGTGATGTGGGAGATGTGCATGACCGTATGAAATCCATAAAATGTTTAAGTTACATTATTCTATTTAACATGTAACTCTGATTTTGAATTAAGCATTCCACTCACTCACACTCAATTGATAGAGGAATATCTGTGGATGTGATGATACCGTCGTCTGACAATTTATTGATGAACTGATGCTTGAGATGCTCAGAGCTGAAGTCCTCCTTATTTAGTCAGGCTTCCTCGCTCTGTGCTAGCATTAACAGTGATGACGCTGACTGAAGGCTGTTCACTGACGGTTTTATTTGTATGATCCAGAATATTACAGTTTGAAAAGTAGCTTCTTATTAAATGATACAGAACAAGCCATGTCTTAAGAAACAACAGGCTGAGACTGAACTCAAATTGCACCAACCTGCGATGCAAGCGTCTTTTATTAGAAATGTGTCATACAAAATCAGATACATATAGCAGAAAACAGAGCAGCTGTTACACAAGTGTTTTCCAAAGGAGGTCCAACAAAGAGTGTGAGTGCCCCCTACTGTACAAACCTATGAATCAACCAAACAAGCTCTCGTCTCAACCACAAACCAAAACCAGGATACATGAATGAAAATATACTCACCACTTGAAAATCAACATTTATGATGGGAAAAATGTGTAAAGAAATGATATTCAATTCACCATAGCAGTATGTTTGTGTATTCCTGTAAATCCTTACCTGGCCCATCAAACGGTAAAAGTTTGGGGGGTAATGGGTCCTTTGAGCTCAGTGGGATGAGATACAGGTCTTTGATACGCCGGTTATTGTTTGCCACCACACCAAATCGCTTCCTACTGCTAAAGTAACAGAAGAGAGACACATACGCCACCTCCTCCTCCTCTGTAGCTGGGTGGAAACGGATCAAACACAGCTCCTACAAAGTCAAAGACAGCAAAACATATTAATGCAGAGCTTTAAATCAAAAAGAGAAGTACTTCTCGACATAGAAGTTTTCAAGCAAACCTTGGAAAGTGAGGTTTTCAGCTTCCCGACATAGTCCCACACTGTGTTTGGAGATATCCGCCCTCCAATATAGATGGTGTCTGGCAAATCCTGCCACACACAGGAAATGTTGAGTTTGTTGGTCATTTCTTAAAACTAAAGACCAGAAGGAAACACTGAGTATACAGGTCAGAAAGGCAGGAAAAGCCTCACCTCCTTCAGGTGTTCAAAGGATCCTGACACCAGGTACGCTTTGGTCACAAACTTGGCCACTGACTGCATGTTAATAAATCCTTTCCAGATCTTTTCTTGACCGTGGAGGAAGATCGCCGTTTCACCTTCGGCAGGCGGTTCAGACGTACTGTAAAACAAGAACATCATACTTTAGACACATGCAGGTGCCCTTACAGTGAAAATGGTACAGGAGTAGTTTTACAGCTATTCCAGATGGATATGTGAATTATTTTATTACCGCTGTACAGCGCACTTGTTGAGTACCTCGTTTTAGTTGTTTTGGGTGGTGGTGGTGCTGGGGGCATCGGCAGGGGTCCTTTGGGTCCAACATCCAGAAGAGTAGTGACAGCGGCCGGTGCTGGGTCTGTGGAGTTGTTGGCAGGTTTTTCTGGAGTTGTGTAGGTCACGGTGACAGCAGAGCTGTGCCTGGCCATGCGCGGGTCTCTGCGGGTGATGCTGACGGAGGACACTGTGGGTGTGACGGTGGCAGGGACCACAGCCTGAGGTGGGAGACTGTTGAGATCATCTTTGTAAAGCTGTGGTTGTGACTCTGGGACAGCTGGCTCCGTGTTGGATTGGTAGGATGAGGCGTCTTGGTGTTGGTAAGGGGCTGGAACCTGTGGTTGGCCTGCAAGTGAAACATCTGACCTGGATGGATGCAGCTCTTGCCTCGGTGGTTTCGTTTCTGGTTTCTTGGTCAGTTTGGCTTTCTTGGCTGCTGGCTCATCTTCTGCCTTCTGACCTAAAACGCCAAGATTTTACAAAAGTAATTATGTTAACCGTTGTACAACTCACACTGGCAGATGAACCACCCGACACGCTCGCCGCTCATTTACCTGTGCATATTTTACAGTTGAGGTCAAATAAATGAGTCCTGTGTTCAGAAGTGGTGTCTTTAAGCATGCTGCTGAAAATATCTGGCATGCTGCTCCCTTCAGCAGAGGAAGGCTGAGATGAAACTGAAGGAGCTGAGCCACTTTCGTCTTGGTCCTGTGGGAGAGAGAAGAGGAGATCAGTCAAAAGTTAAATCAAATGATCTTGTTCTGGACCACGATTTACTGCGAAGTAGATACAAGCTGCTATAGAGTCTAAAGAAAGAAAAACAGCAGAGGAAAACACAGTTGGCAAGATGACCACAGTGAAATATTTGGAATATCTACAGCTCCACAGTCTGTGCTCAAGAACTCAGAGAAAAGGTAAAGGGTGAAAGCAGAAGAACCACATGCTACCACTTACTGCAGTAGAAGCCATGCGAGAAGAGGAAGTGGCTGCAGAGATACATACATCTGCATCAGCTGCTGGTGGAGCGTCTTCTAAATCCATGCTCTGGGAACTGGAGTCATGCCTGTTGCACAGTTTGTGTCCTGAATGTGCTCTTGCACTTGGAGACTGGCTCTGTGGGAGGAGTCCATACAATATGTTGGAATTTTACACATTACCAACAACCATTAAGACCTGCTACATGCAGAATACCATATAAACTGCAGTGACTAGAACACATGTAAACTTTTACACACTGGCTGATCATTGTTTTAAGAGGGTTAGCAGTTACCTCTGGGGCTTCAGGCTTTCTCCACTCAGATATCTCTTTGGAAAGCAGCTCTTCAGCACTTAGTCGCACCAGTCTGAAAGGGCTAACCTCTCCACCAATCACCCTGTAGAACAATCCCTGGAAACAAACATGGAGCACCGTTATGGAGAACCACCAAAGCAGAACTTTACAATCTGCAAGTATCACCTTCAGACACAAACTCAACCAAATGGATGGATTTCACATGAGGAACTTTTGACACATTATGACTGTGTTGACTCACTTTGTTTTTGGGGTCCTTGAGATTAAACATGAGGGACCTGTACTTATTCTTGTACTTGCTGTCGGTGCTAAGGCACAGGTTGAACATCTCCTTCTCAATACCAACTGCCAATCGTCCCACCTCAGCCTCAGTCATTTTCAGATCATCACTGTCACTCACCCTGGTGGGAAGTGACACAATAAATATATTATCCACAGAAAATACACTTAATTCATCCTTCAGAGCAAGAACATCCGGAACACAAGCAGTGGGAGACTCACCTCTTATAGAGGATGTCTGTCAGAGAGCGGCGGATGTTCTGTCTCATTTGGTTGTTGGGTGGAGGAGGCATGGGGGACACGGTGGGTGCAGATGCCCCTGGATGGGGTGGTCTGGAGGAGGTGGATTGGCTGGAGGGAACTGAAGAAACTGGAGAAGATGGGACCCTGGAGGATGACGACTGACTATGGGATGTAGCCTCCTTGTGTTGCGGCTGCTTTTTTGGAATGGTAAAGTTGGACTTGGTGACCCTCAGGGCTCCTGTGACATGGATGGGACCAGGAGGGAAGGGGGACGGTGCATGGGCGGGCGGTGGACCTGGCTTCTTGGACTTTGCTGTAGATCTAGTTGGGGGTGCTGTAGGTTTCCTGGAAGCCTTTGAGCTGGGGGATTGAAGGGAAGGCTTCTTACTCTTGGGGGAAACCTTTGTTCCTTTAGCAGCTGGTGACTTCTTGTTTGCCTTTGCTGGGGTTGTAGATGCTGGAAAAGGCTTCTCAGGTGTCTGGGCTGGTTCCTTCACTTTCTGCTCCTTCTCGCTTGGCTTCTCCTCTTTTTGCGGGGCTGAAATAATCAAGAACAAGACCACACATTTTAAAATACACGATGGCTTACAGTACTCACTTGGACATCCTCTCTACAGGAATTAATATTATCAATACTAGTGGTGGGATTAAGAATGCACAGTGAGAAAGTTAGAAAACACAGAAATTGAAAGCATGAAAAATCTACACAAGGATCTTCCTTAAGTGAGGCACAAATAAACGTCACATACATGATGATTTTTCAGTGAACAGTGAAGTTAACATCCTGCATGGAACATGAATATGACCCTAGGCCAATGCTTCGTCCCTCTTAATTTGGGGCTGGGTGCTGAACTGCAGATACATCATACTCTTCACAGATGGGTTTGGAAAGTTTTGGTTCCCTCCAAAGTATTATTCAGAGGTTGCTTTAAATTGCATCAGGTAATTAGTTTAAAACTACCTGACTGTGCTGTGGAGTGTTTTTTTCCCCCCATTTGTTACTTAAAGCCACCTATCCACTGCTGTAGGGAATACATCAAATGTAATCAGATTCCTTTACTTGAGGGAAAAAATTAATCAACTCAGGTGTACATAATTCTTTTCTAAATAAGATGTGCACAGATTACATGCACCTTAAAGTAAAAATAGAAGGAAATAAACTTATTCATCATTCAGTATAAAGACAGGGTGCTTAGAATCACTGGATCTGTACAAATGCTTCCAACTGATCTCTGCTGATAGGAGGAAGGAGCTGGGATCACCAGAGCAACAACCCTGGGTCTGGTTAAAGCTTCAGCACATTATGCAAGTACACCAGGTGCAGAGGTTTTCTGGCCAATTCCCATCACCTTCTTCTTATAAAATGAGGTCAACAATTACACCTGCTGATAAATAGTAATAACTAGTTGAAAGCTTGTTTTAACCGATGTTAAAGTTCGTTAAACATGTTCACAAGACCCTACAGCAGTGAAAATACACACTGAACATAAGCAGTCCAACAGTTCTGAAAACCAAAGCAACAAGACGCCCATTCGCAAAATCATTAAACAATATTGAACCTTTGCCCATTCACATGACATAGGCTTGGAATGAACTACAAGAATGAGGTCCAGTCGTTACACCACAAAACTATCTGACCTGCTGACAGTAGATGTACTCTTCATTAAACTCATGTCAGTTAAAGCTTAGTGTGCTCAGGGACTTGTTAATGGAGAATATCCACTCTGCTCAACTCCACTCATAGGCAAATGTGTGAAAAACAGAGGAATCTTCTGATTCTATGCACTCTGCCCCCATCTTCAGCATCTTGTGGCTTTCCTGAACTTGAACTTCACTGCACCCCCAGGTGGTCTGGTCTCTGAGGCAGGGTCTTCCTTGTGTCTCCGCTGACCATCTGTCAGGTCAGGAGTGTCACGTTGCCATCGTGTGTGTAGATTTATCACTTCTATGTGCTTGTTTATAGCTGAAGTGGTGAGGACATCCTACAGCAATCCAACACTGCTCACAGAATCAATCGAGGCATCCAAAAATCTGTCATATCACCTTTTATTTTATAGCCAGTTTCCCAAGAGCAGAAGTATGAAATTCAATAGGATTCAAAAACTTTGGAAAAAGTTCAGCCTGTTACCCACAGAATTCAAGGTAAAAACACAAGGTGGTGCTTGAAAGCAGGTTTATGCCTGATAGTGTCTGCTCAGTAGGAGCCATTAGCTTCTAGCATCCACATAAATAGGGGATTCTGACACCTACCTGCTGGAGAAAGGAAAGGCTGTTTTCTGAGAGCATCAGCTGAGACGAGCCCAGGATGTGGAGAAACTCAGGCAAATAAGCAGCAAATTAAGCATCTGGCTGCACATGCACATCACCACAGTCACACATGACGGTAAAGTAGTTGGATTACTGATCTGACATCTACCAAATGTTACAGATACATGTTGAATCCTGATTTTGGCCTCAGTGACTCCAAACATAAGCTGCATGGTTGAATACTTACCCAAACCAAGTTTTCAAACTTACCTTTTTCCACAACTGCCAATATTTCATTGAGTAACAAACCTTTACATCAACTGTCACAACAGTGTGAATTAGTGAATGGTCTAGTGTACAGAGAAGTTCATCTCATGTTGAAGTACGGAGCAGATCTAAATCAATAGCATGGCAAGAACCACATTTTAAAACGAAAAGACAGCAATGTGGTTTCAACAACAGCTCAAGACCTTCAAAGAGATACATACACTTTTTGTTTAACACTGTTGATGATATGGATGAAGTCTTTTCTGGTGTTACTGCAATGTAATTATGGTCACTGGACCAGGACGCAGTGGCCGGGGGAGGTGGATGTTCCTCAGCATGCTCCTCCTCTTCATCATCCTCCGGATCAGGACTGTAGTCTTCGTCACTATCCGAGTCCTCCTGGGTCTTCTTCGCCGTCTTCTTTCCATCAGCGGCACTCCTCTGCATGGGCAGGAGAAGACAATTAGACACATGAACCACACCACGTGCTATTCCATTACTATCCAAATATTTTTTCTAAAAATACGTGGCATTTTAATGACAAATCCATTTCATGCACTTTTGTCAAATGTGCTGCTGTGGAAGATCCCCGTGACATTCTGACCATGTAATTCTGTTTCAACTGCTCTGTCTTCATCCTTACTGATGACTAGAATGTGCACAGTATTTAAATCACAACTGAGGCGCATTTTATGACTTTGAAAGCATCCTCCCGGAAGGATGGAGTGGACATCCCCTTCACACGATACTTTAAAATATCTGTTTATATCAAGGAACGTCTAAGGGCAACAGCTCAAACACCTCTGTAAGGTCATGTGAACACGGGTTTTTATAGTCTTTCTAGGTTGGAACATGAAGTGATGTTGCTTTCAAGAAATTACTATCACTTCCAACGACAGACATGGCTGATTACATTAATTACAGACAAAACTTGGGCACAATCATGAACTTCATGATGAAAGTAAAAGAAAGACTCTTAATAGAGTTCATATATGAACTTTAAGCCAATTGAAAGTATAGAATGAACTACAAGAATATTCAAAAGGTTTATAGCCAAGAACTGGATGACATTCTGTGACAAACCTGTATACAGTGAACACTTTCCACCTCTACAGCCCATATTTTACATTTAGAACTTCAGTTCTCCAAACTTCCACCCAGGCTGAGAGTATTGTTGCTTTACTGAGCTCCAACATCATGTAAATGCTATGAGTGCATGAAGCAAATTCACTGTGGGCATCTTAACACATGGCTCCACTCTTCAAGTCAATGTCACTTTATTGTACATGCAGTGTTTTTAATCCATGTCATGATCCAGTGCAAATGGCTGCTCCATTATTCCAGTAGATGACAGGCCAGTAGATGTGCAACTCCCTCATTCTGAGCCACTGAAAATGTTCCAAATCATGTTAGCAAAGCAGCAAAGCTTACCATAGTTATTGTCCAATAAATACACCAACGTTCAATTAATCCTCTTCAATTAACGCGAGATAGATAATTACCTCTACTGTGACAAAGTCGAGCAAAGGCTAAAAAAGATTAAGACTTTCACCCATTGACACATTCAGACATAAATATGTCAAACACTACCATTAGTCAAGTTCTTCAAGGACTGTTGAGTAAACCAGAGCTTTCTGAACAATTTTATTAAGGCTATGACATATGTTCCTGAACTGACATTAACATGAAGACAGAACTGCCACAGCAAGAACCTGTGAACTCTGGTAGGATAACTGAGGGAAACACTGGAAAACATTATTGAATTCCCTAGAGTCCAGATGAGACTTAAGGTTATGCTTTAGTCCTTTTCCATTCATGTATGGATGAAAAAACATTTAAGAGAATTCAGTGAAGGGTCACAATATATCAACAATAAACCCGTCATTTGATGCTCCCATCCTTTAAATGTGCTCAGGACATGAACTGTAAGGGTTTATACAGATGTTACTGTTCCACGGGTGGCTTTGGAGTCAGACATAATTTCAGTCAAAGAAGTTTCTGTTATTAGAAATATTGAAAATTCCCAGAACATCATGCCTTCTATGCAGCGCAGCTCTTTGTCACTGGATGAATGACAGATCACTTTAGTTGAAGGTCAGGCTAAAAGCACTGATTGAAGCGGTCCTAGTTACCTTAAGTGTAGACTTGGCTTTAGGAGTCTTTGCCTTGTCCTTCTGCTTGGGCTCTTTCACATCAGTAATAGACTTCATAGCAGCAGCAGCATGTCTCAGGATGCAGTCGTTGCCACAATACACAGAGTCTGGTTGGGCGTTGTTTTCACAACCGGGTCCGATACATTTGGGGAGCGCCGACTCCACCTTCTCCTCCACGGATGGTGTGGTTTTCACTTCCACGTTTGACGCCACTTTCTGCTCCGTGTCTGGAAGCGCTTTGGGCTCTGATGAGGAGACGGTCTTTTCCGACTTCGGTGCTGCCTTCTGCTCAGCTGACTGCTGTACTACCTGCTTCGAGCAAGTGCACAATAAAAATCAACTAATCAAGCAAGGTTTTGAATGATGTGATTAAGTCTTCACAAGTAACTATATTACTAACGATCAGAGATACCAACCGTGCTTGTTTAAATGTGTTCAGACATTTTTGTCAAGCAGCTTTAATAGTTTAAAGTTGTTGCAGTATGTTTGGTATTATTATGGATCAGGGATAGAAAAGTACAGGTAGGCTGATTCATTAAGTGGCTGATTAAATGTCAGTTTAGAAAATTGGCATCAGACAGTTTTACACCATCAACTAGCAAATATTTCAAACACAAATGAATGTAAACATCTAAAAGTGTTTATTCTCACACAAGACGCCAGTATGTGCTGATAACTGCTGCTGTTAAATGAACCACAATCATTTCTAGTCCAAACTCTCTTAGTTTAGATTTGAATAGTGAAATTTACAGGGTTTACCAAACTACTAAAACACTCCTAGAAACTGTTTTATAGTCAAACAACCAAACACCTGCATCACAGCACATAAGTCTCCCACAAACCCATGACATTCTGTTGATTTTAAGCTGAAAGCGTGCACTGGAGACATATGAGATGTAGTTAAGTACAAAGACTCTTATGAAGGCCTTACTATGAATTTGACCTGTTCTTTAAATAAATGCCATTGGCTACTGTAAAGCACACGTCAGTTAATAAACAGAAACAAACTGGTCTCTACTTTCTAAATCCAGTCTGTAAAGTAAGAACACCATCCACACAAGTCAATGCCACATTGAACCCAGTTCCAGTCACCTACCGGTTGAAAGATCTTAATCTTCTTCTTCCCAGTTGGATTGGTGGCTTTCTCTATCCTTCCCTTGATGCCCTGGTCCTCTGCTGCCTTCTCTTCAGCTGCAGCAGATGTGGACGATGGGAGAATCGACGCACCCAGAGCAGTTGGAACAGAGGACTCGGACGTCTTTACAGTAGTTTTGTCAGCCGTTTCAGAGGAGGCAACAGCGGTCACAGGGGCAGCAGAGGTGAGAGAAGCCACGGCGGTCTTGGGCTTGGCGGTATCAGCATTTGCAGACAGAGTACAAGTGGCTGGCCTGACCACCTGGCTCTTCTTGGCAGTGCAATTGGGACAGATATAGTCCTCTCCATTTCTCTCCATCAGGCGTCCTCGGGCCTCAGTAATCCCCACACAGTCTCCATGAAACCACTCCTCACAGCGGTCACAGCAGATCATGAACCTAGTGACCATAGAACACTTATAGTAGGTTTCCTTTCAAATGAATGCTCAACCATTACTTTCCATGGCATTTCACATCATCCTATATGAAGGCAAAATGAAAATACTGACAGCAAATGTACACCTAACAATTAGAGACAAACACACACTAAGACTGACGTGAAAATGTACAAGTCTTCAGTAGTTAAGGTAGTAATTCTAAAAACAATACAAAAACCTACCGTTTATTGTGTTTCTGGCGACAGATGCAGTAAAGTGCATTTGGATCGTAACCACCATCGTCAGACTCAATGGATGATGAGGATGATGATGATGATGAGGACGATGAGGACATGGAGGAGTCATTTTCATCTTCATTGTCCTCTTGTATGTGAGCCTTGCGTGTCTTTAAAGCAGCTTTGGGTTGGTTTTCTTTCTTGACTGTAGTGGTGGCCTTGGTAACAGGAACTGGGGCTTTGACAGGGCTACTGTTCTTATTGGCTGCCCTCTTTTTGTTGATGTATGTCCTGACCGGTCCTCGTTTTACCAGCATTGCTGCGGGCTTGTCTGCCTCCTCGTCATCTTCATCTTTTTCAGTCTCGTCTGTCTCCACTTTGTCATTATCTCCATGATCATCTTTGTTCTCAGAGTCCTGCTCGGACTGAGGCGGTCCTGCATTTCCCACATCTTCAGGACCTGGATCGCTCTGCTCATCGGTCTTTTCCTCATCTTTAGTCTCTACCTGAGGCGTCGAAGCATCTCCTTTGCCATCTTCTTCGTTCTCTGAGCTGCCGTCATCTTTAATGGCCCCTCCCCGGCCTGCTCTGGTTCGCCTGCCTCCACGTCCTTTTCTCTGGATCTGTCTCCTTGTGCCACTTCTCGTCTTTCTTTCAGGGGACTCTACATTGTCTTCTGCAGCCTTAGTGTCAACGCTACCGTCAAAACTGGCCTCAGAGGCTGTTTCGGCATCAGTTGGAGTTTGGGAAGGGGGATCCCCACTTTCGAGAGTGGCAGGGGCACTCTTTCGTGACCCTCTTTTGGCAGTGGAGAGGAATTCCTCAAGTTTGTCAGTGCGCTTGGATTGCCTGCCACTGCGACGTACAGGATTTGGACCGTCAGTTACCTCCACTGGCATCTCTCTCTTTGCAACAGTGGACTGACGGAAACCCCAAGTTTTTTTTACTTCAGTGTTGACCTTTGATGGTTTTTCTGGCTCCTCTAGAGTCTCTTGGGCCACATTCTCAGTTTGGGTTTGAGCTGGCTCCTTCTGGTCCTTATCACCTTCTCTAATTCCTGTAGGCAGAAGACTGATTAAAGCTACAGAAACATTTCTACAAATCTATTAACACAATGTTCTTGAGAAGCGTATGATTGTGTTGTAATTAATGATTAATGTGAATTTAAAGTGTCTTTCTTCACTTATTCACCCTTACTATAACCCATAATTATAGTGATTAAAGACCACAGGACCTAACACCAAATTCATGCCGAGAATTACTGCAACATCTTCACCAATTAATTAATTAGGAGGGAAAAATAAGCTCATCAAGATACCTTGAGAGAAGCTATCCATATGGTCCTGGCTCTGCTCTGGCTCAGGAGCTAGAGAGAGCTCAGGGTTTGCATTCTCCTCCATAGATGATGGAGTCAATCACTACTTTCAAAATGAATGTCTACAGTTAAGAGAAGAGCACAGGACACCAGCTTTGAGTCACTATTTCATAACAAACACTGGGGACAGCAGTGATTGTTTTCCTCTTACTTTACATTCTCACTCCAAAATTATGTTTCAAACTTTACACTAAACCTTCAGGTGAATAAAACAGCATTGAAGGATTCAATATTCTTCAATAGGATCTATGCAGTGGGTTTACAATGACATGACAAGACATGGAAAAACTGACCAAAAACATGCTGTTTGAAACAAATGCATATAGAACATGGATGTGCAAAGAGCTGTGACAGTACATTAAGTATAAAAGCAGATTCATGCCCGTCTACCACCCCTTACTACCATATTCTGTCAAATTAATAATAGAGATATCAGCGTGTCCAAGTCATCTGTAGACAGATTTAATTACACTTTTAGAAATTCAAAACCCTGCTCATTAACTGCTTCCTCCATCTTTAGTGTGCAACTGTGTCTAACTGTAACACTATTTCCTAGTGAATGCATAACGGCAGTCGCTGTGGTGCAACTACCGTTGGCACTTAGTATGGTCACATCACATGCATACCCTCTAATGCTCTTATTTAGAATCGTGTATTACTAAAAAAAATAACACTGATATCATAAGTGGTAAAATAATGTTAAACAGTTCCTTAAGTTCAGGAAGCAAAAGTTAAAACAACTAAAGAGATATTTTTCACACATTCACATTTATTCACTTAATCCTGTTAAGTATAAGTGAGCATTAAAAACGACCGTACTTTAGATCACTGATGTTCACATTTATTGTTAATAACACTGAATTAAATGAGGTCATGCCTATACCTGCAGTTGTGCAGAGATGATACCAGAAGCTCTTCTAACAAAGGCCTTTTGGCTTTAGACATCAGTCTTAAACAAAGTCACTGGATCTGAAAAAAGAAATGAAAGAGGTTAAGGCCAAAGCACTGTGGAACTCACACCAATGTCAACACACCGTGTGAACGTGCAAATGCACCAGAAAACAAACATGACGTCTTTGATAAATCTAACACAACAGCATTAATGTTCCAGGTATTAAGCCACGGTACATTTAACATTATATTCAATTACCATCATAACTTTGCACTTTTCGTCAAAGTCTCTTTGTAAACATTTAGACCCGTGGGACACGAGGACAGGTTTCGGATTCATGACATTTGTAAGTAACAAACACTGATTTGAAATAAACTGATTTTAGGTCTTTGCACCGTCCACCATGAAACCCCCTCCAGCACCTCCATGAAAACCCCTCAGTCTCCACTGATGGAGAATCCGCCAACGACCCGCTTGTAGTCACGACGCAGTGCCACGTGAATGGAAGGAGAAGTGTTGTTCAGGGGTGGGAGGGGTCCGGTAGACACCCCATATTCACAACAATAGTACATTCAAAATACTGCAAAGACGGCATCAGCAGAACGTACGAAGTGGACTCGGTAACATGTAAAACCAATGTGAACACATGCGCTGGTCCGACATGTTGGTGCCCGGAGCCGAGGAGCTGCACCTGGCCTGTGCGCACGTGACCCTCGCATTTCTAATTCTCTGTAGTTACCGAGGGTATAGCTGTATACCATGTCAAAAGTAACGTGCAAACACACATCAACCATTGCCACCTAACATTACATCGCAGGGCAATGTCTGAAAGGCACAGCGGAACCGCCTCCGTATCCGACAAACCCAATGATGGCCGCAGTCAGCTCCACCGTACCGAAAGGCTACAGTACCAGTTAGCTCACTAATGCTAACCTAAACCGGAACACACATAACAAGTGTGGTGGGTTAGGTAAGGTGCGTTAACCAACTAGAGTGCAAATCAAGCTGTGCGGCTTTACACTTCGTTTGTCCTTCGTGTTACGTGCGAGCGTTGCGAAACGTGTGCTTGTGGCTAGCAAATTTAGCTAGCATTAGCCCACAGCAGCGCCAGTATGCTAACCTTCGACACAGCCGACACAAATACAAGGGGTGGCGTTAAACTTCAATACAACAGCCAACAACCAGAAGAAGAAAAGCCTGGGCAAATCTTTCAACAGCAGAGCTTTGACTAAACGATCGAACTGCTGAGCAAAGTACAAGTATAATGCGTAGTTTAAGTGCTAGTGGTTGGAGAGTTAGCGTCCGAGCTAATGTCAGCGCATCTTGTTCAACCTCTGCATGTGATATGAAGACAGAGCCCATCAGCCTCCGCGAGCCCGTAACTGACAGAGGAAGGTTCTAGAACAAATGAAAACACGGGACCACCCAAGCCTCAAAGTGTGCAGTACCCACCAACGCTAAAACTAACCACGGTTTGTCCTCGCTTTTTCCTGGTTCAGTCCTCCATTTTCCATTCCCGCTGGAGCTGAGCTAACTGACTGCGGCAGATGGCTGACGGCTGGCTGGGAGGCGCGCACACAACCACAGCGCCCCGTGTGGTAAGGGGCGGAACTGCAGCAGGCTGGGCGGATTAGCAGCGCCCCGTGTGGTAAGGGGCGGAACTGCAACAGGTTGGGCGGATCAGCAGTACGAAACATGCAGGGATTCATGGTTAAACTCTGACAAAATTACAGCCGAAGCATCCTAGAATTTCGAAAACATTTACATTTATCAATACAACAAATTATGCACGGCTTACTTTTGGATTCCACTGCACAGATTTTAATTTACTAAACTCTTATAAATGCTGAGACCAAACGTCTTTACCTTTGGTTTATTGATCATACCTGGGCCAAGATTTCTGTCTTGATTAGAACCGTAATCAGCCTTTTTCTCCAACTGTTCAGAAAATTTGAACATCTATAGTGTCCACACCAGTAACAATTATAACTTAAGTAAAAGATCACCTTTTAAAATGCATGAAGCACCTACTTGATGTCTTCAAAATCATATGATGGTGATGATAGTTCAGAAAGTAGCCATATGAAGCATATGACAGGACTGTTAGGTAAAATATATATATATATATATTCAGAATAATATTATTCCAACTTCTCCTAACTCTGATTACTTACTCAACAAAGAGCTAAAACAATAGTGACTTTTTGATAAAGCAGCAGACAGAGTGTATAAGATGTTTGTATTTGTTATTTCTTTGCAGAATACAGCAGGCAACATTAGAATAACAAATAAATTAATAGAGAATACAAAATAAGTCCTATACATACATTTCTGTCCCAGTCCCCTAATGCAAAACAGAGGCGGTCCATCAACAGAGGGGAGATTTTTTAGTCTATTCAACTCTTCTCCTTAACACTGTGTGAATGTTGAACTCATGCAGACCATTACACGGACAGTTCTAGTGCATGAATATGCAGACAACATTTATTAAACTGCCCCCTCTAGTGGTTACTAACTATTTGTTGTTAGTTTTTCTCAACAATTAAAAAATTTCAAATAACACTGTGCACTGGGGACAAAAAGTGTGCATTGAAAGGCAAACGAAAATATATAAATGAAAACGTTTGGACTGTGTCCTTAATATCACTTGACCAGAACATCTTACTTACATATACTCTCACAATAAAAAAAAAAACAATCTCTACATTTACATTTTCCAGTCCAATAATGTGAGCTATGCCAAAGGGAGCGGAGCGGCGTCAGTGTCGGCATTCTTCTCCAGATCACAGTGTTTGTCTGATGCTGCTGAGGCCAGAGTGTCTCTGAGGGGGTTGGAGCTACTGGACTGGCCCACGCCTTTGTTTGGGAGGTCGACCGCCGACTCTGCCTCAGGTTCCTGCGGGGGGGCAGTGGCTAAAAACAGGACAGAATTGAAAGAAACACAAACATTTAAGTAAATGTGAGTCCAGATGGTAAAAGGAAAAAGAATGAGGTTAACAGTAACATTATACTGTAGAATATATATAATATATAATGTTGCATGAAGACGTGGTGGAAGATCATGTATGAAGAAGAGGACGAAGCTTCAGGCTGTACATTGAGCTTTAAGTCTAAAATATAGAATAGAATAGAATAGAATAGAATAGAATAGAATAGAATAGAGTAGAATACTGTCTATACACATTGATTATTGAACTTGTGCAGTTTGTTCCATACATGTGATCTGTTGGATCTATGGTCGGATGTGTTGTCCATCAGCACCACGTGTTTGTCCATCAGCACCATGTGTTTGTCCATCAGTACCATGTGTTTGTCCATCAGTACCATGCATTTGTCCATCAGTACCATGTGTTTGTC
>JAPTYQ010000023.1:39052370-39063310 GCA_029814465.1 Ostorhinchus cyanosoma
AAGAGAAAACACGACGGAGAAAGAGAAAACACGACGGTGAAACAGAAAACACGACGGAGAAAGAGAAAACACGACGGTGAAACAGAAAACACGACGGTGAAAGAGAAAACACGACGTGGTGAAAGACAAAACACGACGGTGAAAGAGAAAACACGACGTGGTGAAAGACATAAACTGCCCCAGAGGATCCGGTTTTGACTCGGTCCCACCAGGGACGTCCTGTGTCTTCAGCGAATGCAAACTCACATTAATGTTGTGAATTGTCAAAAGCATATTATACTTTATTATACTTCGATCGCAACGAGTACATTATCACCGGTGGTGCTCATTTTCAAAAGAAAAAAGGTGTAAAACATATTTCCGGTTCAAAAGTCAGACAACTTCTTTTGTCCAATCAGTGCTCATTGTGTTAACCTTCATCCGAGGGTACTTAGCCTTTCTGTTTTTGTTAATTTTCTCTTTTACCGTTGTGTTTTGCACTTCAAGGCCACCATAAAAATAGGCAAAAAGTTGTCATTTTAATGACAAGATGATTCCACAAAGAAACTGAGATTTTCAAAGAGTAAGTAATTAAAATGTCTCTTCCACACACAGTTGTGCTTGTTCTTTTAGGTCAACTTCACATTTTTCAAAGTATTCTCCCTTTAAATCCGTTTGTCCTTCTGGGATTTTGCAAACTAGTCCTTTATCTTGTGTCTGTTTAAAGTAGATTCATATGTACTGATTGATTTATTAGATGACATATTAGAGCAAATAACACGTATTTCATGGAAGTATATTTTGACTTTCTTTATATTCCTTTTTTTGTGTAAATATTTAGAACTGTGTGATATTTCACTCACCAAGATTATGCTTCATTTCTGCCAATTCCTGTTGATGTAACCACTGTAATTTTTCTATTTCAATTCTCAGTCGCTTTATCTGCAAAAAAGAATGAAACCGCAAACATTACTGAATGACGAGGCCTGTGCAGTGAATAGTACCGAGCCTGTGAACGGTGCAGACCACACCCACCTCTGCTATTGTATTCCCTGAAGCACATTTAGAAAGGTCATTGTAGATTTCAGTCATTGTACCCTTGATTGCATCCACTATCTGAATAAAAAAAGAAGAAGCCCATGAAAATGTCTGAGTAAGAGAAAACTCTTGTAGCGCTGAACAGATAAATGAACTGAGCCCCGCCTCCAAACAAACACAGGACATGACCCCTCAGCTGGCGTTCAGTGGAAGTGGCACAAATACTAACTTTATTGGTGTACTTGGCGATATCTGCAGCCACATCTGCAGACGCAGTTGGGATGTACAGGTCTGTTGTCACTGGTGAGGATGATGCAGGCGTTGCTAAACTTGACGTTGCCATGGTAGCAGAGGCCGGACTACTGGAAACCAGGGTGATGGCTGTAGTGGAGGTGCTGGGAGGGGTGTCTTTATGTTGAACAGCTGGAAAACACACCCCGTATGATCAGAAAGTTCTTCATACACAGAACGATGGCAGTAAAAAACGTGAAAAAGTAACAGGGCTCATGAATCCCTGGTCACTGAGACCCCGCCCACTCAGGGACTCATTCAGAGCAGGACTGTCAGTTCCACATTCAGCCAAATCTGATCTGCACTGGGCCGGACCAGTCAAATAATAATGCAATAATATAGAAATAATGTCAACTCCAAACTTTGCTCTATGTCATAGAGCGAAAAAAGCCAAATTATGCAATGAAAATGTTTCCATCGACCAACTATCCTTTAAAACAATGGGAATAACATCAACAAACTGAAATTTTACATTTTAACATTATTTTGTCTTAGTTTATCATTTACATGTACATTATAACGTACACATTACAGTGGATGAAATACAAATACACAAAACATTTAACTACAGGCTGAATATTGGTACGGTTACACTTCAGACATTTAAAATGTTCATATTTGTTCAGGTTATTCACATTTGTGTGAAATGATAGTTTTAGTGTAAATACTGCAAAATGACATGAAAATGTTTACATTCACAAAGAGAAAAATGTGGACTAGTATTTATAGGTTGTTCTGATCGTATTTGATCTGATACACTGCAGATTAAACTGGTCTGAATGTAGAACCGGAACTAAAATGATTCATATCTTCAGTGACATTTTTGTATTTGACAAATTCCTCCCAGGGGCCGGACTGGACCCTCTGTGGGGCCGGACTGGACCCTCTGTGGGGCCGGACTGGACCCCTTGGGGGGCTGGATTTGGCCCCCAGGCCGCATGTTTGACACCTCTGATTTAGAGGCTTCACTTTCAATGTTTTCAACAATGTATATAAAAAAAATGCCCCCAAAACAAATCCAAGTCTTGAAATTCAGCCATGAAACTGTGCACTGAACCTTTTCTAGAGGTAAAGAACATCTGTGCCAAATTTCAAAAGCATTATGGGAAAAGCCTTCGAGAAATAGGTCGCACAAAAATCTGCTTTATCGATAAAAAGTTCAAGCTTTAATCTGTCACTGGAACGATCTTTGAACGTGGACTTTTTTAGCGCGTACGCTCCCACATGTTGGACAGTGTTAGATACACTTTCTCATTATTATCTCACATTAAATAATTATGTCATTTTGAGAAAGTATCCCATTATTTTGACTTATGAACTTATTCTAGAATATTTTCGTGGAATCCCAGTAGTAAAAATGCGCTTCCATGGCTGTTGAACACGTTTGTACAGATTCTCCTCAGATGTTCTGTACCTTTGACGGCTTGTCTGGTTTGATAGCGTGTGCTTTGCGAGGAGGACTGCTGTGCTGTTGAAGAGGATGTTACATTGCCAGAGGCCTGCGCCTGCGCCTGCGCCTGCGCCTGCGCCTGGCCTGGCCTCAGAGATGAGGCCTGTGTTTGGGACGTTGCTGCTGGTGGCTGGTTCTGTTGCTGACGCTGAACCTTCTGCATGTGCCACTTTTGAGAAGACGTCTGGAACTTGGCAGTGGGATTCCACACCACCGCTCGCTGCACCACTGGCACTGTCTCTCTGGGCAGCAGAGGGCGCTGTTTCTTTACACTGGGTGCGTTGGAGGCCAAGGAGGTGGAGGACGACGAGGGCGGCGGTGTTGTGGTAGCACTGGACATGGTGGCTAGGCTTATAGTTGCAGGAGATGGAGCGGTGAAGGAGACCATGGTGACAGGAATGGCTATCTGTGACTGTGTGGACGCACTGGAGGGGGTGGAAGGAGCGGTGCTGTTCTGGGAGGGAAGAGTGGAAGGGGGCGGAGCCTTACCTGTAATAAAAACACATATGCATCAACTACACAGCAAAAAAACATAAAAACATTCAACTCAGTATTGGGTTCAAATGTTTGATTTCAAGTACAGAAGAAAATGACACTGATAACATTTTCTTGAAATAAGAAAATATTATCCTACTATGAGGACCTGAAACAAGTACATGAACAAATAAATGTACTGACTCTGTATTTTAGTGTTTATGGGTCCAACTGTCTAATTCAGTCCAAATGTGTTGAAGGTAAACAGTTCCTGTGTCCTCCAGACACATGGAGCTGCTTTTATTCTAAATATAGTTTAAATTAGTTGTCATATCTCAGGGGGTAGAACAAGATGACCATTCATGGAACAAGTCAGATAATTGGAACAAGATTAAGTCTCAACGAGTAAATAATTCTAAAAAAAAAAAAAAGTTCATTTAGATAAATATTCTACATTCAGGTCAGTTTATCTACGTCAGATATTCTTTGTTTTTGCAGTTTGTAGAGCTGCTGAACATTCCATAGGTTGATAATTCTGTGTCCACCCAAACTACCCAGAACCTTTGATATAAAGCTCTAGTCCTGATAAATAAAATGTTTTTTCAGACATTAAACCTCTGAAGGTTAGCCGAATTCATCAGCTAATGTTTTCCATGTCATTGTACTGTATAATGAGACCACTTCCTGTTCCTAAAGGAGTGTAAATATTCAAAAAACCTGAATCTGAACCCAGGTCAGTGCCCTGTGGGACACCCTGTCAGAGGGAACATGTATTATACTAGACAGCAAGAGACAAGATGTTTTTTTATCCCCTTTGAGTCCTACCTTCACTTAAACACAAAACACTCTCACAGATGATCTTATGAAAGTCAGTTCATAATAAAACTGTTGAAGTATCGGACTGAAAACCCAACTGAAAGTGAAGATACGTCTGCATATTTACTGAGCCTTTCACATTCTCAGACTGAGGTGAAATCAGCTGAATCTGCAGATGGTTTAGCGTCGGTGATGTCTAAAATATGACGCATGCCACTAAACCACCGATACTTCTGTGGCATTTTTCCACTCTATTTAAAAATTTTTAAGGGGATTATCACCATTTATTATCATATTATCCTCTATATTTGTATTTTTCAGTATAAATCCTGTATTTCCTATATTTAATTGATTGATCATGTAGATGTTCATTAAAGCTCAGATTAAAGTTGATTGTTATTATATCAGAAACACAGAAAAGTGAATAAACAGTGGAGCACTGAATGTGCTGATGAGTGCTTCATCTGATGAGAATATGACACGTTGGAGGGAAAGAGGCCCAGACTGAGAAAAGCTTAGGGACCAGATGTTCAAACAGTAGATGATTCAGTCCATCCATAATGTCAATGTCTTATACAATTCCAACCAAATAGGCAGATTTTTAAGACTGTGTTCAAATTGGATCAGATATCTGAGCCTCCCTCAGGAGAACAGGTGTGCTTTAATTACTCTTCTGTGAAGTACTGAATGTACTGGATCATCAGGTGGACCATGGGTGAGTAGGAACCACAGCCCTCGTTCATTTGTCCAAACCTGTTTGAAATGCCTGGGATAATTTATGGCAGAGCAGCAGATGGAAGAGCAGTGCTGTCCAAACATGATGTTCTGGCTTTTTTTATTTATGTTTGTCACATGACTTGAATTGTGGACTATGTGTGACCTCCCTGATAAAAAATAACTAAATAAAAGGTCAGAGGATGGTTTTGTCAGACTGGAGTCCCACTCACCTTCAGGTCTAGCAGCAGATGGGTCTTTAGTCGTACTAGTGTCTTTCTTGCTCCTCCTCCTGTCCTTCCCTCCTTGTTCTTCTCCAAGGTCGATGACCAGCTCCCTCTCTGAGTCCGAGTCCTCCACTGGCACCGGCTGCTTGGTCTCCTCTTTCCCCTGTGTCTTTTCCCTGGAAACAGGTGGTGCTGAAGGTGCTTTGAGCTTCTCTGGAATCTCCTGCTCTGGATCTGTGCAGGTTTTCTCCGTGCCCGGAGCCTCTGCTGCAGATTCACCGGTTTGGTCCGGTGTGGACTCGGAGGCCAGGGGTGCATCACATTTGTCCTCTTTACTCTGACATGGTGAAGGTTGGTCTTTTGCTCTGGCTTTAGTCAGCTCCTTCTCATCTTTCTGTGCCGTTTCCTGGCTGTCCTTGGTTTTTGGGTCCTCATCGCTGCCATACTCACTGTCACTGGACTCAGATTTATCAGAGTCTTCCGAGTCGCTGTGTTCCACACCTTTGTAGGCATCCACGGAGATGTCATCTATACCTGCACAAACACAAGGGCCACATGCTGTCAACTATCAGCTAAATGCAGGGTTTCTGCAGGTCTGACGTTCAATAAACCTTTCATTTCAGACGAATAGAAATGCATTTAAAGGCATGTTATGTAAGATGTGCTGGTGAAGTTTTTAGTTTTTAAAGTTGGTTACTCAGTCAAACAGGTGATGAAGTGAGTCATGGAGCCACTAAAGAGCCTGTGGGGGTTTCACAGAGGTTATGGTCTAAATCACAACCCCCCCCCCAGTTAAAGGAAGACGTTAAAGTAACGGATGTATCAAATATGTGTCATTGGACATTTTCACACATTTCAAAACCTGCATTTCAGATGTGATCCTTTTTACCAGATCCAGATGTGACCCTGAGTTTCCACTAAAAATTGCATTTTATCCTGAAGCTCAAACGGACCCAGCTGTGCCTTGCAGCTCTCGATGGTTTTATCCAGATTCAGCTGGAAACGGCTCTTGATCTGACGTTTCGGAGAAGTAAGTACTGGTGTGGCTCCCTGTTTCTGCTGAACCGTCTCACTGAGCTCCTTCAGGTCCATTTCTGCTTTACTCCGATCTGGAACAATGGAACATATGTGCATCACACTTCCAGCATGTGACTTTAAACATGCATTTACTCATTAGTCAAATGTTTCTCATACAAATAATCACCCAGGTTGAGGTTCAGAATGCTTCCCGTTGGCGGCGTCTTCTCCTGCTTGGTGACGCCAGGGGTCTGAGAGTGGAACGGTTTGGGGCTGTCCAAGGAAGAGCCTGCAGAACCAGGTCTGGGATGGGCAGGTGAAGCTGTAAGCAGATGTTACTGTTCAGTGAATGCAGAAGAAATGGGCAGGTCTTCTGTCCCTTCACCTTAAACATGTGCTGCTGCTGGAATACCTGTGCAGTCCATGGACTCTTCTGCACTCAGCTGGCTGTTTGGAGCTTTTGTCTGGGACTTGTCTGCAGCTTCCTGTTCTCCATCTGAACCAGTGTGAGCAGAGGAGTTTGTACTCATGGGGGAGCGAGGCATGTCAGTGAGAGGCAGCCGCCGGCTCGCTGTGCCCCCTCCAACCCCAGAGCCAGACAGCACAGTCCTCACCAAAGGGATCTTAGGGGACGCTGTCATATCGAAACTCAACTTGATCTTCTCCTGTTTTTCAGGTTTAACAGGAGTGGATAAGGGGTTGGATGGATCCAGGAGCATTTGAAAGTTGTTGTCAGGAGTGTACGGTGTCCTGAAGGGGGCGTAATTGAACACCCCAAACTTCTTCTTCATGTTCTCTACGTAGACCTCCATCTCTTGCATGGCACTGTTGAAGATACTTTTGGTCTTCTTTACAGAAAATGGAATCTCTTTGGACATGAGGTAACAGTTGTTTAGAGGAACCCAAGCCCTGAGGGACAAAGACGTCCATCATAACGTATCCAACGCAAAATACGACGTCATGTATTAAAGATGCGTGAAGGGTTGATACCTGTCATGTTGGCCAAAAAAGCGAGCGTCCACCTGCCCGTCTTTGTCCCGCAGTGCTTTGGCTGGCCAGAATGGAAATCCTTTCAGTTTGGCCCAAACCAGAGGGTGCGGGTTGCTCTGCAAACATACAGTAAAAACACAGAAACTATGTGGCCATCCTGCAGGGATGTACCTTTAGAAAGGACAGAGAAGGTGATGGAATCCACCACGGGTTCCTCAGCTTACACAAGGCTCGCAGAACCAGTTGTCCCTCTTTTGGCAGGCGGATAGGTAACATTCAGGGCAAACTTCAATCTCATTCATCTGCACAAAAAGAAGCAAAGACTCCAGTTGAATTTCAACTGAGTCATCTTTGGAAATCAAAAAGCACTTGGCTAGAATTGAACAGTTAAGGATCATTTTCTTCGTGTTGATCCTTTTCTGTTCTACTCAGATGTTTGCTTGATGTTCCACATTATACATGGACTCACACCCTCCCCTCTGAGAACACGGGTTAACCCTAATCCTAACCCAGTCGAACAGTTCCATATCCTTCACACACCTACAGCTCTGGTTAAATCCACACATGTGTAAAATATAGTATTTATCATAATGGTTCTATCTGTATTAACTGTTGGTTACCCGCCCAGGGATGATGGATGCTAACTAGCTGTTAGCTAACTCTGGTACAATTGTAAAACTGTGTGTTTTCCCTGCCACATAAACTAAACTAAAGGAAATAAAAACAGATGCAAAAGGACACTTACCTCATGTTCACAGATTTTTACTATCACTTTAGCTGTAGCTGTTAATTTGTGATTCCCTGAAAAGAAAAGAGGTTTATACTAAACTTCATTAGGAGGTTATTCAATATTTCAACAGAAAATGTATTTGTTGTTCCATTGTATTTAATGGCTTCCAAACTCTACCACATACCTCCATTATAGATAATACAGTTGTGTAAAATCCATTTTGCGTCTGCCAGGAAGGCCTCTGTGCAGCCATACATTTTCTTTTTGATATTCTGCAGCGCAAATAGATGGAAATATGACAAACTGTTCAACATCTGTGCTACCACATTAGTTGAAAAAAGGGATGTCACCTTTATGCTTTACCTTCTCAAGTGTGCAAAGATCCATAGGATGAAAAATGTACTCTGCATAGTCTGGATGCTGTTCAAGTGACACAGGTTTCTGGAAGGGTTCAGTCTATGAAGACGGAGTGGAAGGAGAACAGACTGAAGATAAGTGGTCTCTCATGTCAACCCCCCCCACCCCCACCACTGCACATCAACATGCTAGCACCGTGCTACAACTTCAAACTCTAAAAGCGCTTCAAACAAAAGAAGGAAAACCAGTGGAGGTAGAAATCATGACGGGGTCTTGTTAGTGGTGTAATTGATTACCCAATTAAAAGTCTTTCTCTGCGTGGAAGCTGCATGGGGGGAGCGAGATGACAAGCGAGGATGGTCCTGAAAGAGAGTGAAAGGGGCAGCTGTATCCTCACCACCAGCTAGTTTGGATTACCTTCATGGTTTCCGGCCATGACAGGCCCAGTATAGTACAATAACTGAAAGTTCGTTCTTTTATTACAGATCAACTGTACATGCGCGTCAGGACTTAAACATGCCGGACATTTATTTGGACAGGTCATACTTGAGGGAATAGATCTTAACATCTGATGAGAATATGATGACCAGAGAAAAGAACACAAGCCAAAAGGAAAGTACATTTAGGAAGGTGGGAAATTAAAGCAAGGATAAACAGAGTAAGGCGTCCTGTCCCGACAGCACAGATGCACTTTTATGGGTTTATAGATTCATGAATAAGGCAGAGGGCCCAGAATACTTACACCTGGCTGTTTCATCTTCTGAAGGGCAAACTTTAGGAGATAAGACAGCTGGTCTATAGTGAGCATCATCATGGCTTTACTCTGAGTCTCTATACACTCTGCAACCGTGATTTTCTGAAAGACATTAGCAGGAACAGGTGATGGCTGTGCTTTTAAACAGAGGCGGCTTCTGGCAGCTTTCAGGTACACAACACAGTCCTGGGCGACTACCTCACACTCCGGACAGAACCAGTCGCCCTCGGGCTCGGCTGGTAGTTTGAGGCACTTGGCGTGGTACACCCTGGGGCAGAGCTCACAACAGAGCACCTGGCCCTCGCGGTGGCACAGCCAGCAGTAGAAGTCGTTCCTGCCATCCTGCGGTACAACATCAACAGGGTCTGTGGTGAGTGCTGGCTGCTTCACATAGTAAAAGGGACCGTGTCTTAGTTCTGACTGGAATGCAGGCAGAAGAAACACAAAGTTGGGGAAGGTCAAAATCAGGCCTGAAGTTAAGACACCAAGCAGACACACACAGCATCAACATCATGTGGAATGGGTTCTGTTCTGGTCTGGTTCTGTTCTGGGTTCCATAGCAGAACCATCATTGATGTGCACGAGGGCAAACAGTGTGGACGGGCCCTGATTGTGAAGCAAAACCTCCGACAGAGTCAGTGGCTGTTTACATGGATCGACAGGAGGAACTGGACCAGTGCGCTTTGAGCTGAATGTAAGTAAAACCTGCACGTGACAGATCAGCAACAGTCGGAGAATTAACTGGAATAAATCTGTCAAAGTCAATCAAGTATCATTCTGTCTGTTCCAGTACTGAAGAGGAATCAGAGGGAGGACCTGGATTAGTTAGTCCGTTTACGTCCACACCAATACTCTGATCTGTTTGCTCAAATTACAGCAGTAATCTGATCAGAATAAACCAGATTAACACCTGGATTTCTCCCCCATACTCCCATGACTTCCTACATGTAAACAGGTTCATCAGATTTATTTAGTTATGTTGCATCTGTGGAAATACTATTAAAATCATAGAAAACAGAGGTGACGAAGTCAAACAGGTGCAGACGACACAAGGAGGTTCAAGTTACCGTCACTACATACGTATGTACGTATGTATGTACATATGTAAGAAAGAAGTCAGATAATGGACTGGAGCATCTAAAACAGGGTTTGTTGATTATCACATTTCCTTTCGTGTAAGTGCGTCAGATGGGTTATTACAGTTATGGATAACCGTTGTGGTCATGGAAACCGGCTCAGTGATAGTTAAAGATGCGTGTGTTTGACTGATTCTTGATAAATACACTAGAAACTCCAGCACCGTATACACATTGGAGTTAGTGGTTTAGTTTGGGAGCAAGGCAAATCCAGGTCTGTTCTGGATGATGTGGGTTGTTTTGTTTTTGTGTGTTTGGTTTTTTTTGGGGGGGGGGGGCTTAGAGGCTGGTACCTGGTCTTTGCTGCTGCTTACAGCTCCTGGTTTCTTCTTCTTTTTCATGGGGCAGGGGGAGGCTTCAGCAGAGGAGTGACCGTTGGAGGAGTGAGACGGACTGGGCATCTTCCGCTTCTGGGTCATGCGTTCAGCGGAGCCAGCGTCTGAAACTGTAGACCAAGGTTAAAGGTCAAAGACACACACGGACTCCTAAAACCTGCGTAGGACAGCAGATATGTCACAGCGCCCTTTGACCTTCAAGCTTTGACCTGCATACGCCACAGGTTAGAGTGCATTGAAACATCAAAGAAAGTCAAAGTAATAAAAGTAGGTCTGTATCGTCTGCATTGCCTGTATTGTCTGTATCGTCTGTATTGCCTATATCATCGGTATCACCTGTATCATCTGTATCACCTGTATCGTCTGTATTGCCTATATCATCGGTATCACCTGTATCGTCTGCCTTGCCTGTATTGTCTATATCGTCTGTATCATCTGTATCACCTGTATCGTCTGCATTGCCTGTATTGTCTGCATTGCCTGTATTGCCTATATCATCGGTATCACCTGTATCGTCTGCATTGCCTGTATCGTCTGCATTGCCTGTATTGTCTGTATCGTCTGTATCATCTGTATCACCTGTATCGTCTGCATTGCCTGTATTGTCTGCATTGCCTGTATTGCCTATATCA
>JAPTYQ010000023.1:39074392-39084813 GCA_029814465.1 Ostorhinchus cyanosoma
TTGAAGAGGGAGCGCTCCGCTCCGATGTACAACTACCCCCCCCCCCAGGTTGCCCGTCCTCTTTAACTTCAACTCCCCCTTTAACTTTCTCTCCCCCAGCAGAAGAATGCTCATAAAATGGTTTCACCTGAACAAGCCAGTGGGAGGGTAGCTCCTTGGCCTAGTTTTGTTACCATTGTAAAATGTTAGCGAGACCTTGTTTGTGTTTTGTTTAGGGCCCCCTTTTATAAAAATGCTTTGAGGGAAAGACAGCAAGGGTGAAAAAAAGTTTGGTTTGTGAGATAACTGCTACCAGATGCTTTCTGTGTCTGTTCGGCAGTGTGCTGAGGGGAAGAAAAAACAAGACACTGTCATTTTGACATGAACTTCTTCATGGACACTCCATCTTCTCCTAGGTTGATATTTTCTGCCCCACATGTGCTCAGCCCTTTTCCTTAGGGCTCATATGTACAAGAGTTCAAACACACAAGCCAAACATGGACCAAACTTTTCAACCAGCACAACAGCAGAATTCGAGTTCCCTCTGTTTTGGTGGTTCTCTAAGCTCCTCCATATTCTTAAAGTCAACAGTGTTCCACAGTTATCTGTTGTGTCTGCTTTGACCAGATTTGTGTCTGTTCAGCTCCAGATGAAATGGCCAGATTCTGAACGTATGTGGCAGTGGGGTGTGGTTTCTGGGTCTGCCTGGATTGAGAGGCAGCTGTGGCTGGCATGGTGCTGCAGTCAGAAAGTTGGAAGAGGTTACGTACTTGGATGCATGACGGTGCCAGCAGGGACCGTAAGGACACTGCGTTGTCTCGGGTCTCGAAGTTCACCTGTAATTTCAAAGCCCCCTTTGTGAAAAGAAATTGCCACATGTTGTTCATAGCCCAGTGTTCAACAGCCGTTTGACTTTCTGCAAGTGTGAAGTCTTTCCTTTATTGCAGCTTTCAGTTCAAAGAAAAGTCAAAGCTATGAATTGAAAAATTCCACGGCATCGTTAAAGGCTCCAGACTTACTACAGCATGTCAACACTGGCAAGGCATGTGTCGGATAATTTATTATACTTTTTTTTTCTTAAGCACTCGTATTTCTTAATTGGGCTGAATCTTTTCCACCATCTCTCTGGTTAAAGTGGAAAATGTTCCTTTCACCATCACTGCTCTTCACTCTGCCTGGTGACGTCACTGCTGTTTATGTGGCTTGTTGTTAAGGCAACACTCCAATCAAAAGGTTGCTACTCTGGAGCTTACCGTTGGCCCGAGAATAGCCAAGCCACTTGTCTCCTGACATTGGCACATCACTCTAAGCTTTACACCAATCTCTCAGTTTCTATACAAAATATAGCCCACGATCACTAAATCACTGTCATTCCATTAAGTCAATTTCTCCTGGAGCTCATTTTATATTCACCTTATAAATGTTGCCATAGTGGAGCCAATGTCTGTATGACTGCAGCAGGTCCCGCTCCACCGTGTTGGACCAATACCACCTGGTTCTATGTGACCGCAGTAGTTAAATACAGTAAAAGATTATATATATATATATATATATATATATATATATATATCAGCAATTTATGAGCTTGGTTTGAAGTTGAGTTTTTACAGGTTTTAGGACCAACAACTGTTACTGGCACAATCCAAGGTGGTGCTAGACATTTCTATTGTCCGTCAAAATGACGGAGAGGGTCGTACAAATTCTGTCATAACACATTATCTGTCATTTCAAATGTATTTTTTAATCATAATGGGACGTATTTGGTAGTATTTAATATTCACAAACATCTCAATAATGCACCAACAGTGGCTGCTGCTGGTTGATAAACCAATGTGATATCATGACTTGTATTAATATACATGCCACTTTTAATTGGCATGTTATCTGTGGCACATTAGAAGCTTACTGCGTATATGTTCACACCGCATCAAATACCACGCACTGAAAGGTTAGGGTTATGTGAACCGGAGATCTTGGCGTAAATTGACACACGATCAAATGTTGTTTGAATAATACACAAAAGGTAGAAGATGCGTATGTATAGCATGCCAAATGCCACCAGAACTGGTATATGTCTTACTTGTCCTTCATCCTTCACCGTATCAGTCCCTCTTTTATCAATGCTTTCACGTTTACTGGGTTTTTAAAAATAAATAAAGAGACTTGGCTGTCTAGACGAGTTTGGCTTAAGTCATTTAAAGGATGGGACAAGACTGAAATATGTACACTGGCACCAACTGGACAGGGGGGTACTACAGGTGGACCAACGGGGGTCATTAGAAAGAAGGAACGGTGTTGTATTCAGTGAAGAAGAGAACAGTAACACTGTAGGGTTCTATATGGGTATGGTTCTATACAGGTAGGGTTCTATATGGTGCTGTAGGGTTCTATACAGGTAGGATTCTATACTGGCTCTGTAGGGTTCTATACAGGTAGGGATCTATACTGGTGCTGTAGGGTTCTATACAAGTAGGGTTCTATACGGGCGCTGTAGGGATCTATACGGGCGCTGTAGGGTTCTATAAAGATGCTGAAGGGTTCTATTCGGGCGCTGTAGGGTTCTATGAAGATGCTGAAGGGTTCTATTCGGGCGCTGTAGGGTTCTATAAAGATGCTGAAGGGTTCTATTCGGGCGCTGTAGGGTTCTATAAAGATGCTGTAGGGTTCTATAAAGGCGCTGTAGGGTTCTATACAAGTAGGGTTCTATACGGGCGCTGTAGGGATCTATACGGGCGCTGTAGGGTTCTATAAAGATGCTGTAGGGTTCTATAAAGGCGCTGTAGGGTTCTATAGGGTTCTGTTCAGTGTTGTGTGAAACCGTTCTTTGATAGACAACCCTCAGTATTTTGATCTGTCACACTCAGTGCGTTTCCATGCACTTAGAGAAAATCGACTAAGTTCGGCTAATATCGAAGTTTTCAAAGCCATGTAAACACCTTAGTCGGACTGGAATTGAACTGAACTGGAGTTTGAGAAATCGGACTATTCGACCCAGATAATGCGATTCTTAGTCGAGCTATGCCGGCATGTATACGCAACCCACGCTTAGCCGGACTATTGACTGGCCTGGACACGCCCCCTTCTGGAAATGACGAGAGTCACGATATGAAAACACCACCGTACAGAAGGTATTAGCCTTCTGCTAATATCATCTCCAGCAGACTTTGGTGCAGTTTACGTGGAACCCGATCAGTGTGAACAGTTTGGACCAAATGGACTGAGCTGCTGTATCGTCGTCCATATTCTGTCTCGGTGTTGTTGTCCTCCTTCTACTACGTCTGCTTCAAATCTGCTGTGTTTCTTTACTAATTATTCTTCGTCCATGACGCCAACCGGAAGAATGCTAACGCTAAAGGGCATGTAGCTCCACCTAGTGTCTCAGAGGACGTCAATAAATTGATTTTCTCGCAGTGCATGTATACTCGGATTTCTCAGAAACTCCAGTTAAGTCCTTAGCTCCATTATTGCCAATAGCTCGATTTAGATGTGCATGTAAACGTACTGACTGACGAACGGCCTTCAGAATTTTCCGTCATCTTTAAAAAAAAAAAAAAAATCCGTCAATGATGGAATATTTTCAGTTGCCTTGACCTGTGATCACAATACAGATGAAGGGGTTTTTTTTTCTTTGTTTTTCTTTTCTGAAAATGTATTCAATTTATACAGTCACAAATAAACTAAAATACTGTAACTGTCCCGAACCAGCCAGTTTGGTCAAACGGACATGTGACCAAATGTCCATGAGACATCCTGTGTCCTCATTGGTCCACGTCTGTCCACGGCTCATGGCTGCTGCTGTTTGCTCTGATTACCCATGAGCCTTGGCTCTTTCCAGAGGCTACGGTGGCTCATCAAGCCCAAAAAGGCTCATGGTTCTTTGGTTTGTTTGGACTGGAGGATGGTTCTGTTAACAGCAGAACTGAACCGGACCAGAGTCCATTTGTAAGCAGGGTGGTCCAGGTCTGCTTGTTTGAGTTGAATCAGAGTTTGCATGTTTGTATTCACACCTAAAAAAAAAAAAAAAAAAAAAGTCCAGACTTTCTGGGGAAAGGAACTCTGGTCCTTTTTAAACAGAACAGATGAAGTAGGTGTGAATTGAACAGACACACTGAACTAAACAAAAAGTTGTTGGGGAGTTTTTCCACTTTTAGTTCCTGTAACTTTAAAAGTGTTTTAAATTAAATTCTGACAGTCACAAGAAGGATGTGAATTTGCACCATACGTTCCTGACATGACTTCGGTACTGGTAATATTTGCAGGATGTCCTTGTTTTCATTTTTGGTGCTATTTTACTGCTACCTGTTTAGGAAAAATGTGTTGAGTCACTCCAAAGCAGTGCTACGTAGAACATGTGCTAACGTGTTGCTGTTATGTTGTTTTCCGTACCGGCTGTGGATATATCTGACAATGGCACAAGTTCTTAGTTTTTAGAAACAAATAAGCTGCTGTCAAAGTCATTTAGAAGAAAGCGTTTGTCTTCAGTTGGTTGTTGAACATTGCTTATGGTATAATAAATAACTTTTACTGGCATCCAGGCTGAAGACATTTAGTTGTATTTTGCAACTCTGTGTGTCCTCAGCACCAATTAGACAAACTTTGTCTTGAACATAAACTTGTTGGAATATTAGTACTAGATTACTTTCCACATAGGTTGAGTGTCGAACAAAAACACATTCAGGGATGAGAGCGGTGCTATGTGAATTCACAGATTTGTGTTTTGACATCCTCTAATTTGGATCTGAACCACTTTCTGAATACTGGAACGATGACCTTGGACATGGTTTTGATGATAAAAGCAGCTCTCAAGGCATTTTATAGCAGCGTGCCTGTGAAATGGGCCAGTGTGGTCCTATGCCTCCGCCTTTACAGTGTGAGCGACTTGATTAGCAGTGCAGGCTTAATCACTCAGCAGATGGGAACAGAGTGCAGTGTCACCAAGACAAAAACAAACCCACAGTTGGATTATGGCTCAGTGTGTGTTTGTGTGTGCATTTGTACACGCCCGCCTGCTTTCAGTCAAACCCAGCAACTCTGATTTGATTCCTAAACAGATTTTGTGTGTTACGATACAAGCCCAGCCAAGCATCTCCTTTCTTTTCAGTGCATTTGTTTTCTCTTCTTGTCTTTCAACATGTACTCTGTGTGACCCTTGTACTGAGACTGAACTCCTAAGTCATTTAAACACTCTTTTGAGGGTCTGAAATTGTTGGTCAAGGGGAAGCAGGTTAGATCCTGGTCAACATTAAGGTTTGTAGGTAAAAGAATAATCAAAAGAAGTGTGTGAAGTTTAAGCCTCTCTCTGTAGAATCTGATGGTCTGTTGGGTTTGCCACAAAAAAAGCAATTTCTGCTTGTTTTGTTGTAGTCTGTCAATGTTGGTGGTACATCACAGTCGGCAATAAAAGGGCAGGTATTGATGGATTTCTAATACGGCTCAACTGTGAGGGTTTAATGTCCCCCAGCTCGGTTCTTGGGCTCTGTTACTCCTCATACCTCGTTTCTGGAATCCTTTTCACCTAGACTCTGTCAACACATGAAACTGGCCAGTTGAAAGAAAGGAAAAGGAGTAGTAAAGGGAAAAATGGGAGATGGGAGGGGTATAGTTGTGAAATTGGCGTCAGACCATCTTTTGAGTGGAATTCTTTGCAGGGGTCAGAGTTCAGGCGCTGCAGTGTGGCGCTCTGATTGGCTGAGGAGAGGTGAAATGAAAACCACAGTAAACTTTTGACCCCGGCGCAGGAGCTCTGCAGGAACGCCCAGCCCCAGCTCTGGCGTGGTGGAACAGAGCCCGCTCTCTTCCTGTGTTTACTCCACCAGTCCAACAGGGACGGTGGGGAGAGGGGAGGGAGGGAGGCAGCACAGAGAGGGAGGAGAGAAAGACACGAGCGAGTGAGAGGGAGGCGGAGAGGGAAGAGAAAATCATCAGAGCCTGCGCTGCAGTCAGAAAATGAAGATCTGCTTTTTCACTGAGTGGCAGCGTTGAAACATGGACACAGATCCACACACTTCTGGAAGATGAAACCAAGCAGTCTCTTTGTATCACTGATGTTATTTAAGAATGCCCCATAAATGATAGCGGATGACATATCTTCACACTGAATTATCTAAGGCTCTCCTAACATGTGCCCCAGCATCAGATGGAGGTGTGTGTTATCAGCCTGGGCAGCATGGAGTCGGATCAGGCTCCGGCGCCCGGACTCACTAGATAAAAGGCTCTTTGGCCATTGATTAATGAACTCATTTCCATAATATTAGCCCTGTGTGATCACAGCTGCTTGCATTTTGTTTGGTCATTGTGGTCTCCTCTGGATGGTATCATGTCATCCCTCTTATCTCTTGGCTTTAGACACCAACATGTCGAGCTTGTACAGAAAAAGGGGATCGTGGCACTGATGGGGCATTACAGCGGCATTCTGCAGCAAGTTAGGTGGTGAAGTGTGAGGCTGCTTGGGTCCACTCCTGTCCTTTACTGCTCTTTGTCTGTATTAATGATGGATAGTTGTAGATGCATGTGACACACACACACACACACACACACAGTGGAATCTGCCATCTCTTTGTTTCCACCTTCATTTATTTTCCCTGGTTTTTCTACACGTTGCATTTTGTGTGAGAAAAATGGGGAGATGCACACACAGGCTCAGTGAGCAGTGTGTGTTGTGTGGCCAGGGTGGGGGATGTTTTTTCTAGAGGAAAAAGAAATCCTATGAAGGCAGTTTTCCTCAGCTTTGAACTACCTTTTCTCCCTCGCCACCTTCATCCATAAACAGCTTGTACTCTGCAATTGTAAGGAAACAGCCACCGGTCCACATGTTATTCATGTGCACTTGGTAATCTGTTTCATGAGGAAATGTCTCTTAAATAATATTACCATCACATTATTTTTTGATAAGTCTGCATTGTTCATACATTTGGAAAGTTATCAAATTTAAAGAACATCTCGCTGTTCCATCACTGCTAGAAATAAGCCTAATGTTCCTAAATTTGGTCAACTTGGCTTAAATTGAGCAAAACATCTGCCAATGGGGTCATAAAAAATTCTTGGCTAGAATTCTTAAAACAAGCAATAAAGTCTATCAACTAAAAAACCCCAATGTGCCTTAAAACTAGACAAAATGCTAGAATTTTAGTAAACAGTACTTAGTACCAGAGGCTGCACTAGACATTTTGACAGATGAGGTCATAACACATTATTATCCATCATTTCAAATGTATTTTTTAATGATAATCAGACATATGTAGTATTTCATCAGCCATGCAATGAACTGGTGACATGTCCAGGGTGAACCTTGCCTTCGCCCATAAGCAGCTGGAATAGGCTCCGCCCCTGTGACCCTACTGAGGATACAGGGGGTACAAAGAATGAATTCATGAATGAATGAATTTAGTATTTAATGTCCAAAAACATGAAGCACTATAGCATTCTTTACAGGTGCTGTAGGGTTCTATACAGGTAGGGTTCTGTACAGGTGCTGTAGGGTTCTGTACAGGTAGGATTCTGTACAGGTGCTGTAGGGTTCTATACAGGTAGGGTTATGTACAGGTGCTGTAGGGTTCTATACAGGTAGGGTTCTTTACAGGTGCTGTAGCGTTCTGTACACATACGGTTCTGTACAGGTGCTGTAGGGTTCTTTACAGGTAGGGTTATGTACAGGTGCTTTAGGGTTCTGTACAGGTAGAGTTCTGTATAAGTGCTGTAGGGTTCTTTACAGGTAGGGTTCTATACAGGTGTTGTGGGGTTCTATACACGTAGGGTTCTGTACAGGTGCTGTGGGGTTCTATACAGGTAGGGTTCTGTACAGGTGCTGTAGGGTTCTATACACGTAGGGTTCTGTACAGGTGCTGTAGGGTTCTATACATGTAGGGTTCTGTACAGGTGCTGTAGGGTTCTGTACAGGTAGGGTTATGTACAGGTGCTGTAGGGTTCTATACACGTAGGGTTCTGTACAGGTGCTGTAGGGTTCTGTACAGGTAGGGTTATGTACAGGTGCTGTAGGGTTCTGTACGGGTAGGATTCTGTACAGGTGCTGTAGGGTTCTGTACAGGTAGGATTCTGTACAGGTGCTGTAGGGTTCTGTACAGGTGCAGTAGGGTTCTATACACGTAGGGTTCTGTACAAGTGCTGTAGGGTTCTATAGAGGTAGTATTTTAATTGGCTTTCAGAATTTTCCATAATTGTTTTAAAACAAATATTCTGCCAATGACAGAATCTTTAACACGGCCTCTGCTTAGTACCTGAAATAAAATTCCACTGAGTTGAGACAGAATGAGTTTAAATGTTGGATTTGAGTTTGTGACTGACCTGGAGATAATAATTTAAGTCTGAAAAGCAGAGGAACAAGAGGAAAACATTCTAAAAAGAAGCATTTGACAATGCCTCCTTCAACTGATCAAAGTTCTTCCACATCTGAGTCCCGTGTGTTCCCTCCTGAGGTCCACGCCCCCGGTGGGGTCATGTGACCCATTTGCTCCTCCTCCTTGTGGAACAGACATGGGTGTCCATGTTAAACAGCCTCAGAATCCACCTATAATCAAATAGATGTTCCTCCTGAAGCATCCATCTGGTGGTGAATGTGTGAACGTACGGATGTGGAATCTGTGTCCAAACATCTGAACTGAAGGTGGAGTTAGTCAGAAACACACACTGAACATGGAGGGAAGGAGAGGAAATGTCACTCTGTGCACTTAGAGGCCTGTAGATGGAAAACACAACATTTGAAGATGAGCATGAGAATAGTCTTTGAAAGAAAATACTTTTTCCAGCAGTTTGATGTATAAATGTTTGTGCTTGTTTCATGTCTATACAACATTCGACTGGACCAAGGAATTTATCAGTCGCTTTTCAAATGAGTCCAGGCTCGTGTTCAACTGTGGGATCATTTAGGTGATGGTTGAAGTCTGTAAATAACAATAAAAGCCTCGATAAAGTTAGTTTCTGTCATTTCTAAAGATTCTTAAATGTAGAAGTTGTTCAAATGGTTTCAGTTTAAAACTAAGGAAAACTCTCTGGATCCTTTGATGAATCATGTGGTAAATATTAACAAATCTTGTTATTGGTACAATCCAACTTCATATTAGCTGGAAAATCCTATTTAGAAAAAGTTTGATATTTAAAAAAAAAAAAAAAAAAAAAGAATATTTTTCATATTTAAAAATTTCTTGGCATGCTTTTTTTTCTATTTAGATGAACAATAAGACAAACATTCTGGTCTTCCTTAGAAGTCCTTTTTTGCAGTGCTAATCCTTTTGTAGGGTTGAAGTTTGGTGTTCTGTTGCTGCTGGCGGTCCACCTCTGTGTGCGCTTCCCCCTCATTTGCATCACTACGGTGTTTTTGAAGGGTGTGCTTTATTCCACTGAACTGCATCTACTTGGACTCTAATATTAACTCTGCCGTGGTGGGTTCGTCAGTCTGTTGGAGATGTTTTCATTTGAAGTTGCACGTACACAAATAAACAAATTGTCTTTTGTATTAGTTTGATCTGGTTAGTATTCAGTCACAGCCCAGACACGCTTCTTGAATAGTTTGGAATGGATGCAAAAAGACTGTCGAGCTCCACTTCCAGACATATTTCACACAAACCCAGGCTCTTATCATGTGCTCTCCGTCTGGTTTTCGAGCTTTGCTGGAATTTCACAGCTGCGTCTGTACCCAAATGGAAGCATTTTCTGAGCAATTTACAGCTTCACTTTCTCAAACTCTGTACTTCTACACACACATGCTTGACACATGTCCTCCTCGTCCTTGAAATTCATTGTGTGGCGACACTCCCCATCTCACCATCAAACCCTCTGACTCCACTTTAGTCCCACTGGCTCATGTTTCATTAAAATCATGTGTAATGTTGGCTTGAAAACATCTAATAAGCAGTATTCACCAACACAACAAGGCTACATTCAGCTCGATGATTTCTGGAAGTTATCTTCTCTAAAATAGAGTGGGGAATCCGCAAAACGTCAGCATGATAGATGTGCTGCTCTACAAACTAAAATGAAAAAAGTTCTAAATTACAGCAACTTCACTGTTGCTCTCATGTTTTCGCTTCAGTCTAGCAACAGTCATGCATGTAGAGATGTTAATTTGGATTCACAGAAACAAAGCCATGTATGTGCGCTCCACTTACCTGGACAGGACAGACCACTGCACCCTGTTCACTCTAGGGTCTGCCTCGCCTTTACTCCCATATGGAGCTTTCTTTTTGGAAATTGAACACTGTCAATAGGATCAACATGTGCTTTTGTTTGTTGCAGACACCAGCTGGGTTTCCATGACAGTTTTACCAAAATAACAGCCCTATTTGTCCAGTTTGTCCTTGTAGGTGTTTCCATGCTAGTGTTTCCTGTGTCTATGTGATTCTAGTCCAGTCTCATCTGTCCACATGTGTTCATTCTGGTCCAGTCCGTCTGTCCACATGTGTTCATTCTGGTCCAGTCCGTCTGTCCAC
>JAPTYQ010000023.1:39236084-39247901 GCA_029814465.1 Ostorhinchus cyanosoma
TCTCTCTCTCTCTCTCTCTCTCTCTCTCTCTCTCTCTCTCTCTCTCTCTCTCTCTCTCTCTCTCTCTCTCTCTTTTGTCTGAGTCCAGTGTTGGTGTTGGGCTTCACACCTTAGAACCTTAGAGTTTCTTCCCTTCAGTCGACAGGACTGAGGCCGTTGTTTTCAAAGTGCCAGGTTTAGTGTCACGCTCTCCGTTCGTCACAGATCCTGGAGTCGCTGCCAAGCACTCGGTAGTCGGTCCGTGTCCCTGCTCTTGTTTTACAATATTTAGATAAAAGGGTTGCCTAGCAGCCCTGCGGAACAGACTTTGCATGTGTTTATACATAATCAAACGGGAGTCTGCTTTGACTGATCACTTTAGTTTTGTACCGAGGCGCAGGTCTCAGCCTGCTTCAGATCTTTGTGTCATAGTTTTAATAGTTTTTCACCTAAGCATCCACAGGGGTTTACATGTTAAACTCTTGTGAGGGATGACTTATTTTAAGGCCAGTATCCACAGCGAAAGGATGGTTTCTGTCTGTAAATAGGAAACGGCAGGTCTGTAAATATACCATCAGGGTGGACTTTGGCACTTGTTGCTTGTGAACACAGTGCTAAGGTTTCCTAAATGAATAACAGAGCCTGTGTGAGAACGCCGTAGTCCACATGGGACGATCACAAGCACCAGCCCAGAATAGTCTGTTGTTGCAAAAGGTTAGAGGTTACCTTACTAGAGTGGCAAATGGAATATTAGAGCTGAACTGGCTCACTGGTTTTGTCTTTTGTCACCTTAACAAGGTTCTGGACCAACCGAACGTTGCTCCTCCTCTGTTGGCTCAGTTTGTGAAAGGCATTCTATTCGTCCATCACAAATGCCACTAAAGCAGCGGAGCATGAAGCTACACTTCAGCCCTTACTAGATTATCTGACCTTTATCTGAACGCTGCTGCTTTCGTTCGCTCAGTCTTTTTTTTCCCCCTCTTGTTTATCTTTTTGATGAAATCAACAATTTGACTGGTGTTTGAGTTTGTTTGAAATCCAAAGCTGGACAATGACACAAGGCCGTACGTTGGCCTATTTCTAGTGAAGGTATTGTCCAGCCCTCTGTGTTTACCACTGCTGGGAAAAGTGCCATTTACGATTTGGCGTTGGCCTCAAACAATAGGGCAGATTCCACGAGCTGTATTCTGTTGTTTCCCTCGCTCTGGGAAACTGCTCTTGGTTCCAGTTATTTTTGGAGCTTAGTGTGAATTGCAGATGATAAATGAAGTATTTCTCCTTCTGAAGGAGACCTCTGGCAATTTTGGAGACAGGAGGATCACAACAGTTTCGAAGGTGTGTTTGTGTGCACGTCTCACTGTGTCAGTCTCACACGTCGACTGTTTGTAGCTGTTTTTTTTGTTCACGATTTGACAAGTTTTATTTTTAGCTGCTGAATAACCATAGGCTGATGAAGCGTCTCCTTGACCCAAATGCAGACAAAGACGCTATGTACCACGGACAGTAGTGTCTTATACTACGGTACAGTAAGAAGAATGCATTTGATACACACAAACAACAAACTATTGTTTCATCCTATGTTTATTTGAAGTGTGAAGGATCCAACAAACTCTTTTCACAGTTCTCACTCACTCTCTACTTGTATTGGACTCATTTTCCTCGGAGGTAACTCAGGTGCTCTGTCTTCCTGTCATAGGAATATGACTGTGTAGTAAGTTAATTTTAGATCAATACAAAACATTGAACTTTGCTGTGGTGGTTCAGACTGCATTCCAAACCATTTATGAACATTTGCAGCAGGAGACTGAGACTGGCTCAGTTGTTTAGAACCCCACACCGTCCCTCTACACTGTAGTTTTCTACTCTGTGTATTCAGTGCTTTATCTGTCTTCCTACTACTAGTAACGGGACAAAGCAGGCTTCAATAATATATTGGACAGAAACAGCAGTGATGCTTGCACAGCTGTTAGAAAACATTTTAGGGAATCAAGGGGTTTTTTTTTAGGTTGACTTGGCAAATCCTGCAGAATATAAGAGCAGCAGACTGGACAAACCTGTATAATGAACATCTCTCATGTTGTTTGAGAAAAGTGATGTTCCTGGAATATCAGAACCTTAACACCGGCCTGTCTTCCGGCTTATCTGGTTGTGTCAACAGAGACCAGCAGGCGCTCTCTCAGCTTTAAATTCTGTTTATTTGTCTAGAGGGAACAGTCCTGCTGCAACCACTGCACCCCACACGTTTAAGCCCGTCAGGCCGGCCTCTGCAGATGACCCTCAAACGGTGGGTTTCTGTTGGGGCGTCCGGGACGCTGTTCCGCCTGTTAAACTTTGAGCCAGCTTCCCCAGTGTCATCACTGCTGTGGAATTTGGGATTTAAAAAAGCACAGAAAACACACAAAAGACCCTCAGTCTGCTTCTTTAGCCTTCGTGTTTATCAGTGGAGTCATTAAGGCCGTGGCTTGTTGTTTGTCACAAATGCTGCCTTTACAATTATATCGCAAACACATGGACAGATATGAAGGACTGCAACACAGACGGATCCGTTTCGAAGTGTGGGAAAGGCTCTTATGAAAGCCTGAAGCAGAAAAAGGATAAAGGCTCTGGTATGTGTGGTGTGGAATTGACTGTTTGGCCTCGGCTTTCAATGCCCCTTTATTTGCAGAGCTTCCCGCCCATTAAGTGCCGCTGCTCTAATCAGTCTGAGAGTCATCTTCTAATAGGTGGGCCTCATCATGGACCCCTCTGTCTTTGTGAGCAGTCAGACCATAAACACCACGCTGCTATGATTCCAGCCTCGCAGCACAAACACTTAGGTCTAGCCAGTAAAACAAATATGGACTGGCAATCGTTCACAGCAGCAACAACATTATTTACTAGAATGTTGGGCTCAGTTAAATGCATCCAATACAAACTCAAAGTGTGATTGCATCACCAAACACCAAATGTGCTCCCTCCTTGGCTTCAAAACACTTTGTTTGACATTTGAACATACTGTGAGTGAAACACTATGAGTTTATTGTTGTGTGACGTCATTATTGAGGTACAAAGTTCAATCTGCAGGTGGAATGTGTGACAAAAATAATTGACGTTTGGCTGTAATTCAATGTACAGGGTGTCCCAAAAAATGTGGCATCATTTCATCACCTAAAAATAAGTTTAAATTTGTTTGCTCTTTTTGCTCAAAAGTGTCCTCCTTTTTATTTTTGTAGTTTCAGGAACAGACATGTCGTTTCCTGTGACAGAAAAGGCGTTCTGTGTATTTAAGTACAAACTAGAAAAGCACTCGGAGAGCGCACACCTCCGCGGAGGCAGACCCCCCCCCGACCACCACCAAAATGTAACCATTTGTTCCTTGTGCCAGTATCAACATTTCCTGAAAATTTCATCAATTTTCATCCTTATCTTTTCGAGTTATTGGTCGAAATGTGTTTGTCGAGGGAGTGCCTCATTAGGGAAAGAGGTAATTAGGGAAAGAAAGAGAGGGAGTCGAACCACCAACATCTAATCAGTTCTTCCTTGGGCTGTTTGTGGCCTTCAGTTAAAATTTCATCAAAATCCATTGGTAACTTTTTGCATAATCCTGCTAACAGACGGACGGACAGACGGACAGATACACGCCGACTGTTACATACACCTTAACGCCTTTGGCGGAGGTGAACAAACAGTGAAATGTGAATGTGCGACAAGGATTTGGTAGGAAATATCATAAACAGGTACCAACAGGACAGTAGATTTGGACGAGGAATAAGAAGTTTGACGAGGAAGGATGTTCGTGTCGGGGGAAAAAAAAGCTCTGGACAGCCACAGTTTCAGAAGAGGTGGTAAATCAAGTTGGGAAACGTTTAGTTGAAGTCCAAAGAAGTCAAGGTTCTAACTTCGGAAGGTTATAAAATTACCCTCCCCCAGAATGTTATATTTGAAATTTGTAGCATAAAAGATTTTATGTCCAAAATAAAACGTATTAAATATAATTTCTCCAGATCATGTAATCACTTCAGTATGGACATCTGAAATTATGTCCTTTTTTTTGTATTTGCAGATGCTGGAAAGTATGAGCTAGACCATCTTATTTACCTGATTACAGCATGACATAAATATGAACGCCAAGGAAACTGGTAAAAAAGGCTACAAATAAACACTGCCTAGAACAAAGATACTGTCAGCGTCTTTCTACACCAAATACCTTTGTAATCAGATTACATGCACACACCAGCCTACATTTACTACACTGCTTTTACAAAGAGTGGAAGATGAATAGAAGTAACATGTCAGATAATACTAATACAATGACACAAGTTATTTGTCCTTCGGTATCAGCCCTGGACACTGAGCTCATGAAATGCCGTTGTATGTCACACCACTTCTTATGGCGCTTTCCGTGCTATGCCTACGCCTTTTTTGACCTTTCACATATTATTCGATGCCATTTGATCATGTGTCAATGTACGCCAACATCTCCAGTTCACATAACCCTAACCCTCAGTGCGCGGTATTTGATGCATTAGTTCAGGTTGGACGGGGGCGTGAACATACATTTGGAAAGCTTCTAATGCGGACAAATAACAAGCCAATCAAAAGTGGTGCATTTACATGAGTCATGATGTCCCGTTGGGCCCAGATACACAGGTTAAATTATTGTTGGTGCGTTATAAACGTGCCATGAACCCATCATAAAAGGCAGTGAATGACAAAAAATGTATACACACATTTGTTTGTTTTCTAGTTTAGGTCAGAGTTCATGATGTTCCCTTGAAGCTGACAGGCATGCAGCTAATTTGCATAGTTTCATATTTGGATATTAAGTTTCAAACAAGTCACATTATAACTGTAATACTGAAAACTGTTGTCACACACTGCTTATCATTTACATGGGTCATATTAAAGTCAGAGTGTTGTGGATACATATGGGCTGAAATTCAACCTTTAGTTGCTTCCGTCCTAAACATCGATTGAAATTGAGCAGTTTATCAGGATATGCTTTCCAGCCATACCGCCCAGACGATCAGATCCAGTTAATATGTGAGACCTGTGCAGAAGGTTCCCCTCTCATCCTTTATTCCCAGTGGCTTTAAAGTCTAAAAGCCTGAAGCGTGGACTCCACTGAGGTTCAGGCCGGATGGGTTGACAGCGTAGAGCCCCCTGACACATGGCAGATCATATGGGGACGGCCTCCATATCCAGCCTTTCTATGCTTTTCTGGTTGTTTAAACATCGAATGGACAGTTTGATGTTGCTGGTAACATTTTGGAGCTAGATTACACAAACGGGTGTCAGCCTTAAGTGACTGTAGAAGGAAACAGCTGTTGTTTTGGGTGAGCGGTGTCCAGGAGGGTCACACTGGAACCCTGGCAGACCTGACTGGTACCGCAGCCCCTTGTGTCTATTTCTGAGGCTGCGGATGCACTCGGGGGATCAACTTGGCGCCTACGTGAGCTGCGACTGTGGGCATGTGTTGGACCTTCTGATCAGCACAGGTAGCCTGGACAGCTGCTTCTGTCCACAAACAAGTATGATGGAGAAGAAAGGCTTTTCTGTCCCCGGAAAACTGGGAAAAGATCCAAACCAACAGTAGATCCTTGTGACACTAATGCCCCCCCACTGGCATTTTTGTCTCTCAGAGATAGTAGGCTAAAGTTTAGGGTGGGATTCTGATCGAGATGGAGAGAAAGGACGCAGCGTTGCCAAGGCCCTCAAGTGGTCATTATGAAAGCCCGAACAGGAGAAGTTTGATTTATTGGATATTTTGTGGCTGTGATCTAAACATATACTGTGAAGCAGAGCCTGGGGAAATGACTCTGCTTCTTTGCAGTGTTCATGTTCCCACGTGGATTTGCTGACACAGTTAAGGCCCACATTAGGGAACTAGTTCAAAGGAGACATACAGGAGCCCACTGAAGGCTAGCATGACCTGGATATTCGGTTCTACAAAGATACAGTCCTTACTTGTTAATCAGATGTATTCATTGATGCTGATTGTACAGGTGGCTGTAACGGTGTCGAATGTGTCGTAACAGTGTGGCTGCACACTTTTGATTGAGCGCAGATACAGTGGTGTCTAATGTTCATCAAATTTAGATTGTGGTCTGCTTCTTGTTGTTAGTTGTCCTCCTTCGCAGAGCTCTTTGCTTGTGGACTTTTCTGTAAACTAGGTTGGGTCTTTGGTTGTCTGTGTTCTCCTTTTCTCTTGGCCTCCACCTCCCTTTTTGCTGCCCCCCCCCCACTCTCTCTCTTTTTCCCTCTGTATGTATTGTGCTGAGTCGGCTGTTGTCAGTCTGTGATTGTAGTTAAGCTCAGTGATTTTTGCGTTTTTGCACTGGGAGCGTATGGTTCTCTTTGGGCCCTGCTGACTCCATGCCTGGTGTCTCACAGAGCGTGTCCACCTGTCTCCTTATTCACTCCATCCTCCGCTAAAGAGATGACATCACTGCTTGCAAACACCCATGCAGATGGCTTCATGTAGGGGACATGAACACTGACACTGTCTCCATATGGGAAAGGGGGCATTTTTGAGCCTCTCAGTCTGTCAAACAGTGTGAGTTGTTTATCGCATGTCAGATTGATGCGTACTGAAGCGTGGCCGTTACAGCCTCTGAATCATCATCCTTTCCTGTTGGTGAATAATCCATTGTCAATTGCAGCTTGAAAAAACACTCTTTCCTTTGCTCTGTCTTGTCATTCAGCTCTGATTGGGTGGAGATCCTGGAGCCACGCTCTCGTGAGCGTATGTATGTGAATTTGACTACTGGCGAGTGCGGCTGGGAGCCCCCCCCAGGTGTTCCAGTCCGCCAGGCAGACGGAAACCAGTGGTGGGAGCTGTTCGACCCCCACAGTGGGCGCTTCTACTACTACAACTCTACCGGGCGCCGCACCGTCTGGCACCGTCCCCAGGGAGCTGACATAGTGCCGCTGTCCCAGCTTCAGGCCATGAAGCGCTGCAACGACGCCAAGAGAGCTGGAGCGGGTGTGGAGCGACACCACCACGGGACCACGGGGAGCATCAGCAGCATGGGGAGCCAGGGCCGCTGCACCCCCCTGCCCGAGCAGGATGGAGACGACTCCCTACCCAGAGCCCTGGAGCGCAGGGACGAAGCTCCCAACCCTGAGCTGGATCCGTCAGTGGACAGCAGGTCACAGGGGGACGGAAGCAGCACCGAGCACAGCAGCGAGGGCAGCAAGGAACCGGCGAGGTAAGGCCGACGAAGCAGGGCGTTTGAAGGAAGGCAGACTAGTGCTGAAAGCAAAAAACACTCTGTTTAAATGGAATTAATAGCACAATCAAAAACTGACACCCCCCCAGTGGTAATGGTTCATGCTAGACTAGAATACATGGGTTTGTACAGTTGGGTTGAATAAGAATAAATGTGCACAGGCCAAAGTATAAAAAAAGAACATTCTGGAGGTCACAAAGATTTAATACTCATGTCTGTACCAGAACATTGTGGATTTAAATGATGACACGATAGTCTGTTTTAACTTATTTAAAGTTCACTTTAGTATGCCATATAAACATATACAAACAGTATTTGTTTAAATCAGTTGATGTCATGCAGTATTTCATTTAATTAGAACCAGCTTAATTGGACAAGTATGTGAACACATACAAGGCATTTTTTCAATTTAATCTGGCCTTTTTCAGCTCCTATAAATCAAGGCTTTATTCATTATATCTGGGGAAAAAATTGAAGTTGAAACTAAATTAAAGTTAAAATTCCCCAAAACGAAAATAGAAATACTCATGGTTCTGTCAGTAACTGGAATTGTAAAAAGAAACCCATAGCCTAAATCCAGATAAAAGTCAGTGACTTAAGGGCAGACCTGCAGTCGTCTCCACTGTACGTCTGGAATGGGATTTGTGCTTAATCATCAGTAGATCGTATAACCAGCACAGAAGTGAGGAAATGTGATAGTCATCACAGCATGTGGTGGACTGAATTGTAATGACTTTCAAATGTGTTTGCTTGGAGAACTCTTGGGATTATAATGACCTTTTACCAGTCGGGTCAATCTCAGACCGTTTTTTTCTTCTGGGCTCTCACTTATCTGAACTTTCCATATGTTGCATGTTTTGTTGTTGTAGTTTGTGAACCGTGTTCAGGCAGTCAAGCAAATCACTACCAAATGGGGACAGAAGGCAGTCCCTTCCATTACAGTTCGCAACCTTCTGCCTCCAGCTTCCACTGTTGGGGCCAAACGACCTCCAACAGTAAGTCATTCAGCCATCCCATCATGTGTTTGGAGTTGTGGTCGAGCGTCTCTTCTCTTGAAGCTGGATTCCACACATGCCATTCCTGTTTCCTCTGGCATGGGGCCACAGAGGCCAGCTTAGTGTCCTTCTGTCTGCTCACCGCTGCTCTGCTCCAGCGCTCGTTTCGTTTTCCTAAAACAAATTTGGGCCCCAGGCCACCGAAGACTGTAACTCCTCTTATGGGTGAGAGCTTAAACGCACATGCATGAGAGGCATGTGAGAGAGTGTTGTCTGTGGTTAATAACAAGCAGAACCGCTACATTCCAGCCGCCTACAAACAGGGCCGGACCCTGCTGGGTTTCAGAGGCTCTGCCACGGTGACGCGGACTCTCTGGTTTCTCCTCCATCTTCTGGTACCTCACCTTGACCATTAGGAGGGCTCTCCTCTGACCCACCAGTGGGGGGGGGGGGGGCTAAACTCCCCACAGGGTCCCTCAGTGGTGACTCAACCTTTCCCAGCACCTTTTCTGTCTCCCCTGAAAACAATGGCCAGCTGTATTCCTCAGAAGGTGGCTGAGGAGCCCTGAGCCCACGGGGCTGATATCCTACTTAGCCATATGGCCGTTCAGATGCTCGACAGCCGCCATGTCTTAGCAGGTCATTAGAAACCAGAACAAATGCACCCAGTGAGGCCGCAATGTGACGGCTACAAATGGATGAAAACAAACTCAGGCGTGTTTGTCCTTTTTCTTAATTGATAATGACAACGATCGATGGAGAAGAGCAAACAAGGGAGTTTCAGTGAGCAGTTGGAAGCGTCCCGGTGGTTTGAGGTTCACTAATTGCTCTGTCCCACCCCGAACAGAAGAACGTCAGGGGCTTTCGTGGTAAGAATAGAGTTCTCTTCCTTTTTTTAAGTCAGGCTTTTTCCGGTCATAACTTTGCCAGTTCCATAGGGTAAGCATTTTTTTTAGTTGATATTCCTCAATGTTTCGTTTCACTGTCTGAGCTATTTTAAAAAGGTCTTGTTTTGGTTTTGTCGCTGAAATTGGAGTGAAGATGAAAAGTTATTAACCTGTGACTTTTAAAAACAACACTGTTCTTTGTGAGGATGTGACAGTCTCAGTTCTTCCAACACCAGGTTGTGTGTCATACTATTAATAAATGTGCTCATAGGAGATAGAAGAGTTTCCATGCGACACACCCTACATGTTATTCTAAGCAGAGGTTTGCAGATGGAGTTTCCTTTCTCTGTGTGTTTCTCGCTCTGCGTTTATCTGTGTTCGAAGTCTGAGCATATGAGCTCAAATCTGTTACTCATTCACCAACTGTTTTCACACGTCCTGGGAATTTTCTAGTACTGACAGTCTGTGGAGCTCATCAGGGAAGTACCGTGTTCTCCAGGTGTTAACATGCCAGTCACATGACACTTTGGGGAAGTCGAGCTCCAAGACGAACTCATTATTATTGATAACATAAGACATGTACCAGATTCCACGCCCCTTTCAGTCTGTCAGCGCACGTATGTCTGTGTGTTATCAACCCGGTAACACCGTACATGTTGGTAGGATCTGTGGGTGGCTCTCTTTGACGTTACAGCAGACCTGCTGGGGTTGGGCAGACAGAGTCTGCTGAGGACACATGACAGCGTGGTGTAAGACAAGCCCAGTGATCCTAGGTGGTTCACATCAGGGTCACAGCTCTCTTTTGTCTCAGGGGCCGGCCTGGGGTGTGTAATGGGGCACTAAAGGGAACAAAGGCCCTCACTTAAACCAAACTGTGCCTCAGGGTCGACTCTGCTTTCTCTAAGCAGGAAGTCTAGGTATTTTGAATAGAGAAGGACACTAAATGGCATGTGCGTGCCCTCTCATTTAAGCCCAGTAATGATACAGCAGAGCACCGGCATTCAGCCTATAGCAGCAAGGCTGACATTAGACACTTACAACTCGTCTTCTCTGACTGTTCGTTGGGTTTCAATGCTTTTTGAAAAGATTTAGAGCACACACACAGATTTGGGTTCTTCCATTGGTTATTTGTGTACTATCTAGTTCAGTCTTCACATTAAAGCAGTGACAAGACATTGGGTTGATAGTTTAACTGCTCAAAGATATTCCCCAAAGTTTGACAAGTGTGTGACAACCTATGCAAAACAAAACAGAACTTGAAATCTTTCCCTTTAATTTTTGTTTCTGTTTCTATTTTGAGGATGTTTTTAAGGGATTTAAAAAAAAAACACACACCTGTGAAAGCAAAAGTATGAAACCCCCAAAACAAAACATATTCTGCTTATAGCGTTGTCTGTGTAGCTGTGAGTCATGTAGGAGAAAGCACAGCGAGGTTTCTGTAGGAAGTGTGGGGGTGTCTTCTGAGTAGATTAGGTTTTAGAGTTTTAATGAGTCACACATTGTCTGCGTGTTTACGGTGCACAGGCCTCTTGCTTTTCATCTACTGCTACTCTGAGGACCAAGCCACAACATTTTTATACTCTGGAAAGACTTTTATCTCCACGCTCCTGGTGTGGTAAGCTCATTTTTCTGCTCTTTCCAGATGCTGTTTTAAGTCGGACTGTAATAGTTTTTTCCCCTTTCTTTTTCCTCTGTGAAAAAGTTGCACTTTGAACTCCTCCTCCAGTTATGTGTCTAAGTGCTTCGGTCTGGTTCGCAGTGACAATAACTTTATTTAAGTTTTTATCTCAACCACGTTTCTCTGTGCTCGGCGTTGGACTCACAAATGCAAAGTCTGTGGTGTTTTCCTGATCTAGATTACAGAGTTCCAGTTTTCTGCGTCACTGGAGTGGTGTCTCCAAAAAGCTCCTTTGTTTTACTTTAGAGATCATTTAAAAGCTGCTTCTACAATAAGCCGTTCTCTCCCGCTCTCTGTCCTTGTGGTGACGTAGAATATGGCCCGTGTGTTGTTGAAGAACCAGTAGCACCACATGAAGTAGCCTGGAGCTGCTGCTCTGATTCGCTCAGCTGACTCATAGGATACACAGGTGTTTTTTGTTCACGGTGCCTTTAGGGCTTTTACCTTCAGCCTACGGTTGTGCGACATGATGATACTTATCATGTGACTGAAGATCTTCTAGTGTTTCCCATTATGCTCTATCGTTTATTTTGCACTCCAAGGCAGTACTTTTGGTCGTTTGCATGACATCTTCTGTTCTTCTTTGCGACATGTGTTACATGAACGCAACTCAACCCGACATGGGAGGGTGAACGTGACACTGAATAGGGTGGGACTCTGACCAGCCAAGACAAAATTAGGAGCTTCTACCTAAAAGATGGACTACTTCTCTCTCATAGATCCCATTTTTGGTAGAAACAGTCTGACTCTGGCCACAAATCTGTACTTTGGAAATTATGCTACCGACTGGTCCCCACAGTGGACCCAAACACTCCTGGAAGCAATTGTAGTTCAGCATATTTTCTATTTACGATTTGTTATATTTTGTTTTTATATTGCAAGCCTCTAACCCAGTGGTAGCATTCTTTTTTGTCCCTGACCTCATTTTAACGTCACACATTTCTGTCGACCCCACACATTCAAAACAGAGACTTTTTTTGGGGAGGGCGCAAATTAATTTATTTTGATCCTGTAATAGTTTGTATCCTCTGTTTCAAATCCAGGTTAATTTCAGACACATTTATTCT
>JAPTYQ010000023.1:39249603-39260422 GCA_029814465.1 Ostorhinchus cyanosoma
TACCACAGTGCTTCAGTTTGAACATGTGACACATAAACAGTACCACAGTGCTTCAGTTTCACACTCACAGTTTGTCTGTTATCATTGGGATTGTCTCTGTCAACTCAATTCAGATTTTTTATTAGTAATTGCACGTTTCATTTTTTAATTTATATTTTTTATCAATTACTAGAAATTTCATGTGACCCCATTTGAATTCCAGGTAACCCCATGTGGAGTCCTGACCCCAAGGATGAAAAATACCGGTCTAATCCATCCATTTTTATGAACTTCTTTTTCCTCATTAGGTTCATGGGGGTGAAGGAAGGGTACGCCCTGGATGTCTCGCCATTTAAACGCAGGGCAAACATCTAATTAAAAGGAGAAAAAAAATCTAATATGATCCAGGCCTTACAAAATAAGGGGGCCTTTCCATGCAGTGATGTTACATAAACTACTGAATAGAAAATGACTTCGGTTAGGATCGGAGGTTTAAATCATTACACATTTCTTCTCAGACATCGTTTTCTACAAACTCTATTATTTCCTGCCTTAAATGTTGTCATGTTCTGAGTGGAGGTTTGAGTTTTACTCATGTCATCCAGACTGTGTGCTGTAATGACATCTGAGATGCACTTTTAAATTCCAGAGGCAGGTCTTTGTGGAATCCAGTTGGGTTTGGCCTCATCCTGCCACTTGAGCGCCAGTACTAGTGGCAGTCCTGTGGTGGGGCCTGGCACTCCTCACAGGGTCGGGCTGTGGATCCACAGACATGCACAGCTGGTAGACATGTTGGCTCAGAGGAGGGAGGTGTATCTCTTCAGCTGTTGCAGGACAGCTGCCTCTGGAGGTGTTGGACAGCAGCTATGTGGCGTCAAGCTTCGCCTCAATTTTATGCTGGGCGATGTGGGGTTTTTTAATGTTCTTGGGCAAATTGTTCAAAAGTGAACATAGCTGAAGTGGATGTGTCATTGTCCTCAGTGAATCCTCTTTGTCGACTGTGTTTCCTTCCTCTACGTAGGGCGCTGTGATCCTATTGGTCTTCCCTTTAAAGTGTTTGTGCCACAGAAGATTGGCCTATGCGACCTCATTTCCTCTTCCTGTTCAGTCAGTGTTAATAATAACCTCTGTTTTTCAGACCCTGCTACTCCCAGGGGGTGCATTTAAGAACTTCCTAATCCATATCGCTCCCCATCCTCTGAAGTGACTCAGCTGATAGCTTTTCCAACAGCAGCAGTTATTCCAGGCAGGAAAGAAAGAAGAGATAGAACATGTGCTGACAGGAGTGTCCCCATAGTATATTTAGCTGGTTATTGAGACAACCTGACCAGAAGAATTTTCAGAGTGGTGCCTGGAATATCTAGGACTGTGTGTTCACGGCGAGAGCTGCCAGACTAATTGAAATTTGCTGACCGTTAAGTTGATTTGCTGCCCTAGAGGCCAATCAGATTACCCTGGCGATTTCTGAAGGGGCCTCTAACTTCATTTTATCTTTCATTTCACAACGTTAAAGCTTTCACATGCAAGCTTAGAAAGAGGGGGTTTGTTAGTGCATTTCTCAGAATACCATAGGTGTGTCCTTGTCCACTGCATGTGCCTGTGAAAACGCTCAAATGGAGTTGATGACTCTGCAAACAGCAAAAGATCCATTCAAATGTGGAGGAGTTTGTTTTACTCCCACAGATCATGACCATTTCATGTCTTTTCATGTCTTTTCTTAACCTTTGAGTTAAATTGCTGTAGACTTTACCCCTCCTTTAGCTAACATTCAGCAAACACCTGACAACCAGGTAACACACCCTTCCTAAACAGCTTTCATTACTAGGCTTAAGTCCGGGCCTGTTCAGGGTTACGTAAGAGCCGACTGTAGCGGTTGAAGATGGCTCCTTCCTCTCATCTTTCCTTCCCTCCACTCAGTCGCTGTTGTTGAAGGAGGCGTCTCCGTGACGATGGCACAGCCGTGCATTGTGTGGGGCTCCCCACACTGTGGCAGAGGCCCCTGAATGAGCTCTGTGGAATGCCAGCCTTCCCGCTCATTCCCTCGCTGCACTCTCCCACGACTAATCCCACCCTCTCTCATTTACACATGCTCACCCCCACCCACCACCATCACCATCACCACCACCAAACGTTCCCCACTCTATGCTGTTGTACTCTCTCACCATTGAACCGTCTTTGTCTCTGTTTTGATCCCGGGTTTGTAATCACACTACTCTTCGGTTGACCCTGGGTTTATTGATATGTGAGTGTTGCTGGAACTGTGTAATAAGATTACAGGCTTTGGATAGAGATGGAAGGCTGTTTCTGTACAGCCCTACTATTGGAGTTGGCTGCGGGCCTCCATGCAATACTGATGATGGTTGCACCACACTCCCTGCTGACATCTAACATAATGTGCCAACACTGGAGGGGGTGAACATACTAGACCTTTTCTGAGCCTGGCTGGGACAATAGCAGGCAAACAACACAGACAAAGCCTCATGAAATCCTTCTTTTCCAACACTGGGAGCTGGAGCGCTCCTCACAAGCCATTGAGTGGATTCCATTCCAGTCCCTAAAGGAGAGGTGTTTTACTATTGTTATTTGAAACATTATTAGATTTCATTTAGTTTTAATATGGAGGGCAGAATTAATACTGAAGGCTGAGGTTTTTCAGAGTCTGTGCTTGTTTGGACAGGAAGTTAAAGCCTTTGGGGTTACTGTGTTTTAGAGATATTGAATTTTGTTTGTATTATATCAAAAATCTAGCAAAGCTGTTTATAAACCCCTATTATTAAGGTTTAGCTCTTTCTTCCGCTCAGGCTGCAGTGTGTGAACTTAGCATTTGGCATTTCCTGTTTGCATATGGGGAAGTCCTGTCTCAAAGCCTCCAGAGGACCTCTTTGAACAGGAAGTAGTGGACACATCGATGTCAGGGTCAGCCCCCATAAAAAAAAAAAAACCCCAGAAAGAACATATAGAAGACAGATTTACACGTGAATCCAACTGATTGTTTTCATGTGTTTGTGAACAACAACTTTTGATTTGCTTTGATAGTGTTGTAAGCATTTGACTATGTGATTTTACGTGTGAGGTCTTCTGTGTTTTTCTCAGCAGTTTCACTACAGGAAACCCTTGATGTGTCATGTGTGAGCTGTTCCTGCCGTAGCACTCCAGTGCTAAATGGTCAGCTGGCATCAACTGCTGAGGTGGTAACGGGTTTGTAGCATTCGTATCACCACCTCCTGTTTAACAGAAGTGGTGTGAGAAAACATACAGTGTTTCAAAGAGCACAAACAGTGGCTTCTCACCTTTACAGCTGTCACCCATCATCCCCCTCCTCACAGCCCGTATAACCACACACTCACACCCACTTGTAACAACTAAACAGCGGTGGTTTTCTGGCCAGTCCCATCCGTCAGAGCTCCTTGTCTTCACACGTGTCTGTCTGTCTGTCTGTATGAGAGTTGCAGTAAACTGTCTTGGTTGAGGTGGGGGAGATTTGGCGCTTTCCCAATAGCAGTGTTTGTGGCAGACTGTCCTGGTGTAGTTCCAGGTGGCTCATATCCAGCTGTTTGTTAGCAGGCCCTACCCGGATAGTGAATCTGTGGGTCCGTTTGAAGATGAGCCTGTTTACATTCAAACCACAGAAGTGGTGTGAGTCACTCTATAGACCACGGGTGGCACCGGGTCCTGAGAGAAAGGGGGGGGGCCTTTAGCTAAGTGGACTGAAGGAAGTTTGCCGTTGGCCTGATGACCTCAGGGGAATTGTTTGTGCATTGTCCCAGGGAGTTTAGGGGAGGAGAGGCCGCCTCTTTCCCTCCCCCTCCCCCCTCGCCGTCCTCTTCCTGCCGTTACAACCCAACTCTCAGCTGAGTCGTAGTGCTCCTGGAAAAGGGAAGCCTTTGAACACAGACCTGTGTTTGTTTGGATTTACAAGGACAGAAGGTGATAGGCTTTGATCTAATTAATTACCCCACTGAATGTTAAGAAGACAGGCTTGAAAAGACGAAGGTAAGTCTACCTTGCCGGAGTTAAAACTTACTTACCTGTTTAACTTTTGATTAAGGCAGAAAGTGTTGACCCTGTATGTTCAGACTGTGCCATGTGTCGTGTCCTACTGTGGCCAGCTGCCAACTGCATATAAATAATGCCCGCTTTAGAGTCATGTTTTTGATCAGTTGCAGATTGAAAAGCCCTCATTTCACAAGGAAGATTATGAAGTGACAGCAGAGTACGGGGCCACGTGACCAGATTGATGGCAGATTGTTTTACATTGGTGAGATTAGGAGTGGGCCACAGGGTTTGAAGTTAGCCCAGCCACTCACCCAAAAGGAGACGAATTAACCTTCTGACCCACTGAAGATCTTCTCAGCTATGAACTTCTATCCAGACTTCGCAGATCAGCTACTTTTCATACTCAAGACCTCTTAGTCACGCCTTTGGTGTTTCAGTGACATGTATTGCTCTCCTCTGTATTTTTAGGTACTTGGTTTGTGCACACACACACTGGCATTTTTGTCTCATGGTTTTGGCAAGGCTATTATGACTGCCAGACTAAAAATGGAGTTAAGTCGTTGGAGGTCAGTGAAATGTTTAGAGAAGAATTTGTGACTTGCTGCTGATTTTCCCAGTACTGTCAGCCTTGAGTTTTTTTGAAACAGATTACATTTAGAACACGGTTTAGTGCCTGTGCTGTATTGTATAGATATGATAGTGCTCTAAGATCAGTTTGACACATCAGATGAAGATATACGCTGATATACATGACATGTCAAGAAAAGAAGCATTTCTATACATACTTATGTATAATATAAACATCATTAGTACACTGCTCAAAAAAATAAAAGGAACACTATAATAACACGTCCTAGATCTGAATGAATGAAAGATTCTTATTAAATACTTTGTTCTTTACATAGTTGAATATGACAACAGCATGTGAAATTGATTGTCAATCAGTGTTGCTTCCTAAGTGGACAGTTTGATTTCACAGAAGTTTGATCAACTTGGAGTTGCATTGCGTTATTTAAGTGTTCCCTTTATTTTTTTGAGCGGTGTATCTATAGTAGATTGATTGATAGATTGACCCACAGTTGGGTAAAATTAAAAGGCCATGGACTCATAACATTTACCACATAGTACAAAATACATATCATCATTGTGGACTCTGCTACAGACCCTTGTAACATCAGTGCATCAGCCTAATATCAGATTCAAATAAAGTTCTCATAAAAACTCACAACAGCAGGAACCAAACAGTTCCTTAAATGTTCAGTCAAACACTAAGGCATCATCATTTACTCACTAAAGGAGCTTTTAAGTCCATTACAGACACTATGGAGCAGATGGTCTTTTAAAGACAGAACAGTTTGAATGTTGGTCCATAATAATGTCTGCTGAGTCCAGGCTCAGTTCAACCACTGAACCAACCTTTTGAATCAGTTTGTCCATCCTGTTCCTGTCTTCCACAGTGATGCTCCCACCCCAACACTGTACAACATAAAACAACACACTGACCCCACAACTCACCAAGTCTCACAGACTGAGGAGGATTTCAAATATAGTCTAAAACCCAGGTTACAGTGGGGTGACTTCAAACTCAATAACTTATGTACTGAAATATGTAGCTGTATTGTATTAAAAGCACTAGAAAAATCCAAAACCATGACTGGAACAGAGCTGCTCGTGGTTTCCAGGGGTTGGTAGATAGTGTAGAGTATCTCCAGTAAAGCATCATCCACACTCAACCCTTCCTGTAAACAAACTGTAGTGGGTTCTGGAAAGAAGCCCCTTGTTTCCTAAACTGACAAAGAACAACCCTCTGAAAACATTTCATAATCGGCAACAGGTCTCAGATTAGACCAGGTACAGCTGACATTGACTCCTGTTTTGTCTCCCTCTGTTTGTCTTTCCTTTAGGGATGGTTCCCAAAGGTGGCAGCCTGTCCCTGGCTCTAAGGCAGCCATGTTGGTGAAGGTGAACAGTATGAGCCGTGGCCAGCCGACCCCGACCTTAGTGCATCAGCAGCCTCAGCACAGCACACAGGCCAAGGCCAACACATTCACACTGCATCCCTGCAGCAGCAAGGCCCAAGGGGGGCACTTAGGCTCCACACAGGGATATAAGACTGCCCCCTCTGGAAAAATGGCAGCTGACACACGCCAAGCTCATCACCTGAGAAAAGCTAGCAACGGCAGCTTCTGTTTGGTGGCACCGGACAGTAACCATCCCAGTCCACTGCTTCAGAGGGCCCAGACCAGCACACCACGACCTGTCTCCCCTCAGTATGGCTGCACTGCCCCAATCTATGATGAGCCAGTTTCCGAGTGCCCCATATACGATGAGCCGCCCACAGACATGGAGGTCGAAGCTGCGCACATGTATAATGGGCAGCCTTTGTCTCGTCTGACCCCTACTCACAGCTTACAGAAGCCCAGATACCTTCAGCACCCAGGTCCAGGGGCCAGGCACAGGAGGAATCCCTCTGCCTCTGACTACAGCCCAGCCGGTCTGGAGTGCATCAAGCACATGGTCAATGTAGATCCAAAACAGGGCCTTGTATCTGGCTCTCCTGTAGCCACCCGAACGCCTTCCCCTATTTCCAGACAGGATCCAACCTTAGCCCAGCCTCAGCTGCATCCACCCTCCCAAGCCCACTCTCTGCCCCAGCCAAGGGGACAGCTGAGGGACAGAGAGCCAGGGACCCAGGGCCCGAGTACACTGGATAAGAAGCAGAACTGGCGGGTCCTGGAGGCCACTGTCCAGCGTGCCATGGAGGCACGACACAGTAGGCAGAGCAGCCAGGCTTCACAGGACTTTCCCTCATCAACCCCACAGACCACAGCAAACTATCAGGACTCTGGTTATTCCACTGGCCCTTCCCCAAGTCTGAGGAGGAAAAGCAGGAGGAGGGTGGGAGCCGGTGGGGGAGCAGGAGGCAGACCGGGGTCAGTGGGGAGCAGTGGGGAGCTGTGCGCCCTCAATGAGAGACTGATGGCTGAGATGAGGGAGGTGGTGAGTCGCTCCAACACTATGAGGGAGGTGCGAGCTGGGCTGGACCCAGAGATGGGGGAGAGGGGGGTCGTACCTCGGACCCGCTCCCCTGCGGACTCACTCAGGTGGTATGGAGGAGGAGGGGGAGAAGGAGGGTCATCGGGCAGGTGTGCATCACGAGAGGACCTCACTGGGCCCGCCCGCTCGTTGGGTCGGGCCGGTAACCTTGCAAACCCTGCCCTGGCCCCTTTGGAGATACCTGGAAGGCAGAAAAGGACATATGAAAAGGTGGACACGCTGGACATGAGTGTGAACAGCCAAGCCAGTCTGTCATCACCAGAGACCCCAGGGCCACCCTCTCAGGTAACCTCTGCACCTGCCCATGTGGGCGTGTCTCTGTATTATTGTGTGAATAAATGCAAGTAGTTATCTCTTTTTGGGGGGACATTTTAGCCACTTATCACAACATTTTGAGATAAGACTTGGACTGTGTTCCAAATCTCATACTTTGGGACAAATAGCTTCATCACAACATTGTTCCTTGAGTTTACTTGATCTTACTCTTATTGTAGACCTGCTCTAGGCCATAGCACAACATTTAAACCAAAAGAAGCTTGTGGTTGAGAGCACAGCCCCAGATTGTATCAGGTTCACACTCATAGTTAGTCAGTGTAGAGCAGGGGTGTCCAAATCCAGCCCTGGAGGGCCGGTATCCTGCATGTTTTAGATATTTCCCTCTTCCATCACACCTGGAAATCATTACATCATTATCAGGCTTCTGTGTGATAAGCTGATCATTATTTGAACCAGGTGTGCTGGAGGAGGAAATATCTAAAACATGCAGGATACCGGCCTTCCAGGACTGGATTTGGACACTCCTGGTGTAGAGCATTGTGGGTAGGAATAGCCAGAGAACATTGAGTCTTGCATGCCAGATGCAGTAGGATGGAATTTTTGTCCTATTGTATTTGAAGTAATACATGTCCCAATGGAAGTATTTGACTGACATTTGAATTGGTGTGGTAGTGTAGGGATTAAACATGAAGCTAGAATAAGAGGATGAACTCTGTTAGTGAGATGTCCTCACAAAAGTAGAATCAGACGTGTATGTGTGTGTGCGTGTATGCGCGTGTGTTTATGTGTGTGTGCGTGCATGTGTGTGTGAGTGTGTGTGTGTGTGTGTGAATGCGTGTGTGTGTGTGTGTGTATGTCTGTGTGCATGTATGCGCACGTGTGTGTGTGTGTATGTGTGTGTGTGCGCGTGTGTGTGCATGCGTGTATCTGCGTGTATGTGTGCGTGTGTGTATGTCTGTGTGCATGTATACGTACGCATGTGTGTGTGTGTCCGCACGTGTGTGTGTGCACGCGTGTATGCGCGCGTGTGTGTGTGCGTGCATGCATGCATGCGTGTGAGACACAGTGAGAAAGTTTGTGTTAAAAACAAAATGGTAACTGTGAGGGAATGCTCTTGGCTAATCCGCTGTGATGACACTTCCCTCTCTGATTAAGGGCTCAACTTTGCGTCTTTTATTGTTGTGTGATCTGTTTACCTCAACAGGTTTGCTTGGATAAAAGTTTGTTTGGTCTGGAATTGCCTCTTATGGCTGATGGCTCTCCAGATTTTCTATCAAATTAGAAAAGAATTCAGTCTCACTGTGTCAAATGAGGCTGAGCCATGCCTGAATAAAAGTGTTATTATGGGACTCTTTAAGCGGCTGCTTTTGAATCATTTAGTGTGTCTAGTCCTCAGAGAGCTGTAATTGGAAGAATGAACAGATTGTTTGGCTGAGCAGAAATATTTCTCTTCACCATTGGGGCAGATTAGATATTTTAAATCCTAGACAATACAATAAGGGGTGTTATATTGTGACTTTGCAGAATTATAAAGAGACGTGTGGATGGGCCTTAGTGAAAGCTCATTTTGACGTCAAGGCTCCTTAGGAAAGGTCCACATGATTTAAGATAAAAGACCCATTTGACTCCAGAAACTGAATTGTATATGTGGCTTGTGGAGAACATTTTAAGATGTACTCAAATCTTTAAATCCCCCCTGGAAGCAGAATAAAACCCTATAGTTGGTTATATTACAATGTTCTTTTCTAAAGCAAATCCCTCTGCATCTGTAGAATAATAAATGTGCAATTCAGTGGAGCATTCTGGGATGTTCAACTGAAAGAAAATCTGATGTTATAAGAAAATAACATGAGGTATTTTGTAAGAAATGCTGCCTGCCTTAAATGCATTAGTGTCCCCAGGACATGAGGTCATGGGCAGAGTGGGCACCAGTGCCACTTCATGGCCACAGTCCCAGCTTTACCTGTCATCCTCTTACCCCGTCCATCTGCCCTGCGCTCTAGGTACTGTATACTCATATGCCAGCTCTGCACTTGGGTACCTGATGGGCCACGCCAGGCCAGAGAGATTCAGGACACGGCTTCCCTCGGTCAGGAAGGAGGACTGCTGTGGCCCATATGGTCCCAGCTTGGCAGGGACATGAGGAGGTAGAGGGGAGGCAGGCTGGTACCGAGGCTTACTGGTACCACTGTACATATTAGACAACAGCTATGGAGTCCTGACCGGGCCCCCTAAGTCTGTCCTGGAATGTTCCTCGGACCTCCTGGAATATTACTCGCATAGTAACAGATTACGGCCGCTATGCAGGAGCAGTTCTGTTTTCCATATTTGAACATTCTGAACACAGTTAAACATCCTGCTCCGCTTCTGTTTCCCAGTCCATAGCATGACTAAATTACCACCTGTAACAGTATAATGTCATGTTCTTTTTCCAGAGTTAGGCATGTGCTTGCTTTTGATCGTTCTGAATTGACCTTTGAGATGCATTTTCAAAACCATGGCCCCTGTTTGATCCTGAATCCTGTCTGCCAAAGCTGAAGCTCAGATCTGCTCCATTTGATTGAGAAACCAAAATGTAAAGTCCAGCTCGTCTGGCACTGGTCTGCTCCACATTACAGCAGGGTCTCATTGAACAGACATGTCCATGCATTTTATGTTCTGTCAGTAAATTAGAGTGTAGATTCTGGCTCAGGTTTTCTGTTACTCCTGGATGTTTGTGGAATATATTGTGGTTTTCTGGCTTGGTCTTTTATGGGTGGTGAGGTGCTCTGTACGGTCATAAACTCTGCTGCACAGATCACAGGGAGGTCTGGAACAGGACTCTGGTTTTGAAGAAGAGGCGGGACTGAAAAAGGAAGGGGCTGAACCTTAGCTTTTTCAGGGCCAATATTGATTATTTGTAATCAAAGCAAAACTGTAAATATGGATTCACTTGAATATCACAATATTATGTTCTGTTACTGTAACAGTTCACATTCACATGTGGTTGTGTTGAAGACAGTGTTCTGAACACTGAAAACATCTGAAATTACTTACAGTATCAAAATATAGTAATAACATATCCAACCAGATACCTGTTAATGCACAGCTATAATATACAGTGTAATTTAGAATCCTACAAAGTCCACCACACAACTTTGCAGTCTGAAAACATTAAGGACAGGAGAGCTCCCAACTGCCATTCTCATAAATATTACAGAATTTTTAAATAAGTAAAAAAAAAATGTAGGAATGATTTAATTTATAAAGTTTAAAAGAGTATTCAAACTGTTATTTTAGTAGTGAAATTTGAGTCTGTTAGGGATCCCAAATCAGCAGGACCAGATTGTGCAGAAAAGCCACAGAGGGATGACGAGAGACAGAGAGAAGCAAAAACACAAACTTTTGACCAGGATTTAGGAGGACTTCTGTCCATGCAATGTTTTGAAATGATTATGTGAGAAAAGAAAAGAAAAGAAAAGAAAAGAAAAGAAAAGAAAAGAAAAGAAAAGAAAAGAAAAGAAAAGAAAAG
>JAPTYQ010000023.1:39342610-39353240 GCA_029814465.1 Ostorhinchus cyanosoma
AAAGGCACTATTTGACTATTATCTGCATGAAGGATCTAGAAGTGGATCCAACTGCAGCAGAGCTTTGATGGGATTTGAGAAAATACTGGTGGTTGAACGTGAAGGCAAATGGGTCTGAGTTCAGCATCTGGAGGTTTAGAGAGTTGGAGAAGATCCACATGGATCTGAAGATGGATCCTTCTGGAAACAAACATTCAACTGTTTGAGTCTAGGACAGTGGGACAGGAAGGACCTGCGTCTCAAATAACCTTTAACATATTCAGGAATTAGAAACTGCAGTAAATTCTGTATGTGGTACATGTTGAATATTCAGTTTATTTAGTTCTGACGTTATTTGGTCATTCATGTTGGTTTTACAGTGAATTATTTAATCTAACAGGTTTTCTTGACACTGTGCCTTTTGATATGCATCAAACCTGAATTTCTACCTGTGTAGATGTGATAGAAGATGTGGAGGGGATGCACAGCAGAGGCTTTGGATGTCCATCTGTGGCTGCGCAGCCCGCTGACACTTTGATGAGTCAGTGTGCGACATAAGGAGGCACCTGCTCTGTGGACTAAAATGGTGTCCAGGATTTAGAAGCTCACATCCTTTGTAAGACCTGATGTGAACCAACATGTGCATGATGTTTAGATTCATACCGGAGCTGACATCATGGGAAAACAAACTATTTATTAGTCCTAGTTTGACCACATGTCGAATGGATGTGCTCACTAATGACACTATGTGTCAGAAGAACATGTGACATCATCTGCTGTTTCTTCTTCCTCCTGCTGTTTTGGACTCCTCTGTTACGTGTCTTAAATGTGCCGTTACATGTGTGTGAGTGGCACCCTCTGTAGGCTGTTCAGGGGAAACGAGCCAATTCACCACCACTAACACTGGTACCGCATCCAGCCAATGAGCACTCCTTATCCCATGTAAGCCCACCTCCTCACTGCTGTGTGCATGCGTGTCATTGGCTGCTCCATACAGCCCCTCTGAAGCCAAGGCGTGAGTCTGCTGGCACTTGTGCAGATGAGAGGAGATCAATAAACTATGTGGATCAAATGACTCAGAGGGATGTTCAGAGGAAACATAAGCTCTTCTGTTGTATTTTCTTGTAAACCTTGAATATGAAACGGTCGGTCCTGAAATGGAAGCAGCAGGAGCCGGTGTTTACTGCGTTTACGCTACCATTAAAGCCCATTCACATGGACATGTTTCTCCTTGAATGTGGTCACTGACTTCCTTCTCCAAAGTAAAGGTGACTCAAAAGTGGATCTGGAGGCGTGTTATTGGCCGGTCTCTGTGACGAGCAGCCATTTTGCTGATGCAGAACACAGGGTGAGCTGTCAAAGTCAGCCCCCCCCCCCTCTCCTCGCCGCACCGTTAGTATCACGGTATGACGTCAGCACCACGTCCGCTTTCCTGGACATCCTTGCACCCCTTTACCCCTCCTCCCATGCACCCAATCCCTCTTTTCTCACACCCCCTCCTCTCCTTCCTCTGCTAGCCCCACCCTCTCCCTCTACCCACCTGACCCTCTGCAATCCAATTAGACGCACCGCCGCCTGGATGTACGGACGCGCTGTGACTACCAAGCACAAACTGCAGTCTCACTCTCCTCCCCCTCCGTCTCTTTCCTGCTCTCTTTCCCACCTCTTGTCTCTGTCTCTCTCTCGTTCTTTCTGCATTTAATCCACCCCCCCTTCTTCTGCTTTCATTCACATTATTTACCCATCTCGTCCTCTTTCTCTCAGCTGTGTCTTTCTCCTCCCTCTTTTCCTTGTCACCACTGCTCGTCTCTGCTGTAGCTGCCTCACCCTACATCCCTCCCTTCCAACCAACGCTCCTTCCCTCCTCCTCCTCCACCTCCTCCTCCTTTTGGAGATCTTCAAAGCTGCCCAGCACACTCTTGCATATAGCATAACACACTCCTCTCCTCCGTGGGAAAACCATGTCTGCTATTCTGGACCTGGACCAGATTGCATGCTCTGGGAATGGAGTGGTGAGTGACAAACGCGTTTTGCCTGCCTTGACACACCTGGCTGGTTCATTGCGGGGGGGGGGGGGGGGTTCAGTTCATATTCAGGGCGAGTAGTTTTGCAGTTTCCCAATAAGACAGCATGCTACAAGAATGGGAAAGATGGGGGGGTCCTGCACCCCACCCCACCCCCCAGCAGACAGCTTTGACTTCAGGTTGTGTTTGTGCAGCTGTGTCTAGATGCACATTAGTTCAGTGTGTGTGTTCCTGCAGGTCACACGGTGCCCATGTGTGCGTTGAGCGCAGCCTAAACATGCTTGGGGCGCAGTGGTGCATTTGAGCAGGATGGTATGAAACATGCATGGGGGGGGGGGCTCCTGTGGCTCAGGTCTTCAAATGCCACAACCACAGGATGTTTTCTTTGCACCTACCATGGTGTGGATGTGGCATTTGTTTTAATGGTGCAACATTGTTTGTTTTGTGTTGAATGTGTGTGTTTTTAACTGCAGAGATGCTTGTTGTGTATCGTGAATGATGTATAGTATCGGTGATGTTCTTTCAGAGGGGTCATTCACCCCTAACACCCCCAACAACGCTCTAAAGCCAGCATAGAGGTGCCCCCCCTCATGCAGAGACCTTGAGTTTGTAGTTTCCATTCACTGCTTCTATCCGTGTATGGGGGGGTACCTGTGATGACCACCGACACACAGGAACTGAGTGTGTGTGGGTACTGCATCGGCGTGGACGTGCAGGTGTGTAAATCTCCTGCTGCCTGGTGTTTCTGCCCCGTAATGTTGCTCTGAGGTGATGGATGTGGGGCGGTGAAAACAGGGAGGGGGGGTCTGATAAGAGAGAGATTGCGGGAAGAGGAGCAGCGTGACATCCTGCTGTCCTTTTTTCACCTCCTCCCCTGCACTCCTTCATTTGGGAAGCAGAAGTGACCGCACGTCCCCGTCGGCCCTGGGAAGCCAAAGCCCTGCCCAGTCACAAACATGCACACGTTCATCCAACGAACCGCCACCATCTGCGTCTGCAGGATTCCAACCGCCTGCAGCCGTTGCAGTACTCTGCTTTCACCCCTCCAGCTGTCCGGCCCCGCCCGTCCCATGGCTGTTTCCATGCCTCTGCGTGAACATGTGTACCCCTGCACATGTGTATGTGCACGAAAGGAAATGAAGACAGTTCAGATCAATACAGCCCATAAATCATTCCATGAGCTACATGATCCGCCTCACTTCCTTTCCACACCCCTTTTCTCTATGATCCCCACCCTTGTTTGTGTGTGGTCATGGCCTCTAAATAGAAGTGGACGCTCTGATGTAAAACTGTACCAATGTGTCAAACATGTCCAGTAAAGAACAGTCCAAACCATCCAGGTCCATCTGCTGCATATTCGATACAGAGATGCTTTGGAGTCATTAACAGATGGAATCTTGCATGATGTGATGGTATTTATTTATTTATTTATTTATTTATCTTTCAATCAAATTCAGCTGCTTTTCAAACTAAGACTAAGTATTAGGATTGTTGGGTATTTTAAAACCAGCAAAACTTATGTGATGACTTAGTGGAGATTAGTCCACTGTATTTTGTTTTGATAGTCATACTGCTCTCATTTGGAATCTAAAGAATAATTGTTTCATCCCTCAAGTCCTTGTTTTTAACTCGATAGAAATAATAATTAAGTTAAGGATCAGGTGCAGTATGATTATTGTTGTTTAGTGATGATGAGAACATTTGTCTCATGTGCCCTGAACCCTTAAACTGAGACGACGTGCCCCGTCCTTTAAGACACGCCCTTCTTCGTACAGGACGTCCATGTCTTCTCTGCTCTCTTGTCTCCATCACTGTTTTATCTCTGCTTGCTTTCATGCTCTAATTCCTCCCAACCACTTCCAGATTCTCTCTGTCTGTTGCTGTCATTTCCTCTTTATTCTGTGGTCCCATCACACTGATCTCCACCCCTCACAGGGCCAACGTGTGCACTTGAGCCTTTGCTGGTGCACGTACGGTACATGTTCACGTCTACGGTATCTGGACATATTTGTATTTCCTTGTTTCCACTCTGAACACTGAGTGTCCTTGAATCTGTCCTTGTTTCTAAATGAACATTCTGCAGTAACACTGCTATGGACAGTTTCTTCTCTGCCTATAACCGGTTGTTCTGCCTCCCCAGCAGGTTGGGGCTGCTGGGTATTTTCATTATCTGTGAAAAGGCCGCAGATGAGTACAAGGCTTCCTGTCAGCAGGAGAGTTTGCTCCATTTCAGGAGCAGAGGTTACATACTCATATTAAGTCTCACAGCAGTAAGCAGGAGGATGGCTTCACACCGTTTCCCTTTGCATATGTATTTACTATTATTATTTTTTTATTTATTTTTTTTTACATATTTTGTGATGGACTAACCCTGCAGCAGCTCCCGCTCTAGTCAAAACTCTGTTCTTTTCCAGTCGATGAATAGTTTTCCTCCTCTGTTCATGTCCATGTCAGATTGCAGATGTAAAAGACTGCAGCCTTGTCCTTGAGAATTAGCCTTGAAGCATCTTTAAAGAGATTGTGACACATATCCATCAGACAAATGCCTTCATGGGCATCCACAGGGTGTGAACGTCTACGTGCGTACCTGTGCATGTGTCCACTGTAACCTGTGCCTGCCTCACTCTAATAATTATTGATGCCCACTGGGCCTTGAGACACCACCAAACCCCTTCAGCCGCTCCCACCCTGACTCCACACATGCGCTCAGATACTGTACGTCATACACAACCAAGTCCTGCTGACCTTGAGGTCTGTCTGTGTGGGAAAATGATTGCTTGATTCTGAGGGGAAGTCTGGAAAATAGTCTTTTTCTTTTGCTTACATAGTTCACTTGCCCCACTTCTGTCACCTCCAGTCGTCTGAATCCCCTAAACATTAATGAGATCTTTTGATTCGTCATCTCTAAAGTAAATTTTCTTTAACCACATTACAACATTTTCCAGTCAAATTAATTGTCAACCAAACTAAATGATCTTTAATCCATTTAACATGTTTTTGTTGATGCACTGTGGAGTTGTTCTAATGTGGGCTTTTCTTGTGTTCATTAGAGAAAGATAGAGAAAAAGTGTAGAGAATGAAGCTGGTGTGAGTTCTTTGAATTTGAATGGGTGTTTTTTGCAGAGGCATTTAAGAAATGACTGGGGTGATTTTGCACAGTCATAATGAAAGCACTGTGAATTTCCTAAAGAAAAGTTTTCCAGAGCGACCATTCACTGCTGTGTTTGTCCAAACGCGGGGGGGGGACTAGAGGTACATGCTTTGCATATTGAACTTGAGGATATAAACAGCAAATATTGAGTTGGTCATTGGGTGTTTACATCAAGCAATTTCTTTCTTTTGTGAAATAATTTAAACATAAGTAGCATTTAAATAAAGTAACTGATAAGTTCCACCTGTGGAAATGGAGGATAAATATTTCTTAAAGTCCTCAGTATGACGTGAGAAGAAGTCCAAAGAGTGTAATTCCTATAGATAAATGACTAGATGAGCTGTGTCACAATGACCTTCCTGATATTTAGAAATGAGATTCTGTTATTACAGCCTTAAACAGTTTTTGAAGGAGTGTCTGATGTGAAGCTGCACCACTGTTTGATGTGTCATTAATCAGCTCAAGACTCCGAAACTTGTTTTTCCACAGACTTTTTCAAATGATATATAATTATTGTGTCTTTCAGTTGACAGTGTTGTCTCTGGTGTTGATCCACAGCTCAAATTAAAGTGGAAGGATGTGAAAGACTTCATTGTTCTCATGCTGACAGACTTTTCATACATTCCAGTGTATGATGGTTTTCGTTTTCTAAATAACTGCAGATATGAGTGCACACATGTGATCAGGCAAACGGGAACTCCTTATTTAGATAACGCCTCCAAATATGATACTGAGACAGCTCATGGATCTTCATTTGCCTCCGTATGTAAATGTAACAAAACCATGAACTCATGTGTATCTTTACAGATGTAGATATTTTCAGTTGTGATATAATATTAAAGAATTAACCTTGAGTCAATAAATAGTGTTGATACTTTAACCTTGAACTGTTTCCTCTCTTGTGGCTGCAGGAGCATGACATTGAGACGCCCCATGGTGTTCTCCATGTGACCATGAGAGGTGTCCCCAAGGGCAACAGACCCGTCATCCTCACCTACCACGACATCGGTCTGAACCGTGAGTCGACCAGGAGGGTTTGGCTTCACCTTCAGTCCCTGCAGTCGCACATGGGCCGCTCTGTCATCTCTCATATCTGTGGTGTTGTTCTATTCTAGATAAGTCCTGCTTCAACACCCTGTTCAACTATGAGGACATGCAGGAGATCACGCAGCACTTTGCTGTGGTTCATGTGGATGCGCCCGGCCAGCAGGAGGGTGCCCCTCCCTTCCCCACTGGGTAGGTGTCACATGGCCTGACAAACGGGCACACATTTCAAAGCTCATGAAGGATCTGCAGCTGCTTCATTAAGTTAAAATGTAAAGTCAACTGGTCGTTCATTTGCTAATGGAGGCTGATTCGTCACCGTCCTGGAGAAAAGGCTCTGTTTGTGATTCATTCACTAAGAACTGCTCCATCTGGTTATTGTGGATACATGGTCTGAGTTTTTCATCCGTCACCAGATACCGCTACCCCACCATGGACGAGCTCGCAGAGATGCTGCCCTCAGTGATGACTCAGCTGAAGTGAGTGCCCCCCCACTGAAGGCTAATCAATGCTAATGTTCATTAATTAACTATTGATCTCCAGTGCCTCAGTAACGGGCGGTTTCTCCGCAGGGTCAACAGTGTGATCGGCATCGGCGTGGGAGCCGGAGCATACGTCCTGACTCGTTTTGCAGTGAGTCTGGGTCACTTTCACTTTCCTCTGTGTCTCACCTTGTAATACTTATGGGTGTTGAGGCCACACAACTGCTCATTTAGCCTACACCGGCCAGCCGCTCCAACGTTCTACAGATGATGGATGTCCTGATCATAGTCCTTTTAGGTTTTTGTGCTCTTTTTATTGAAGGAAATTACCATATTTTCACGACTATAAGGCGCACTTAAAAGTCTTAAATTTTCTCCAAACTGGAAGGGGCGCCTTATGTGTGCACCGAGTTCCAAAATCTGTAAATGTTATTGTTTGACTTAAACGAGCGCTCCGCTTCACTGAGAGCATTACCTGCCGACACACTACTCATATAGAGGAAAGACAGACGTAACAGAGGTTTTACTAAGACTGGAAGGCAGCGCCAGGTGAGTTACGCAACCATTTGTAAATGGATTGTAGATGCTTGGGCCAACGTGTCTGATTACACTGTTGTTCGCGTTTTTGCAAAAGTCGGCATCATTCACGAGGAGCCGCACGGCAACGAGACTGACTCTGACAATGAGAGGAAACCTGGTGTGTTTGATGGAGAACTAGACCAGCTTTTCATTTCAGATACGGAAGAGGAGGACTTTGATGGATTTGTGGATGAGAATTGATAAAAATATTAGTACATTGCTAAATACTTCAATAAAGTTCAACCAGACTCAGTTTTGCTCCTGCTGCCTTTTTAAAAACACACTCTAGGTATGAATGTTTTAAGCTGATGTACAGTTTGCTTTACCACAGCCGCGCCTTTTAATCCGGTGCACCTTATGATCGTGAAAATACGGTCGAGTTTTACAAAAACTGACAAATTCTAACTATATCCGTCCAGAGAGTGTGTGTTGAAAACAAGACAAACCTTCACAGCAGCTCAAGTAAAGAATCGATACATAAATGGATAAATAAAAGCCCCTGTCGTTCAGTTGAAGGGTTTTTGTTCCATATTCATGCGGTCGTCCCAGGTCTCAAAGGCCTCATGTCGCACCCATCCCTCCTAGAGTTGAACAGAAGAGTCCATCTTCAAGTTTATGCAGAAAGTTCTTCTTCCATCCTATAAATTCCCATAGTTCTGTTTATCTAATTATTTGATGTCAGTTCTTCTTGTGTCATCGGTCGTTCAGTTATTGCTTTTTTCCCTCCAGTTTATAATTTACTGAGTCAGTACCTGTTTATTATTTTTGACCTCTGGAGAAATGGATCCCAAATATATGGTTTTCAAATCAAATGGTAGATGAGTATTAAGTATGATTTCTATGGCTTTATGTATTTCTTTCCAATAACAGTACATTTGTGGCATTCCCAGAACATGTGGAAGTGATGTGCAGTGTTGTGAATGATGGTCTGTATAGTGTTACCTATGGTTAGAGGAAACAACAACAGTCCCATTTCTCCAGCAGAACTCCTTCTGATCCTGTCCTTTTCAGTGGCTTTCCTCTTGTTTCCACGCTCAATGCAGTGGGACTAAAATAAGCACAATCTGTGTACATCCGAGCAGAAAGAGCTGGAAGTGACAGAGGAGGAGCGCTGGAAGATGAATAATGAAAAGAGAAGATGGTGGTCGGGGTGGAGAGGGGAAGGTGTGGACATGAGGAGTCGAAGCTGTGTTCTCTGAGGGAAAGGTGAAGGAATATGGAAGCCTCCATCTGGGAAGCACTGGCCTTAGCCTGATGAGTTTTCACCGGTAGATGAAGAACAGCTGCTCCTGCATTTGCTTGGTGTTGAAAGCACCATGACTCCCTGAACAGTGGGGGAGACGAATCCCAGATTTCCCCTGATATCCTGTGTCTGTCTTCAGGCTTTTCCGAGACTGCAGCCCTTCATTTAGAGGGTTGGCGCTCTGTGTGGATGGTTTCATGTCTTCATAGAAAGGAAGTGACGAGCCCTGGGTTCCATCATGTGTGTGAACGTTACAAAGTTTTAGTTTACAGATGTACTTTATTCAGCCCAAAGTGGATGATTATAGTGCAGCAGCAGCATGGAAGGACTTTAATGGACAGATGGACATGTGCATTATTTAGAGGAGAATCCAAAGTTCAGGGCTAAACCTGCTAACTTTATGTTGTAGATAGTTTATTTGACAGACAAAGCTCTACCTCTGCTCTCGTTCCTGTAGATATTGGAAGTCTGCTGCTGTTGGTTTGACTGACTTCCTTTTCTTCCAGCTGAACAACCCTTCGCTGGTGGAGGGGCTGGTTCTGATCAATGTGGACCCGTGTGCCGAGGGCTGGATCGACTGGGCCGCCTCCAAGGTCAGGACCTCAGTGGTTTCATTCTACCGCCTGTGCTTAGGGTTAATGAAACTTCCCTTCACGCATCCTCCTACCTGAACTGTATTTGTTACGTTCAGACGCAGTTACATTTAATTACTGCTGAAGGTAAAGACCTCCAGTTGATTGGTCCGAATGCAGTGGGATCAGTGGTTGGCTTTCAGAGCAGCTGCTGAAAAGCCACTTCCTCGTACCTTTGGTGTAATTCTTGAATACTTAAAGCTCCGTTCTTCTGTCTTAACTGGATCTATGTGCTTCGTCCCACCCAGCTGTCTGGATGGACCAGTAACCTGGTGGACATCGTCATGGCGCACCATTTTAGCACCGTGAGTTCCTGCTTATTACTCACTGTGCTTTTTCTCTGTTGACCTCTTTTCACACACTGAAACAGTAACTGATGCCAGGCCTTTCTTGATTTCCCAGGGTACCTTTATCTCATCTCAGTCTTATAACAGACATTTAGTAACTGTTTTATTTCTGTCCTTGTGGATCCAGACTCCCATGTAGAACTCCGAAGCACATGCTGTCATTACGTTCCCTGTTTGAACCCAAATCCACTGAACGTGTTCTTAAACGTTGATGATTGCCTTTTATTGTGTGACATGTTTTTTTCTGCTTTGTTTATTAGGATGAACTGACAGAGAACCAGGAGCTGATCCAGACCTACCGCCTTCACATCGCCCAGGACATCAACCAGGACAACCTGGCCCTGTTCTGTGGCTCCTACCAATAGTACGATCCATGACTTTACATTCTGTTCTTCTTCTCCCGCTTTGAAAATGCAGTTAAAGCTTACATCATGTGGTTATGACGCACACAGTTTTAGGGGGATACAGAGGACATCAGACACAGCACAAAGCACCGTGGAATCACAGTGTTGGGTCTCCACAGCCGTCGGACCTTCGTCTGTCATTCTGAACATTCAGTTTTACACAACAGAAGGGAGGGATAATTGTAAAAAGAAGAAAAGAAAAGTGATCAAAAGTAGAAATATTCAGTTTTTGTAAATTGCTCATGAACTTTGTTTAGGTTAACATGGACCGATCAGAGACACACTGATAAAAGAAGCAGACAATTATAGGAAGAAATTCAACAGCAGTTAGTTTCCAATGAGAAGAAAGAGCTGTTTATGAACGCATCGAATATCCTCGATCACGTGACTGAATTTACAGCACAGCAGCCAGAATGAAAACACAATCCAGAAACTGAGCGTTTAATGGTCCGTTTATTATCAGTATGTTGGAGTGTTAGAATACGTACAAAACGTTCTGACAAACGAGTACTGGACAAAAAGACAGAAAACCAGGGATTCCAGAGCGAACAAGCCCCACCCCTCACGTATAGTAGCTTATTTTGGCATCAATTCTGCTGATGTCATCATGTCTGTGCTGATGTCTGTGCTGATGTCATCATGTCTGTCTGTGCTGATGTCATCATGTCTGTCTGTGCTGATGTCATCATGTCTGTGCTGATGTCATCATGTCTGTGCTGATGTCATCATGTCTGTGCTGATGTCA
>JAPTYQ010000023.1:39367548-39378781 GCA_029814465.1 Ostorhinchus cyanosoma
GACCAGTACAAAGCAGTGGTTACTTATGTGTAATAAAGTACAACAACAGGCACACATTCAATCACGCAGCAGTGAGTTTGTTTTACATAGAATATCACAACTATGCACTGATAATAAAAGTAATGCCTGGTGATAGTGGTTACACATACGGCAAATTTGGATTTCCTCTTTTCCTTCACAGGGAGGACTTATTGGAATGATCATTGGTCTGGTGCTGACTTTGTGGGTGGGTATTGGAGCCCAGATTTACCCACAAACAACAGAAAAGACACTTCCTCTCCCACTCAGCACTGAAAATTGCACCAGGACTACAAGCCAGAACTACACAACGGTGGCACCCTGGACGAGTCCGGTGACCCTGACCACAGAACCTATGTGAGTCTAATTATATGTCATATGTGTTGTACGTCGCTTTGGACAAAAGCGTCTGCTAAATGAAATTGTAGAATTGTAGAATAAGTGTTCTGACTAAGCACATGCTGTCCTGGACTAATAGATTAAGATGTTTTGTTTTGCAGCGTCAGACCAGCTCTTGCAGACTCCTGGTACTCTCTGTCCTACCTCTACTTCTGTCTCCTGGGAACACTCAGCACAATGATATCAGGCCTGTTGATTAGTATGATCACAGGTGAGATATGTTTCCGTAAACCTCCACTTTTACTGCAGAGCCTTCAACAGTACAGTTTAATATTTAATCTACTGTGAAACAGATGGGAATGCAGTACCTATTGCATATTGTATTTCAGGTGGATGCAGGCAAGAAAAGCTGAGCTCTGATCTGTTTGTGAGAAAGAGCGACCTGATCTGCTTCAGCAGCAAATCTGAGGTAAGGATGGACTTGTTTGACAGATGTTTGCCTGGAAAAAATGATGCATTGCTTACCAAGCTCGGCAAGATTTCCCAATATTTTACTCACTGTTCTTAACTCTCTACAGACGTCAAATACTAAAGAAAAGATGGCATCAGATCTTCATATGGGAATGGACAACGCAGGATTTACAGACTCTCCATCTGATGTTATTTGTAAAGAGGAAGAAAAGGCGACCAAACTGTAATGCAACTTTATCAATAGATAATTCCCATTTAGAAGTTTAGTGGATAATATGATTATTTTATTATAATATATTATTACTATTATTTTATTATATATGCATGTTGTTTATATAAATGCACAAATAAAATCCAGTTGTTTTGTTGCCTAACCCTGTGATGCTGAAATCTGATTCACAAAAGAAATGATTGAGTTAAATATGTGACTGTTTGTTTATAAATTGTGTAATATTTTATTGTAAAAAGCACATGATACTGCGGTCATGAAAGTAAAAGTAGACTTAAAGTGAGTATAATTCACTTTCTGAACCTAAGTTTATTTATGTTACCTTCCAACTAAGGAGCTCTTGCAAGTTTAAAAAAAGTATGGAAATGTCTTCAAACAGTTGATGGTTTAACAAAACCTTTGACTTGAACCGACGCAGTACTTTTCATAAAGCTGTAAAAAAAATAAAAAATAACACAAGGTCACCAGTCATTGTGCTGCTTACATTTCCCATTTAGTAGTGATTTGGTAACACTTTTACTGCCCTTTGTTCTACGGTTGTGCTGATAGTAGCTGTAACTCTTTTTTTTATGTAATATTTTTATATTCCTGTTCATGTTGATAGATGGGCTTACCTGAATATTAAATTTTTTCCATAATGTGTACAGATGATATACTTGTTTTGTTTTTATTGTCTGTTATAAGGAAATTGTACACTCTTTTACTACCTGTCATTAAATATAATTGCTGAAAAATATGACATCTGAAGTTTAACAGTGCTAACAAAAATCATAGAAATTTAGAACAGAGAAGCTGACAAACATGTCCATTTATTGCATAGTTACTGTTTCGGCTCGACTGTAAATTCTATTTGATCAGAGGGAGAGACGGAAAGAGAGAGAGTGAGCTTTGCTCTCGGTAATAACTGTGGCGCTTGTCTCCTTGGAAACATACAATGGAGGAAGTTTACAAAGCAGCGACCTGCCCACTTTTATCTGCCACTATGCCAGGAACACAACGCTGTAACTAGTTTCGAGCGTGTAAGGAGCTGAAAGTCAGCGGTGACATGAGCACTAAGCCGCTGCTGAGGAGGTGAACCTGCTGTTCTCACTCATTCTGTCAAATCAAGGTGAGCTGGATTTTTAAAGTCATTTTACAGCAACTTTAGACTTGATCTTGGTTTTGGTAGTTTTCTATTGCAAACGTGTCCCTGTGTTCTTGAATTGCCTATGACCCATTTTACAAGGGCATCATGTTTAAGGTATTATTATCACTACTAACTTTATCACAAATGAAACAGAAAGCAGGCTTTAGGCCCTAGTTCTACAGAAGACAAAGATAAGTTTTATTTTCCTGCACAACAAACAGTCGAAGACGTTGTCAAAACCTCCTGTTGTGGTTGTTTTTGATCTGCTGTTTTCTTTTTCTCAGACAGGACTTCATGGATACCATCTTTTTCACATTAGCTTGTTGGCTCCTGGCCCTTTCATTTGCTGTGCCACCAACAGAAAAACCAACGACCCACGGCTTAACCGAGACAAACGCCATTACAGACGTGATGTCATCTAACGCTTCTGTATCTGTAACTGTTGTTACAACACCGACTAAAGATACACCTACATTAACCAGCACAACTGAAAGTCACACATTCACCAAAAACACATCAACCACAGCTGAGACAACAGAACATTTGCAGACGTTTCAGTCAACAACCATTGAGACTTCTGTCACAAATAGCTCATCAGTGACAGCAACAGAGACAGAGACACCTGGCACACAAACCCCTCCTCTTACTGAGCTGACCACGCCCACAGCCCTCACCACAACAGGTTACATAAGTTCATCTGATACTACAGTTATTACAACTGCAGATTTATCCACTGTCAACACAACCTCACAGTCAGTGCACACAACTAAACATGGTAAGTGCCATACTTCTATTTGGAAGTATTGAAGAGCAATTGTTGTAAATTGTAAACTGATGAAACTAATTTCTAGTTTTTTGTTGTGTTATTAGGTTTGGGACTTAACACTGCAGAGAGGAGTTTGACTATTGTCTTCTGTTGCATCCTGGGAGTGTGTGCTGTGGTACTGCTTTTGTTCATGTTTCACAGATGCAAGCACAAACTCCAGTTTGTGCATCAACCTCTGAACAACACAGACAGCACTGGTGGTACGTACCTCAACTTTATTTAAATCACCTCTCCAAACTTTCTGTTTTATTATAAGAAGTCAAAAAAGTGTTTCATTTTCTACAGATGCTTTCACAACAGACGATGATACGCTTGTTATTTCTGGCGGACTTTACGACGGCCATCCAATCTACGACAATGTACCAACACCGAGAACAGACGAGTCCCAGTTCCGCCTGGAGTTCCTCCATTAAGACTGTTGAAGTATTAAATATCACGTTCCACTCTTATCCTTGTATTCACACAATTAATTTTAGGCCAAAAACTAAACACCTGTGAAATTTCAATTCTATGTGGCAGCCTAATGGAAACTGAGGAAAAGACGGGCAAAGATGGTGCAGGACTCAAACATTCCTTTTACTGTTAGAACAGACACTAAAATACATGACATATTGGGATAGTAACAGGATGGTACTATAGAATACCACTTCCCACAATAAACTGCAAATTTGAGCGGAATTAATTAAATTTCATGTAAACAACAGTAAGATAAATTACTCCACAAAACACCACAATAAGCAATATGTTTTTCTTCCAGCTTTTCCAAGCTTACAAGCAAATCCTCTAACCATCAGGAAAATAAATGCCTAAAATGCCTCTTGTTGGCAGTGTATTGCATATGTTGAATAAATTTGCTCTCTACTATTATGTCAACATTCGATCAGAATTTTCTATCTATGCCCAACAGGTCATTGACTTTATCAAATGGGAACAAGAACACTGTTTACTACTCTACTCTAGTTATTACTGATCTGACCTTGAACTGAAGGCAAAGATTAAGCAAAGATTTTTTCACGAGTCTTCTTTTTTTTGTCACAGCCGGTCACAGCAATCCAACCAGCATCCCTCATCCTTTTCATTGCAGCTTGCTTCAAGGATTTTCCAGGTGATTTATGAGTAACAGGACTCTGGATCTGGAAAGATGTTAAATCTACACTTCGTAACGTGAAGTGATTTTTATGCTGAAAATGCATAAACATGTTTTCAAAGACCATTACTGTACACAAATGAGCTCAAGTTACCTTTAAAAATGAATTGACTTTGCAGTGTGTATTCGGAAAACTGGGTACTGTTGTATTTGCAAAGGTCTGTCAAGAAGCAAATAACTTATTATTTTACTTTGTGCAAATAGTTCACATTTGTAAATTCGCCTGAAATTAAAATTACTCACCAAGATATCACTTTGATCAGAACTGTCAGAATTGGGGTCAAACACAGTGGTGCTTTTCCTCCAGCTTGCAGGTTTGTCAGCAGATGGAGGCGTCCGAATTCTGTATACCTGTACAAAAGGAAAGTAGATATCAGCAAACATCATGAACATGTAATTAAGACTGGGAGATATCTGAATAAAATCATCCTTACTTTTATCTTTGGTGTTGGAACAGCCCTGTTTCTAGCCCTTTTTGTGGTTTTCCCATCCACCTGCTGGACTTCCTGTATCAGAGGGTTCATACATTCTCAGTATGAATTATGAATGCCATAATAGAAAAACATCAAATACATTTCTTGTGTAAATTAATTAAAATGATGAAATACCGTGGTCTTTGGTGTTGTTCCACATGATGTTCTGACAGGTCCAGTGTCAGCCTCCTAAATCACAGAAAGCACAAACAGTTTATTCAAGTATTCAATGATTACTCATAGATGCAAGTACTGTACAGAAGCCAAAACCAAATTGGATGTGAATGTATCTCATTTCATATCAGTCTGTTAAAATTTCTTCCATTCAACTTTCACCACTAATCACAGTGAGCCCCCCATTTCCATATTAATGCAGACATTCCAATAAAACATAATGTTGTATATGTTTGGAAAATCCAAATCGAAACAGAAGGCAGCGATATTCAACTATACAACAAATTTCAGCTTAATTTTGAAAACATTGACATTAATTGCAGACAGACTGAAACACATTCAGGAAGTTAGAACAGTGGTATGTTTTGGCTAATAATGATTAGAACTGGTACAAAAGCAGCATTCAGGAAAGGTTTGAAATATCCAAATCCTTTCCTAGTGTTCTTTAAAGAACACTGTACCTTTAAAAAAAAAAAATAATGGCAATCCTCGGTCCATCCAAGCTCCTAAAGGACCAGATCTTGCCTGGATCTCAAGGTGATGAATAGTTTTTATAAGCACTAACAAATAAATTATTACATGAAATAGACCGTATCTTTATGGATCAATAATAAAGGTTGACTTTGGATCAACATATTTGTAATTTGTCATAAATGGCCTACATAAAACTGACTTGATTTGAACATGAATATTGTCTGCTTAGAAAACTCAATTTATAACTAATCACCAATAACCAGTATTTTATGACACCATTTACTTGAGTTACCATAAGCCACAAGTTTAAGTAAAGCAAACTCACAGTCTTGCTCATAATTGCAGCACTCCAATCATCGTCAATGGAAGAGGGAGTTTTCCTCGTCTTGGAGAAGTCAGACTTGAAGCTCTTTGAAGAGGTTTGGTTTTGAGTCAGTGGTGACTAGAACAAAAAATACATATTAATTAAAATTTTTAAAGAATCACAACATCTGTGTTTTCTTGCGTGGTTACCTATTCGTACCTTGTTCTTTGCTGCTGACAGCTGAGCAGTTTTCACATCTGACTCTTTTTCCTTTAAATGAGTGAGCTCCTCCTGTAGCTTTACCTGATCACAATAAAAAGTATTTCTGTCAGAGCAAAGAGTCTCTGAAAATACTGTACGGAGCGTATTTCTGTAAAAAGCCTGTAAGAAACTGGAACCAAAGTAAACTAATGAACCTTTTCTGTTATTTCTGCACTCAGCTGTTTCTTCAGACAATCATTTTCTTTCTCATGCTTCAAGAGCTCCAACTCCTGTCAAAATTAAAACAATGTTGTTATTATCAAATTGTTTTAAGGTATTAATTCATTTGAAGTTTACATGTTTCTTGACCATACCAATGATTTCCCATGGGCAACAGCCTCCGTCTCTTTTCTCTTGTACTCATCAAGCTTTGCATCCTTTTCTTCGACCATCCTGTCATACTGGCTCTAGTAACGGCAAAGTCAAGTCACTTCTCATGCAATAAGCACTTGGATATTCAAGACAGGTTTTCTAGCCAGCACAACAAAACTCTGCAACTGCTGTACCTTATTTTTTTCCATCAGAGTGACCATATCTGTTATTTTATACTGGCACTTGAGTTCTGAATCTTCCTTGTTCTTGATGGCCTCTGTTGCTGTCAGTCTAAGCTTCTGCACCTGTAGGACAGTGTGTTTTATGTCTTCATAGTTGCGAAGTGTACAGCACATATATGATAAAAAAAACAAACATCAAGTATCACCTCATTCTCAAGCTCTGCTGCAAAGGCTGATTTGGACTCAAGTTCCTTCAATAGTTTCTGATGCTCTTCCTCATTTAGTCTTTTAAGACTCTGGGTTTGCTCATGGAGACTGTTGATCTGGAGACCAAAACACATCTGCATTAAACAGCTTATACAAGTAGTTTGAAATGTTACATGTTTTAACACATATACTAAGAACTAAGAGGGAAACACAGCCATACCTCATTTTGTTGTTGATGGGAATTTGCGATCTCCATTGCAATTTGTTTTTTGAGTATTTTATTCTGAAATGAGAAACATTAGCTGGAAATATATAAAACCGTCTACCACATCCTATTACAATAGTCTTAATGTCATTACAAACCTCTTTCTGATGTTCCTCTTTGCTTTTAAGTTTAGTTTGAAGCGTTTTCCTGAGATTACACAACTGAAACCCAAACAATTCCCGATTAGTTCCCACAAATAAATAAATTACTGACTGAATGAATGTATACTGGTGCTTAGTCTAACAGTTGTTATAATGTGCCACCTTTGATTCCGCAGCTTTGATCTGTTTTTCTTTTTTCGTCATTTCGTTCTGCACATGCTCCCACTGCACAAAAGTACAAAACATTTAGCAAAGTTTTATGGAGGAACAACCTGTTTTTTAAAAAAAACTGGTATTACCAGTAACTGCAACAGCATCCTTACATTATCTTCAATTTTCATCTGCAAGGTCTCTATTTCTTGATATTTCCCATGGATTATGTCTTTAAAAGTATTAGCTTCTTTTCTGTTTAACAGGCAAAAACCATCGTAAGTGTCAAACAATGAAACTTATATAATAAAAAAAAAATCTCTGAAATACAAACTGACCGTAATTGTTGGTTTTCTTCTTCTAGTCTTCCAATTTCTTTTGTGAGTATCACTGCTTTTTCTTCACTCACCTGAACAAGTTGTAGAATGTGTCAATAATGTGATAGAGACACATAGCAGTTGTATTGTATGAATGAAAACAGTTTATCATCGTAGACTGAGTAGCCCAGACCTTCATGTTTGCCTCAAGAGCCTTTGCATTGAAGGAGCCACTGTCAAACTGCTGTTGAATAGCATTCTTTACTGAGTGGAGTTCATTAAAGCTGGACAACAGCGCCTCATATTTTGATCTTAAGAAATGTAAACATTAAAACAAATTAAGAAGCACATAGTTAAAGACTTTATGTGTCTGTAGAAGAACTCACTCATGGTGTTTGATGTCTTTCCTCAGTTGTTCTGTCTCAGAAGTCTTTTTGTCATTTTGCTTTTTTTCATTAAAGAATTGTTCATTGAGCTCTTGCACTTTGACCTGATGGTATCATAAATACAAAAACAAAAGAGGCACTGAAACTAACAAACATTAAGACTAAATTTAACATTAAAAAAATGTTCAGGGTAAGTAAAACATGAAAAATGATATAATAACCTCAGTCATGGTAAGCTTGGCTTTGAAATCTTCCTGCAGCTTTATAGCATCTTCATAAGCCTTCTTCAGTCGGTTGTTTTCAGCAAAGACCATGTCTATTTTATTCTACAGATAAAAATACAACAATAAAATAAATAAACTCTGTCAATGCATTTTAAACTGAATCAGCGGAATCACTCAAAGACAATATTTCTATTAGAATCACCTGAAGTTCCTGGGTTTCCTCAGTTTTCTTTGAAAGCCCAGCTCTAAGTTCCTCTACTCTGTCATTCATGGATTGAACACACTTGGATTTTATCTCCTAAGAAAACAATTTATTGCAAATTTCATTATCTGTCTTCCATGTCATTAGGATATTGAAAAAAAAAATCTAATATTATTATTTGAATTCAAATGGACACTTTACCACTTGTTCTTCTAGAGTTTTGATCTGCTCATCTTTTTTTGCACTCTGCTCTACAGTTTCTCCTGTTAAGGAAAATACTATATAATTCTGACAAAGCACCAGAAACATGCTCTTACTCATGTTGTGCGCAGCAGTACTTACCAAAAAGTTTCCTTCTCCTTTCAAGTTCCATGTTATTTTTGACAAGTTCATCCTCAAATTCCTTGGACCTTAAAATGTATATTTCAGGACCAGTTACAACAAAACATGTTTTAGTTTGTTGTGAAAACTCTGTGTGTTTTCAGAAGTTATTATTACTTTACCTCTGTATCTCTGCAGCTAAGGACTTCTGTAGCTCCTTGATGGTTCTCTGCATCTGCTCCAACTCCTCTGCTTGTTGAATTTTTATTCTCTTAAGTTCTTGTAAGCTTAAGTCTTTGCTTTGGATCATCTCTACATATTCTTCTTTATTTTGGGCCAAAAGTGCAGCAACAGCTTCCTGATTTCTCTGTAAAGGTAAATTTGACTCCAAACACACTGTGATTGTCGGTGTAAACCCAACAAATATATTGACACACTTACCTTACTCTCATTACACTGCTGTTCTGCATTTTGCAGTTTCTGAATAAGGGAATCATTTTCAGCATTTGAGCTCTGAAGATGTTCATATTGTTGTTCTGTTAAGATAGTATACATTTATTGTCTTAGATATGTATGTCTATGTATTGTTTTAGTATTCTTTTCTATCATTCAAATGACCAATTGCAGCAAGAAACAAAAAATCCCCACATTGTATTATCTGACAGTCTACATTACAGATCTTGAAATAGAATTAGAATCTTACTCATGCCATCTTCAAGTGTTTTGAAGTGCTCTTTGGTTTGATGGAGATCAGATAAGATCTTCTGTATTTCATTTTCCTTCACTCTCAGTGTTGTTTGAAGTACTTCAACCTGTGGATTCAGTCTCAATGTTTAAACTAAAATATTTTCCAAATTTATGGCCCAATATAAGCTTCCCAAGTAAACTGATTACACTCACTAACCTCTTCCTCTTTCATGGTGTATTCTTGATGATATTTCTCTTTTAGATCTTCAAACTGCAATTGTAATCCTTCTTTGACTGGAAAAATGATTAAACAACCTTTTTTTTCTTCATATACACATTCTTTTGCTTGACAATGAATGCTTCGACTTTTTATCTTAATGTTTAGGACAGATATATCTAGAAGCAAAACTACTGTGGTGAAATCACAATAATCATGCAAAGAATGCACTACCTTTATGCACTTCATGTTGGTCACTTTCTGCTTTAATACGTAGGCTTTCAAATGCTTCAATGAGTTTCTAAGAGGAAAAAGCACACACTGTGTCCCATTGTGTATAAAAATTCTGCACAGCATAGTATTAAACCACAAAATGATACAGATATAAGTATGCTAACCTGAATACTCTCGTTATTTTCCATAAAGAGATGATGAGTTTCCTCTCTCTCACATTCAACTAGAAAATGTAAAAAAAAAATAATAATAAATATGTATATATATATATATATATATATATATATATACAAAAAACAATTCATTTTAATTATAAAAGATGAAAATGTGTATTGAGAATTCATATAAGCAAAGTGCTTTTACTTACACAAATGCATCTTCTCAGCTGATCGCTCAAAGGTGTCTTTAAGAATATTGCACAAATTCTGTATTGCATTGTTTCTGTAAAGAAAATTTAGCAAAAAGATTAATACTTGCTAATAATGTCGTGCTCTTTGTCATACTCTGAGAAGGTACATATACTATAGTGTGTTTAAAGACAAATAAAGAAAATAACGTCCATACTTGTTAATCAGATCTTCATTTTCACTGATCTGTTCCTCCAGCTTCATGCTCAGACTTTCATTTCCAAACTGCAAAGAAATAAAAAGCAAACAGTGAGTTAACCAACACTGATTCCATACATGCTTGAGCACCCCCTTCCTCTGTTATCAATAATCTCATTAATGCGTCTCTAATACACAGACAGAAAATCTGTTACTGGGGCAAGTACCTGCAATTCTTGAATAGCTTTGCGCTGAGTTTCAATTGTTCTTTTGTTTTCTTGAAGTTTCCTTTCCTTCTGCACGGTGTCAGAGTCCACTTTGACTTTCCAACACTTTATTTTCTCAACTTCATCAAACAGCTTGGAATAAAGCTGCCCGGGCTTGCATTTTCATAGGGAATATTCACAATCACAAGAAATACATTTACATACAGGAGAACAGACATGTAGCAAAGTCTACTTTGTCATCTAAAAAGAAAAAAATATACCTCATCTTTTTCCATTGGCGGCACAGCTTTCATCTTAAGACAATCTTCATAAAAGAGAAATAAAATGTGATGAAGTTGTCTTTGCCACCTTTTTGGATTAAAATGAATGAAGCCAGTATACAGAAGTAGTTAAATACCTTGTCTGTTTGGTTTGGTGGCTGGTGTAACAATGCTCCTAGTGGACGGAGGCATAGTGTTCTCTTTGTCAAAATATTTACTGTATGTCTAGGGAAAAACAAAAAAACTTTGTATATTAAATTAAGCTCAATCATCACGCTAATGCAGTGGTTCCCAACCTTTTATGGCTCATGACCCCATTTTAACATCACAAATTTCTGGCGACCCCAGACATTCAAAACAGAGACATTTCTTTTTTTTTTTGTTGCTAAAATTCATTTGGTTTTGATCATGTAATAGTTTGCTATACTATGTTTCGAATAAACATTACTTTTAGACACATTTAGTCTTTATAATGTTTATTATTGTGGACGGAGGCAGAAAAGCCAGGTGTAGATTACTGCACAAAGGGAGAATTAGATTTTCCTTGGTCAGGA
>JAPTYQ010000023.1:39379291-39392796 GCA_029814465.1 Ostorhinchus cyanosoma
AGTACCACAGTGCTTCAGTTTGAACATGTGACACATAAACAGTACCACAGTGCTTCAGTCTGAACATGTGACACATAAACACAGTGTTTCAGTTTCACACTCACAGTTTGTCATGTCATTTATAGATTGTGATTGTCTCTCTTGACTCACCACACTTTTTATTAGTAAGTTTTATAATTATTAGGCGAGCCCCATTTGAATTCACTGCGCTAATGCTAATGATTAGGCTACATCTACCTGTAGCTAATGCAGCCTTCATACACATGCGCAGTGATGCTAACTTACTCTAAAATGGCCTGTTCGTTAATACACTGTGACAGTTAAAAAACCCAAAAGAACATAAATTGCTTAGTCGCCTCACCTGGTGCAGTGAGTTGATGACGTCACCACAGTTGTCAGTTAGCCCTGTCGGTCTGACCGCAGACACTTGTCCGGTGTTGACCCTGGGAGGCACCAACAGTTTGAAGCTGAACCCTCGGTCTCTCTCCATACTGAAACAACAGCAGCTAATGTCATCAATGATAATAACAACAAACGAGAAAGTAACTATTAAAATATCACAGTCAACCTTTAGCAGTTTATTCTGGCTTCATGACGGTAGCCATTAGCTAGTGGGTTAATTAAGTCCGTTGCGGAGTCACTTTAACGTCACTCTGTATCATTTACTCATTAATAAAATTATAGAAAGAAATTAAAGCTAGTTAATTGTGACTAGTCGGATATTTACTTACCCACACGTGTTAGCTAAGACATTAGAAGGTTTAAGTACATTTTTTAATACGTTAAACTATTGACTAACCCTAACCCTGACCCTTACCTGACGTCTGCCGGCACGCGCTCATTTGTTCTCCTCCTGGTGACGTAATGTTGACGTCAACGGTTGAACTACGTAACGGCTGTCAATCATTACTGCACACCTGTTAGTTATTCCCCTGGTATGTTATGTTGCGGGTTTATTTTGTGTTGTGTTAAAAAAAAAAAATCAACAATTTTACAAATTTGCACTATATGATAATTAATGTTGAAAATGTTATCTTATGTAATATGTGCACATTTTAAATAAAGCTCATTTTTTAATTGAATCTAACTCACTTTTTAAACCATTAAACGTTGTTACTAATAAAAAGAATAAAAACAACTATTAGACAGCTAAAAAATATATATTTAATGTATCTTCTGACATTTAATGGAATTTTGGATAAGAAATTATTATTTATATATTTGTTTTTTTTTTATTCATGTTTTGTTTTGGGTTTTTATTGCATAGAAAATGTCGAAAATGTTTTCTGCAATAATTCTATGATTGTATTCTATTTTTGTATTTGTATAATCTCTCATATATTGTGTGTATTGTGTTGTGTGTTAAATGTTTGATAATATTTGTAAATGAATAACTAAAGTGTATTGTATTTTCATATTTCCATTGGATGCTGTATAAAAATGAAAAAAAAAAAAAAAAACCTGACAGAGTGCTGAAGGGCCTGGATGTTACCATATAAATACTGCATCATTAATAAGATAAAAAGAGATTCATGTTGAGATTTTACACAATATATATCCCACTAATGCCTAATCTTTCTACATTTTTAGATCTAGAAGATAAATGTAACCTTTGTAATAATGAACCTGAAACTTTAAGACATTTATTTTATTAATGCATTGACTCTATTACCCTCTGGTCTAAATTGGAAAGATATATTTTGTGTAAAATCAAATATCACATCACATCATCTGTCATTATAGGTTTTAGTCACCATGAGAGCAGCATTGAATATACTGTCAACTTCTTAATGTTATTTGGTAAATTTCATTTTCATCAATGTAGAATGTTGAAAATGTTCCCCAGTTTATATGGACCCCTGGCTGAAATTGAACAGTAAATTTGTAGCATTAAGCTTATAGACTCCCCCAAATGTGATAAAATAGTCAAATTATATGAAAAACTTTTTACAGTGAACTAGTATCTAAGAATTCCTCGGTATATGTTTATTTGTTTTTGGTTTTTTGTACTTATCTAGGCTTATATATTAAGTGAAAAAAGAGTAGTGTTTTTAAAGATGTTAAGACATGTATGAGATATAATATACTCACCAGTATTTAGAAACTGAAAATGTCTACATGTTTCTGCAAATGTCATTAAGCCTAACATAACCCAAAGCATTTATACTGTAGTACTGTGCCACCTTTAGCTTTGTTGTTTTTGCAGGATTGTGACGAGCACACTGAGTGCTTAAACACTGCCACCCAATGGTAATGACCAAAACCATGTTTTTTTATGCTTCTGTAATGATGAATACATCAATATGAAGAAGCTCTTTGACAGAAATGATATTTTTAATACTGCAAAATGATGAATGTTATCCATTAATTTTTTAGATTAAATAATAGCAATAAATAATAGTAAACACAATATTATTTCCTGATTAAGATGCCAAATTTTTGTTATTTACTTACATCCGGGTATATTTTGCCTAATTAATTTCTGACTTCTCCGAAAGTCCAGTGAGTGGGCTCAAATTTGGGAATAAAAAGGTGAAATTTAGGTTGAAAGTCAAAACTGAAAATGAAAGAAACTGCATTAAAGCACTTCATGGTGTTGGAAGGTCTCTGAGACAAATGGGGAAATGTGGACTAATACACTTATTAAGCACTGTACAAAAGTCAGTTTTAAGCATGAATTATTTTACTTGACTGTTTTGAAAGTCACTCAAACAATATCACATAATTGAAGTGTGTTTAATGGAAACACTAAACAATTAGTTCAGCAAATCTCACATTGTCTGAATAAAAGATCAACACATGTTACATATAAAGGGCAGTCACACTAATACTTGACACACTGGTCTGTAGAACTGGGTTTCTGAATGTTTTTCTTAAATATTTTTAACACATATTTCCTATATTTTCTACTTGAATTGTGTTACAGAGCCTGACAAATACGTATCCTCAACAAACCTAATGGAGGACTGAGACTTGTGAACAATACAGATAAACAAGCAAACCAATAAACAAACAAACAAATAAAAGAACAAATAAAAGAATACAGTAGGCTTTTATATTTTTGTCAAATGATAGTTTATTTGACTTTCTGATGTGGGTTCAATATACATTAACTTGAAGTGAGAGGCACATTTTTATTATCTTGTAAATACACAAAGCACCAAGTTTTAATGCCTTCAAAATCATTAATAATAACCAATATGTTTCATGATAAATACACAAGCAAGATATTTAGAAGAAAAACTAAGGGTAGGACCAATAACATGTGAAACACAAAGTGATATACCCTTGTAATGAGTACAGTTTGATGTAAGGCATGTACAGAAAGACACTGGACTACATAAAAATACCCAATAATGACAATGACTCACTACAGTTGAACAGATGCTGAGTGGAAACAAACACGGTCCGAACGTAGCACAGCCTGTAAGAGTAGTCGAGGTATTTATGTGGAACTGGTGTAAAAGGTCTTATATTAGTGTAGAGGGAAGAGCATGTGCAAATGTGAATTATTTTTCTTGTGATTTTAAAAACAATGCATAATGAAATTCAAGAGTAAGTAGTAAAAGCAGAGTAATCCACCATTCAGCCAGAGAAGCGTGTTTCATCTCGAGGTTTTTCCATCAACAAAACATGTCACAGAGAAGATAAACTGCAGCCTGATACGACAGCGTACACGGAATCAGTTGTCTTCGATATTTCTGGCTTCCATCTCCTCATCACCTCTGGACTTTGCTTTTCTACCGCCCACCCTGGCCCTTCTTTCCTCCTCTTTTTTCTCTTTGTCTAGCAGACGGTAGTTCAGTCCCATTCCCAAGAAGAGAAACACACTGGCGACAATGAGGAGGATCCCACAGCCCTGGTATGTGTACTTGTAGTCATGGTAGACGTCCTTGAATTTTCCTGTGAAAAACAAGAGGAATATTTCACGACTTGAATCTCTGAATTAGGGCTGTGCAATATGCTGAAAAAAATATCATTACCGTGATAATGGAGTGTGCAATGTTCATATCGCAAAGATGTGCAATAATTTATTTTCCTTTTTTTTTTTCATTAACTTCTGTTTTACACACCATGTGGTACCAGAGGGGTTTGTTCTATCACTCTAACATGCTCCTTTTTCTGGCTGAAGTAAAGCAAGTTTAGATGTTTTTAATGTTGAAAAGATGTGAATATTTTCAGAGCACAAATTTGGGCAAAGCCTGAACAATTCTATTTAAAGATTTTATTTTTATATGCAGTATTTATCAAACCATGCAAACAATGGAATAGTGTTTAGTTAAAGCTCTTACATGGTGGTGTTCTGGCATTGTTATACAGTATGTGAATAAAATGACTAAATATTGGAGTGTTTGTGTCTGAAGGTCTACAGCTGCAGCATCACCAGCTGCTTGGACAGAATTACGTGACTGACTGTACTAGAACAGTATTCAGTCTTAAATTATTAATAACTGAGTCAGCATACAAACCACTGGCTCATTTAAACATTGTTAAGGAAAATTGTATTTAGTCGATCAAATTGGCATTTTTTAGGTGAATGCAAAATATCGCAATATTATCGTTATCGCAATGCTGTACACCCATATCGCACATTTTGCCAATATAGTGCAGCCGTACACTGAATGACACAAAAATGAAGTATTAGAAGTCCATATAGTTGTTAACTTACCGAGCAGTGGGGGTCCTAACAGGACTGGACCACACTCCACAATAGTGACCAGGCCGACAGCACTGGAGAAGCGCTGGGCTCCCACCAGGTCCATGAGCGTCTCAAACAGAACCGAGCTGAGCCAGCCAAAGGCAAAGCCAAAGAAGATAGCATAGATCACAAAGCCTTTATAGTCTACTGATAGTGGTGCAAAAATATGGCACACACCATTGTACAACACGGAGGCAGCGAAGAAATACTGTATTCTGGGGCGGACCCATTTGGTGTTAGCCACAATACCCATCGAGGGCCGAGCAACCATGTCAACAAAAGCTAGAACAGACAGTAAGAAGGCTGCCTTTTCCTTGGGGATGTGTATGCTTTTTGCATAATTACTGAGGAACACCAGTGGTGCGAAGAGACCAAAGAACATGACAATGTTACCCACAATATAGAGCAAAAAGCCTCGGTGCTTGAACAAAGACAGGTCAATGAAGCTGTTAATGACCTGGACTACAGTCCTCCGCTCGGACGTCCTCTCCACAGGTTTGGGTTTAGGTCCAATCGGCCGCATGAGGGACCCAGCAACACAACAGTTGAAAAGACAACCACCCAGGATCAGGAAGCTTCCTCTCCATCCAAACCTGTCGAAAAGCCACGTGTTCAGAGGAGCCAACGTCGACAGAAAAACAGGGCTGCCCGCCATGGCCAGTCCATTAGCAATAGGACGCTTATTGTAGAAGTACTTTCCGATCATGGTGAGGGCAGGGTTGAGATTGAAGGACAGTCCCAGACCTAAAACATTCAAGAATAATATCAGTGTTAGATTTTACATTTACAGAGCGGTGGATTTAAAGGGAAGGATGTGTGAGCCTACATTATGTAAACTTATCGTAGCTCTGCATCATATAGAACACAGTCTGATAGACAGATGCCAAATGTAGCTATTATATCTTTTTTCTTTGTTTTTTCTTCTTTTTTGTAGGTCATGGAACATCACTAAGTCAAATAATTCATGACACACGCACAGCAAAACATCTCACTGTTCTTTCCATCACTAATGAGAGAAGTCTGATGTTTAGTGGACAGAACAGGACTTTTGTCCAGTTCATGGGTTCTGAATGTGTTTCCTATTACTGTAATAATGACCTAAACTGAAGAGACCAAGAGTATAGGACTGAAAATCTATGACCATGGTATAGTTCCTTTTTATTATTTTTGTACACAGATAAACCCAGTCACTTTACAATGAGGATTCTTCAAAAATAGAGCGATCCAAATCATCTGGTGATATCACTGTATAAAATAAAAATATACAAGTGGCACTTTCAGGTTTTCCTGTATTCTGCAGAAGTCATCTAAACAATGTTTTACCAAAGAAGAACCCTAGATGGCAACAGTGTGCAGCAAAAACAGGTGAATCATGCTCAAACCTAAATGAATAGAAAGTTATAATTGCGTACCTCCCAGGACGCCAATACAGAAGTACAGCGCTTGAACTGAATTACAGAAGGAAGCAGCAACAAGCCCCAGTCCAGACAGGCATCCTCCTGCCATCATGACTGGACGACTCCCATATTTATTAACCAGAATGCTGCTGATGGGACCTGAAGAAAAACAATGAGAGGAAAAAAGTTAACACACTAGTGAAAAATGGTTGCTTTAAATAAATTCTAACAGATGCTTCCTCCTTCGACCACCAGAGGGCTCCATTGCCACAGCTGTGGTTCTGCACATTCAAACAACCTGTGCAATCATTTTTGTCAGTGCTGCACTGCAGTAAATGTGTTCCAATGCCATTAATAATGCGATCCCTCAGAAAAACCATGAAAGCCCTAATGAAATAATCATTTACTTAGCTCAGAGATTCATCCAAAATGACAGAGGTTTCATTTGTTTATGTTTCTCTGTGAACAGACTCTGAACGCTTCTGAAATGATTATTGGATGCACCACAGGTCAGATGAGAGTGTGGGTGGATGAGTCTGTGTTTTGGGGCTTTGTAAGTGCATGTATGGGAATACAGTAACAACTTCTTTCTTCTTTCCTGGGTGATTTCCAGTATTGGCTTGAAAGAAACGGCCACCTACATCTACTTGTTCATGTGTGTGTACCTTTGATTCAACATTAACTCCAGAAAATCACCAAGAACTCAGAAACAAATGAGTAAAATGCAAGAGGGGTTCAGGTTGCAAAACACCGTCCCTATCTATGGCTTATAACAACTCGCCTAAATGAGTACGAGGATCCACATGGAAGACACTTCTGCCTCCCTGCCAAATCCCTGCGCTACCCAATACAACTAAATAGAAACTGACAGTTTTTGTTTAGAGGTTGTCCAGACTCATTTGCCAGCACGGCGCAAGACAAAGGGTTTTTAAATTGTAATGCAGGCTGTCTCCACACTAACAATGAGTTCTTTCCTTCCACGTTGCAGGAAGAGTTGGTTTAGATAAAAAGGTTGGAGACAAACCAATGTAGAATATTATGCAAGTAATGAATCAAAAATTGAAGTACAGAGCTGCGCAATAGTAGGTTGTTAATAAAGTTCACCTGCTCCTCTGCTCAGACTGTTAAACATACGAGAGAAAAACACTCAGATGTTATCAACTCACACTCTCCCGCTTACTTTTAATTAGCACGAGAAGCTTGCGTCAGTCTGTGAAAATTAACATTGACTTGTTTGCTTTATTAACAATAGAAGTATCGTTTGGCTTGTGTTTTAAAGCAGACGCAGCGCTACCTGTAACCTACGACCCAAGTTAGGACGGACCGTTCCATACGCTCACAGTCTAACTTCCTAAACACGTCTTTTTCCTGCCTACATGTCATTCTGCAGCTACTTGTTAAGGGAATGTATAGCTGAACAATAAGCGGCATTGATTGCTTGAGGGAGGAGCAGGGTTCTTCTATTGTACTGTAATCAGGGTTTAAGTTGGACGTAAAGCTTTGGCTTTCCTTTGACACACATTACTGTTCAAGTAATTACAAGACATTTGAGAACTTGCTCTAACAGGATAAATGTAGCAAAAACAAGGTGCTCGACACCTCATGGGATGCAGTTCCAGCAAAAAGCACAATGCCAGCACTTACTTTATTGCTCACATATCATGTAGATAGATTTTACACCCTGTGCAGAGCAGAAAGATTTATATGAAGCCTTTTGTATGGTGCTATAGTTTCCAGTTCACATGAGTTTGGCGCAAAAAGAAGAACTTTCCCCGAAACTCCCTGAGATTACAAAAAGATGCTTAAGTCATCGTTTCACCATTTTATCACTTTATCAGACATTATAGCAAAGAAGAACTGCAGTGTTTTAATTTCAGAGCAGACAGTCTTGAGGGATGAGTTTGAGCTCCTTTGAACTGTGTTCTCTTTGGGTCCAGTATCATGCACATGAATAAAACTCTATCATCATGGAACCAGACCTGTGTGATATCACCCTGAGTGTTCATCCCCAACACAACTGAACCCCCACTGGTCCCCACTCTCACAGCACAGGTGGAAAGAATAAGCAGCTTTACAACAAGTTAAATCCCATTTCTGTGCTCTACAGAGAACGATAATGTTTCGGTTTTACATAAACATTTCAGTGGAGTTTTATCATAGTATAGGCGGTTTGACGTAAGCTTTATCATATTTCAGACTCTTTGTAAACAAACTACGGCTGCTTTACTGTAAAGTGCATCTGAACAGAAAAAGCACAGGACTGGCTTTTAACTGCACGCTCCGGGTTCAAATCTTTTACAGTTGTTCTAACACTCAGAAATAGATGTGATCAATAAATCCTGTTGACATGTTAAATGTCAAGTGTTAATGCAGTCATTTCTGGCAGGTTGGGCTTCGGTTTGCAGCTTACCTCCACCATACGTGACAGCTAACATGATGGATGAGATCCAGGACACCTGACTGCTGGTCACGTCAAAGATGGCCTCGATCTCCTTGAAGAAGACGGTGATGGACTTTGGGAATGCATAGGAGAAGCCAATGGAGATGAAGGCCCCCATCACCACCATCCACCCCCAGCCTCCCTCTGGTGGGGTGTAGCCCACTGGACCACCAACGGCGGGTGGCATTTTCACTCACCAAATCGTCAATTTAGAAACTGAAAGAGCAATGAGGGCCTGTTCAGGAGACAACAGAGCAGAAAAAAAGCAAATGACATATTACGTGTTATTTCTTGAGAGGCTTCAGACCTTTTCTTTGCTGAGCCCGAACAACTTTGGTAGAAGTGTTGTTGTTGTTGTTTCTGATCAATATTTATGGAAAGACTGTCAGAAGAAAGGAGTAGGATGATTGATGAATTAATATATCAGATTCTAAAAGTGGCTGTGCTATTTCTTGTATTATTTCTCTTCAGGCTGCTGGAATACTTGGCTTCCTTCCATGGCCTTTCTACATTTATTTTGATGTTTTGTCTTAAGCTTCGAAAAAACAACTACAAATAACTCTGAAGACTTGAACTCAGTGACTGTAAAACAGCGAAGCTTAGCTGTACATTTAACTGGAAAAGGTGGTTTGCACAAGGATTTCATCAACTGATATGATATTAAACAAAAGAAGAAACTGAAAACTCAGAGATTTAGAGATGTTTGTTCAGTATTGTGATCCTTTTAGTGCAGACCATTCTGTAAACACAGGAATTATGGATTTTCTTTTTCTAAATACCCACCTGGGTCTGTCATTTGCTTCATTCCTATTTACATCCACAGTGTCATTACTGGAGATTGACTTCACACCCTATAATGTTATCGACACATACAATTCACATATGATTTCTGAACAAATCACTTAACTCTTCAGTACAAACGTATTTTTATTTGTCTGTGTTTTATACTGAATATTTATGTTGAAATGGATTGATGCATTCCTGATGTAACAGCTGATGTCAAATGTGTCACTGAGATGAAAACAGTAAATAAAGAATGACTAAAACATCTCCTCACACAAACAGGAGCTTGTCACATCTTTTAATGCTCACTATTATATTGGAGATACCCATGTTAACCGCTGTTTGACTGTATTGATCCACAGTAAATCATTTCACACTCACAAACAGGAGTCTTGTCTCTGAATCTCCTCTTTTCTGCTCTTCACAGTCGGTCTCTTGCTAATCACACTGAACAGATTCAAAGTTAAGATGTCCGACACACAGACCGGCTCTGTGCACTGACCTAAAGGCACCTGACTGTCTATGGTTTGTTGAGACCAAAATGAAACCATTTGCCAAGTAATCAGATTTGTAAAAAATCATTTCCCAAAGTCCAACACAGTGTTTAGGATTCAGGATGCTTCTACGGGGCTGACTCTACTTTGAATTGCACTGTGCTTGTATTCGCTGAGCTCCAGCCCACTGATCTCTCACAGTCTCACTTTAGAAGTGATGAATAAGAGTCCATCTGCAGAGTCAAACAACTTACTGTATTGTTTACACAGGGGACACTATCCAGAGAGAACATCGATCAGAGCGTGAACACAGGTTGAATTCACACTGCTCAATAGCTCAGGGCTATGCTAGAGAGTGGGTGATGATATAGTGTTTTTCAGCCAAAGAGGACTTGATTTGGTTGATGAATTGGTTTAGTACTCTGAAAACTTATTGGATAAGCCAGTTGTGTGCAGTGACTGGTGAATATTTAATGTGTTAAAGAACTTTTGTAATTGAGCTGGGATTTTAGCCGCTACGATGCAGCTGTAAATGTGCCTCTTGCATTATTCTACAAATGCAATAGATAATGGAGGTGAGAACCTGCGTCTCTTATTTATTCATGCAGACATTATGGGTCACTTGGAATAATTCAATAGAAACCACCTGGGTGTAATAAATTAAATTTGCATATAGATAATAAATAAAGATTACTTATTTAGCATAAAGTGCTGTGTGGCATACGGGGTTTCACACTGCACACCCCAAGATGCTAAGTTTAGAGCTGCTTCCAACAGTGACAGCAGAAAGGATGATGTGTCACATTTTAGTAGAACCAGCATCATCAGGAGGAGACAGTGATACAGGTCTGTAGAAGGTATACTGTCTGCACGATATTATAAAGTCTATTGTTTCATGGTACACTGTATCGCTTGTTGTGTTATGTTACAAATAAAACAGCAATATTCTCCACCACTTGGATGATGCTTTGCTTTCTTTAACACAAAGTGTATGCAGGCAGGAAATCTGCATGAAGTCTATAAAAGCAAACATGGAGGAGCATGAACAGGACACAGAATGAGGTCATTCCAAACGGGAGGAGACAAAACAAAGGGGTCATACCTTAAAGGGGGATAATTTGATCGCATACATCTGAGGGTTGAGTCTGAAAAACCAGACACAGACCAAGAAAAAACAACAACAACAAAACCCCAAGAAAATCAAACACTGCAAAGTCAAACCCAGAGAGAAGTTTACAGCTGTAACTTTATCTGTTAAACTAAGTTAAGTTACCTGTGTGCAAGTTAACTTATTAACTTACACACAGGTATACGATAATAAGTTAATCTGCAACAGAAGTATGTAAACAACTGTTTTGGGGAGGTTTTAAACCACTTTAAGAGAAGTTTAGATCTATATTTTACTCCCCCCCAAAAAAACAAAAAAAACTCTTGGGGTCTTTAATAAACATAGCACACAATGTGACTGAGGATCAACATGTGTCTCATTTGTTTCATATACACATGCCAATAATGAAAACATCAAATTGCCGTGTCAGGAAAGCTATGCGAAAGTGTTCTTTACCCGCAGACAAAGCTTTGTCTGTATTCTTAAAAGATGAAAAATTCAGTGGCTGACATTAGATGATGAATGGAGAAAGAAGTCAAGATAGACAGGATTCAAGACAAAATGGCAAAACTGCAGAAATGATGAATAAAACGAGTAATTTCATACAAAGGATTGATCGCATGGCTCTAAAACACAGACAAAAGAATCAAACAATTTAGTGAAAACTGCAGAGTCGATTCATTTAAGTCAGGGAGAGGGACATAATAAGAAGATAAATGGGGAACGGCATCGTGGCTAACCATCCCTCACTGTATTGGTCTAAATAAAGCAGCCCAAGTGGGCGTCATGACGGAGCCACTTGACAACGCACATACCAACACAAAGCAGAGGCACGACAGGAAAGAAGCATCAGCTCTAAGAGTAAAAACCTGAATTTCCCTGGTGATGAATTGGCTTAACACGGGTTAGTTATTTGAAGAATCAACGAAACCCTGGATCTGAAGCAGTGGAACCTGTTTAATGACTTAAACAACATTACACTGCAAAAATCTAAATCTTATCAAGTGTATTTTTCTCAGTTTGAGTCCAAATATCTCAGGAAACTTAAAATAAGACAGAATAATAATAAAAATAATAAATAGCTTTCATAGCACCTTTCATACAAAGATTGTAGCCCAAAGTGTTTCATATTGGTTAAAATTTACAAGAAATAAATTATAATCTCTTAAGACAGGGGTGAAATAAGAAATACATTAAGATTTGATTACCCACAAAATTATAATACTCATAAAAGCACAAGAAATAAAATAAAATTTTCACAGATTTGCATAAGACAAGGGTGAAATAAGGATGCAACAGTAAGTGATTATACATAAATTATAAAATTTCAATAAAATAAAAACAGTGCACATTCATTAACTGCAAAGTAACTTTTCAGTGAGATATAAGAACTTATTTTTAGATAATAGATCTGGAAAATCTGATTTCAAGGAGTTTTACCAAGATAATTTTCTCTTGTTCCATTGGCAGATGTTTTTGCTTGAATGAAGCAAAAAACACCCAAAAAATCTTGAATTAAGAAAAACTAAATCTGCCAATGGAACAAGGGAAAATTATCTTGGTAAGATTTCTTGAAATAAGATTTTCCAGATCTATCGTCTATAAATCAGTTCTTATATCTCCCTGAAAAGTTCCTCTTTAGGTGATTCTGTCTTATTTTAAGTGTGATGAGATATTTGGACTAAAAATGAGAAAAACACACAGATTTTTCCAGTGAAGTAGAACAACTGAGCTAAAGCATTCCTCCAAAACAAATACCTTTAGGTCTGTCTCAACTCAGCTATATTTATTTTTCTCTCCTAACACAAAGAAAGACTAAATGTGTTTCTCAAAATATCTTTTATATTTACCAGTGGTAGATACTAAATGTTCCTAAATGGCTGGATCAACCTTCAAGGTCACAGGTTTTATACATAGTCTGTCACAGACTCAAGTGTAGATCATTTCACATCCACAGATCGTGCATGTCATGATATCATACCTTTCCTGTAAATTCAATGAACACTTTGCATAAAATCTATATGAAAAGGCCACACTTTGAATACGTCTTTTATTTAGAGCAAACGTTATTGTCAAGACCAACTAAACTGAGATAAAGTCCTGACCAACACCAGAGTCTATGACCAAGACAGGGTATTCCAAACCAAACTGAGACCAGAGACGAAGCAAGGTAAGACTGAGGCAAGACAGACACCAGAGCAGATACACAGAGAGGTTATTATGGTATGCATGTTTCTCAGATACTGCAGACTGATATGGTACAGCTGCGGAAAAAGGATTCGACCATCCAAAGTCATCAGAAACAATGGTTATGGAATCCAGTTCTAACTCCTGTGTGGATCATGTGACTAAAACAGACAGAAAAGAAAACATGGAATGAATAAAAAGCACTGTTTTTGTCAGAACAATGACAGAAGAACTGAAGGGATTGTGGTTATTATCAAGAAAACATGTTCAATGGATAGATATCAGCCCTGAAGTTCAACTATGAGCTGTTTGTGTTGGTCTCAAACAAATGGACCTTCAGTTGCACCAGGAATTAAAATGAACAAGAAATTGAAGAATGCAAGGGGGTGGTCTAATA